>CM062804.1:1133988922-1134338922 GCA_031772625.1 Pinus tabuliformis
AAATAAAGACGAGGGGGCAGGAGATCCTTTCAAAATGTTGCTTGAGGAAGCCCTCGAGTGAAAGAGGGACAAGATTATGGATAACATTTCCCAGATCCTTTGACGACTACCCACAGGCGATGCATCTTCATCCAAAAACAACTTTGGAGCCGCCACTCCTTTTAAGGTACAAGTTAACTTTGATATTCCCTTATTTGAAGGCCTGATAGATGCAAACGTCGTAGAGAAATGGTTAAATCTGTTGGAAGGATATTTTTTAGTTCATGACTTTTCCAATCGAGAAAAGATTACTTTTTCACTTCTTAAAGCCGACCCACACGTCAAGGACTAGTGGGAAACCTACTGTGAACAAAAGGACGAGAGTGAACCCTCGTTTTTTGAGCTGCACCCACTTGGGATTCTTTCTGAGACGTCATCAAGGAACAATATTACCCCAGTGTCGGGAGCTATGAAGATAAATACATAAAGTGGACCACGCTACAACAAGGAAGGGACCAAGATGTGCCAGAGTTCACAAATATTTTCCATACCCTTCGCACAAAGCTGGGTATCAAAGGTACTGAGCGGCATTTGATGCTCAAGTACCGCGACCGTCTACACAAGTACATCCAGGATGAGATGGAGTTCCTGGACATTTCCTCGCTCGGGATGGCGTATCGGTACACTGTCAAGATTGAGCAAAATTTTAAACAAAAGAAGAGAAACTTTGGATCGGCGAATCTAAAGCAAGGAAAAGGTGCCCCCAGACCACAGAATAAAGGACCAAGCCAAGGCGGGGCTACCTAAGACAGCCCGCCGAAGCCGCAAGCAAAGAACAACACCATGAAGACAAAGAAGGACACAAGAAAATGGTGTGAGTTCCATAAGAGCTCCACTCACAATACAAGTGAGTGTCGGGCCAAGCAGTTACTAGTGGCCGAGTTGAAGGCTTCTGAATAAAACACATGTTTTGACTCTGAATCAGAACCTGACAAAGGAACTGAAAATGGGAAGCAGATCATTGATGCAAAGCCCAGTTCCACCATGGTCACTACCAAGATCCAGAAGATTGAGCCTGAAGATCCAGAGGAGGGGGAATGCCTCTTCCAATCACAGATGTGGGTGAAGGGTTCTCTGCTGCAGTTCATTGTTGATAGCGGGAGCCAAAACAACCTCATTTCAGCAGAGGTCATGAAGTGGCTAGGCCTAAAGACTACAACACATCCACAGTCGTACACCATCGGGTGGCTTCACCAAGGACGAGATCTTCACATCAGCCAGCAGTTCCGCCTTCCCTGCAACATCAAGCCCTTCATGGATGAGGTACTGTGTGATGTTGCTTCTATTGAAGTTTGTGATGTATTCTTAGGAAAACCATACTTGTGGATGCGACATGTTGCATATGGGTCTAGACCTCGCTTTATGATTATTACCTTGGCAAACAAGTTATACAGGATATCGGAGGTAGCCCTACCTACTACCTTCTCTTTGATCACTGCAAAGAAATGTAATAAGATCATTTCCTAAACTAGGAAATTTGTTTTCCTTATGATTCACCCTCAAGGAAAGAAGAAGGTTGTGGCCACGACTTCCAGGCAGGGCTCCTCTGCACAACAACAATAAATGGACAAGGTTGTGGAGGAGTACAAGGATGTTTTCGCCTCACCTGCAGGGGTACTTGTACACTGTCATGTTAAGGACTCTATCGATCTGACCCTGTGTGTGTCGCTGCCCAATGGGCTGATCTATCGGTGCTCTATTATGGATAACGATGAGATCAGGAGGTAGATTCAGGAACTATTGTAGAAAGGTCACATCAGGCCAAGCTCATCACCCTGTGGGAGCCCAATCATATTGGTACAAAGGAAGGATGGGACATGGATGCTCTGTATTGGCTACCGAGCATTGAACAAGATCACTGTCTGGAATAGGTATCCAATCCTGTGGATTGATGACCTTCTTAACCAGCTCAAGGGGACCAAATATTTCAACAAGATTGACTTGAAGTCGGGTTATCACCATGTGCCTATCGAACCCTCTAATGTGTGGAATATTTCATTCAAATCCAAGGAGGGTCTTTTCAAATGGTTGGTCATGTCGTTTGGATTGACGAACACCCCTACAACCTTCATGAGACTGATGAATGACATCTTGTGACCCTTCAACAATGCCTTCATGGTGGTGTATTTGGATGACATCTTGATTTTCAGCTAGATTTGGGATGAGCACCTCCACCATATTCGACAGGTCCTTCAAACCCTACGACAACATAGGCTATGTGATAACTTGGAGAAATGCACCTTTGGCCTGACCCAGGTTTATTATGTAGGGTACGTAATTGATGAGCAGGGTTTACATGTGAACCCATCCAAGATACAAGTCATTCGGGATTGGCTATCCCCAACCACTCTAATAAAGCTCCGTAGCTTTTTGGGTCTTTCCAATTTCTACCGTAGGTTCATCTTGGGGTTCTCTCATATCACTTGGACTTTAAGTCAAGTCACAAAGGTGGAGCAAAAGAAATTTTTTTTTGGTCTGAAACCCAACAACAAGCATTCTCCAAGTTGAAGAATCACCTCTTTTCTGCACCAGTGCTCACATTACCAGACCTACAACAACCATTTAAGATTGAGACAGGTGTCTCTCGCTATGCTATTGGTGTGGTTCTCACTCAGCATGGGCATCCAGTGGCTTACCACAGTGAGACTTTCGGACACAGTCCGAAAGTACCCCACTTAAGACAAAGAAATGTATTCCATTGTGCAGGCCTTCCATCAATGGAAGCATTACATTCTGTGGAAGGAAATGGCCATCCACACAGACCATCGACCTCTACAGTTCATACAGACACAAGGGAAGTTGTAGAACGATCGCCTTCAGAAATGGTCCACCTACCCACAACAGTTCCATTTGAATATTAAGTATAAGAAGGGAAGCACCAATAATGTCGTTGATTGCCTCAGTCAACCACCGATCATGGCATTGATCACTGTGCTTGACTGCAGTGGGAACGAGACATCGGGGTGGTCACATCTTTACAAGAGCGATCCAGAATTTAGTAGCACATACAAGACACTCCTGGAAGGGAAGCAAGTTCCAATTTTTCACCTTTAGGATGCATTGTTATGCCACCTGGGACACATCTGTGTTCCTTCTAGCGCGCATGCCAAGATGAGTTGGGAAGTGCACTACAATCAGGTCGCTCAACATTTTGGAGTAGAGAAACAGTGGCGGTATTACAGAAGTATTTTTATTGGCCAAAACTTCGTCAAGATGTTGGGAAGTACATTAGATCCTGCATCGCTTGCGCCATTGCCAAACCAACCATCAAGAAGCAAGGCATGTGTACTCCTCCACCTACTCCTAGTCATCCTTGGGAATTTGTCTCCATGGATTACCTTTCGGGCCTTCCTTCTACTAAGAACGAAAATGATTGCATTTTCGTGGTCGTCGATAGATTCTCTAAGATGGCCATCATGGCAGCCTGTAAGAAGAGTATCATAGCAGAGGCCACTCCTAAGCTCTTCTTTGAGCAAGTGTGGGTACACTTTGGGATCCCACACTCCATTGTCTCAAATTAGAATAATAGATTCTTGAGTGTATTTTGGTCAAGTCTCTGGTCGATGTTGGATGTAAAACTCACTAAGTCCACGGATTTCCATCCCCAAATGGATGACCAAACAGAGGTTTTCAACAGCATGATCGTACACATTCTATGCATGTACAACTCAAAGCATCCACGCACATGGGATGAAAGCCTCCCCTATGTCCAGCACAGCTACAACAGAGCTCTCCACAACTCAATGGGCCACAACCCCTTTCAGGTAGGGCTAGGATTTTAGCCATTATGTCCCATTGATGTGGCTATACCATTTGCAGCTACTGAGGCAGATTCGGCTCATGTCCAATCCGAAGCCGACAAGGCTAACAGCTTCATTGAGCACATCCAATACATTCGCCAGCAAGTCCATGATATATTGGACATAGCCAATGCTAAGTACAAGCAACGCCATGATCAGCACCAGGTGTCGCACAAGTTCCAGGTTGGCAACAAAGTTTGGCTACATTTGCAGAAGGAGTGTCTCGCTGGACCCCACCATAATCTTCGCCTGCTCCGATATGGGCCATACACCATCACCGACGTTGTAGGGGACAATGCCTTCGAGCATAGAATTCCACCGTTCCTTGGTCTGCACCTAGTGTTCAATGTAGACCACCTTCGACCATACTTTCCACCATTGTTAGACACATCCGTGATTGCAGAAAAACTCACACCAACAGAGCTAAACCTAGACTGCATGGAACAAGCCACCACTGATCGGATCATGGACACAGATCAAGAACACTCACTAGTAGAAGATCCAATTATATCAGGTTGTCAAAGCTGGCCAACTCCTTCACCAAGGAAAATGGCTCACTAGGGACCAAGTTCAGTAGAAGTTTCCCCATCTCATGAGCAATGGGGACCATTGCTTCCTAAGGGGGGAGGAATGATCCAGGTGGAAATTGGTGGCCACCCACCTATTCCACTTATATCCCCAACACTGTCTCTTTTAGTTTTTCAATTTCCTTAATTATAGCACAGTTTACTATTTTTGGCAGTTTTTCGGGTCCTGAACTTCTAGAGCCGTTTTGAGGACCTAAACGTCGTTTTTAGGGAAAACGGAGAGACTGAAAATGTCCCAAATTGTCTTTGCCATTAGCTTTTAGCCTTCTCTTCGAGGTCTTCAAAATGAGGTATTATGATAGCCAAACAGAGATTGTATGCCAAAGTTACGACACCAAGAATTTGATGTACCAATTTACCCAAACGGGGCCCACAATTTTGGCGCTTCATCTCCTAGGGTTAGGTTTTTGGATGTTTAGGGTTTTCCATTGTTTTTGGATGTTTAGGGGCATCTTCATCCAACAACCACTTTGGAGGCGCCACTCCTTTTAAGGTACAAGTTAACTTCGATATTCCCATATTTGAAGGCCTGATAGATGCAAACGCCGTAGAGAAATGGTTAAATGTGTTGGAAGGATATTTTTCAGTTCATGACTTTTCCAATCGAGAAAATATTAATTTTTCACTTCTTAAAGTTGACCCACACCTCAAGGACTAGTGGGAAACCTATTGTGAACAAAATGACGAGAGTGAACCCTCATTTTTTTCAGCCACACCCACTTGGGATTCTTTCCAAGATGCCATCAAGGAACAATATTACCTTGTCGGGAGTTTGAAGATAAATACATGAAGTGGACCATGCTACAATAGGGAAGGGACCAAAATGTGCCAGAGTTCACAAATATTTTCCATACCCTTCGCACGAAGCTGGGTATCAAAGGTACTGAGCGGCATTTGGTTCTTAAGTACCACGACTGTCTACATAAGTACATCCAGGATGAGATGGAGTTCCTGGACATTTCCTCGCTTGGCATGGTGTACTGGTACACTGTCAATATTGAGCAGAAGTTTAAACAAAATAAGCAGGACTTTGGATCCGCGAATCCAAAGCAAGGAAAAGGTGCCCCCAGACCACAAAACAAAGGACCAAGCCAAGGCGGGGCTACCCAGGACAGCTCATCGAAGCCACAAACAATTAACAACACCATGAAGGTAAAGAATGAGATGGGAAAATGGTGTGAGTTCCATAAGAGCTACACTCACAATACAAGTGAGTGTCGGGCCAAGCAATCATTGGTGGCCGAGTTGAAGGCTTTTGAATCAAATGCATGTTCCGATTCTGAATCAGAACGTGATAAGAGAACTGACAAAGGGAAGCATATCATTGATGCGGAACCCAGTGCCACCGTGGCCACCACCAAGATCTAGAAGATTGAGCCTGAAGGTCCAGAGGAGGGGGAACGCCTCTTCCACTCATAGATGTGGGTGAAGGGTTCTCTACTGCAGTTCATTGTCGACAACAGGATCCAAAACAACCTCATTTCAGCAAAGGTCATGAAGCAGCTGGGCCTAAAGACTATATCACATCCACATTCACACACCATTGGGTGGCTTCACCAGGGACGAGATCTTTGCATCAGCTAGTACTGTCGCCTTCCCTGCAACATCAAGCCCTTCACGGATGAGATACTGTGTGATGTTGCTCCTCTTGAAGCTTATGATGTATTGTTAGGACAACCATACTTGTGGAAGTGACATGTTGTATATGAGTCTAGACCTCGCTCTGTGATTATTACCTTGGCCACCAAGTCATACAGTATATAGGAGGTAGCCCTGCCTACCACCATCTCTTTGATCATTGCAAAGAAATGCAGTAAGATCATTTCCTAGACTAGGAAATTTGTTTTCCTTATGATCCGCCCTCAGGGAAAGAAGAAGGTCGTGGCCACGGCTTCTAGGCAAGGCTCCTCTACATAGTAGCAATAGATGGACAAGGTTGTGGAGGAGTACAAGGATATTTTCTCCTCACCTAAAGGGGTACCTCTGCACTATTAGGTCAAGCACTCCATCGATCTGACACAGAGCGCACCGCTGCCCAATGGGCTCATCTATCAGTGCTTTATTATGGAGAACGATGATATTAGGAGGCAAATTCAGGAGCTATTGTAGAAAGGGCAAATTAGGCCAAGATCATCACCCTAAGGGAGCCCAATTGTATTGGTACAGAAGAAGGATGGGACTTGGAGGCTCTGTATTAGCTACCAAGAGTTGAAAAAAATCACTATCCAGAATAGGAACCCAATTCCGCGGATTGATGATCGTCTTGAACTTCTCAAGGGGGCCAAATATTTCAGCAAGATTGACTTGAAGTTAGGTTATCACCAGGTGCCTATCGAAACCTCTGATGTGTGGAAGACTGCCTTCAAATATGAGGAGGGCCTTTTCGAATGGTTGGTCATGCCGTTCGGATTAACGAACGCCCCTACAACCTTCATGAGACTGATGGATGACATATTGCGACCCTTCACCAATGCATTCATGGTGGTATATTCAGATGACATGTTTATCTTTAGCCAAAGTTGGGACGAGCACCTCCACCATATTTGACAGGTCCTTGAAACCCTACGACAACATAAGTTTTGTGCTAACTTAGAGAAATGCACCTTTGGCCTGACCCAGGTTCAATATCTAGGATACATAATTGATGAGTAGGGTATACATGTGGACCCATCCAAGATACAAGTCATTCGGGATTGGCCAGCCCCAGCCACTCTTACAGAGCTCTAAAACTTTTTGGTTCTTGCCAACTTCTACCGTAGGTTCGTGTTGGGGTTCTCTCATATCACTTGGCCTTTAAGTCAAGTCACCAAAGGCGGAGCAAAAGCAAAGTTTTTTTGGTCTGAAACCCAACAGCAAGCATTCTCCGAGTTGAAGAATTGCCTCTGTTCTACACCATTGCTCACATTACCATACCTACAACTACCATTTGAGATTGAGACAGATGCCTCTAATTATGTTATTGGTGCAGTTCTTACTTAGCATGGGCATCTGGTGACTTACCACAGTGAGACACTTTCAGACACAGTTCGAAGTACCCTACTTATGAAAAAAATTAATTCCATTGTGTAGGCCTATCGTCAATATAAGCATTACATTATGGGGAAGGAAGCGGTCATCCACACAGACCACCGACCTCAACAGTTCATATAGACACAAGGGAAGTTGTAGAACAATCGCCATTAGCAATGGTCCACCTACCTGCAACAGTTCCATTTGAACATTAAGTATAAGGAGGGAAGCACCAATAATGTCATTGATTTCCTCAACCGACCACTGGTCATGGCCCTGATCACTGTGCTCGACTCCTGTGGGCACGAGACGTCCGAGTGGCCGCATCTTTACAAGAGCGATCAAGAATTTAGCAGTACATACTAGACACTCCTGGAAGGGAAGCAAGTTTGAAGTTTTCACCTTCAGGATGCATTGTTATGCCATTTGGGACACATCTGTGTTCCTTCTAGCGAGCGTGCCAAGATGATTTGGGAAACGCACTACAGTCAGGTCATTAGACATTTTGGAGTAGAGAAAATAGTGATGGTATTGCGGAAATATTTTTATTCGCCAAAACTTTTTCAGAATGTTGGGAAGTACATCAGATCGTGCACTGCCTATGCCATTTCCAAACCAACCATTAAAAAGCAAGGCTTGTATACTCCTCTACCTACTCCTAGTCGTCCTTGGGAATCTATCTCCATGGATTACATGTCAGACCTTCCTTCTACTAAGCACAACAACGATTTCATTTTCGTGGTCATCGATAGATTCTCTAAGACGGCCATCATGGCAGCCTGCAAGAAGAGTATCATAGCAGAGGCCACTCCTAAGCTCTTCTTTGAGCAAGTGTGGGTACACTTTGGGATCCGACAGTCCATTGTCTCTGATTGGGACATCAGATTCTTTAGTGCATTTTGGTTAAGTCTCTGGTCGATGCTGGATACAAAAATTACTAAGTCCATGACTTTCCATCCCCAAACAGATGGCCAAACAGAGGTTTTCAATAGGATGATCGTACACATTCTATGCATGTACAACGCGAAGCATCCACTCAGATGGGATGAAAGCCTCCCCTATGTCCAGCATAGCTACAACAGAGCTCTCCATAGCTCAACGGGCCACCACTGATAAGATCATGGACACATAGATCAAGAACACTCGTCATTAGAACATCCAACTATATCGGGTTGTCAAAGCTGGTCAAATCCTTCACCAAGGAAAATGGCTCACTAGGGACCAAATTTAGCAGAAGTTACCCCATCTCATGTAGGCACTCAACACATTGCGAACCATTGCTTCCTAAGGTGGGAGGAATGATCCAGGTGGATATTGGTGGCCACCTGCCTATTCCACTTGGACCCCCAACGTTGTCTCTTTTAGTTTTTCAGTTTCCTTATTTGTAGCACAATTTACTATTTTTGGCAGTTTTTCGGGTCATGAACTTCTAGAGTTGTTTTGAGGCCCTAAACAACGCTTTTAGGGAAAACGAAGAGACCAAAAATGTTCCAAACTAGTTTGCCGGTTTGCTTCGTCCTTCTCTTCAAGATCCTTGAAACGAGATATTATGATAGTGAAACAGAGATCATATGCTAAAGTTACGACCTTGGGAAGTTGATGTACCAATTTACCCAAACGAGGCTCACTGTTTTGGCGCTTCATCTCCTAGGGTTAGGTTTTTAGATGTATGAATCCTATAGAGAGGCTAGAGAATCCCCATTGATAGATGTGATAGAATATTGTATGGACAAGCATATGGCTTGTGGAGTGGTCTCCTTCCTTAAGGAGTGATTGTATGGTGTTACCCTACCTCAAGGGTTTGATATTAATAAACATATGAAGTTTATCTATTTCTATCTTGTTATTTCTTGGGCGTATTTTCATTATCATATATTTGTAGGTCAAATGTATTACAGTATCTCCATCTCAAGTAGATGCATCGCAGACGGTAGAACACAAAGGATAGTGAGATGAAGAGGAAGTTTCAATAAGCACATCTTCTTTGACCAAATCAAATTCTGGATCTAAAGTAAAATCTTCATGAGAAACCAAAAGATCGGTTGATACAACTAGGCATTTGTGATTGCATACATCAATACAATCATCATCGTTGGAATGATTTTTTCCTAAGGCTACAGATTGATCGAAAGAATTGATTACATTTGATTCACTACCAAGATTAGTAGATTGAAAATCGTCGAAGAATGGAAATGCATCATCTTCACATGGAGGATTTTGGAAAATAGAAGAAGGATTGAAAGAATATTCACCTTCCTGCTCCTCTACTTGTGTAATATGACTTGTATCTGATCACAAATTGAACCAGCAACGAGAAAATCAAGACAGTGTGGAAAACTAGCTGGTGGAACAGATTGCTCATGTGGATCATGGTATAAAGAGTCATGGCATGTATATGATAGAGGATAATAGAAATCCAAATCAACTTTGAGACTAAAAGTATGAATAGTAACATCATCTTGCGGAATGGAGGAGTTAGTCTTCATCGTAGGCTTCTTGAGCCAATATGGAATTTCTTCCATTGAATC
Source organism: Pinus tabuliformis (assembly GCA_031772625.1). Taxonomy (NCBI): domain Eukaryota; kingdom Viridiplantae; phylum Streptophyta; class Pinopsida; order Pinales; family Pinaceae; genus Pinus; species Pinus tabuliformis. The sequence continues at coordinate 1,133,998,886 of CM062804.1, forward strand.
TGAATCATGAAAAGTGGAAAAAGAATGAGAAGATGGATTAGGAATTTGATTTGCACATTTCCAAAGTTTACAATCACCGCAAGGAGGCACCTACATCGGGATTGGAAAAGGAAGAGGATAAGGAACAAAATGAATAATAGGTTCCTCCTCTAAATTTAGAGGTGTTTCACGATGACTTGGGGAAGTGAAAAAAATTAGGGGGTTTAGATTCAAACTAATTCAAAGAAATCCTAACTAGATGTTCAAACGTTTCCTTATAGAAATCCAGATCCATATCTTCTTCAGGAAACTCATAATATGAATGAAGGAATCTATTAGCAAAACCCTCAACTAATTCATTAGGCTCCATTCTGAGTTGATTGGTTCTTTTTGAACATCTCGGTAATCATATCAATCGAAAGCTTGATGAAACTCCTTAGTAAAATAATGAAGAGAATGAATGGAAGCATATGGTAATGTGTGACACCAATACTTAATACGAACTTCGAGAGTGAGGGTGAATAGAATATACATGACATCTTCATCATTCATTTGGAGAGTTTTACAAAACCCAAGAAAATCATTTATGTGTCTAGATAAAAATATACCACCCTCGCCATTAAACTTGAACTGAGACAAGGCATGAACAAGTTCTGTGGATATTGATAGTTTTCCAGGAGGTATATTGGAAAAACACTGGCATTATGATTTGGGAAAGAACCATTTATGATAGGAGATTCAAATTCGACTCAACGAGCTGAGCTTGTCATCTAGCCCTCCTTCTATTGCCATTTTTTATGGTGCTAGAAATCAGTCAACCAATGTGTCTCCCTGGTGTGAAGTCCCAATAATCCCTCACATCATTTGGAGTAGGAGCTCCATCAAGAATATCGACTTCATTTCCAACTATATTAGAGATATGCCTTGGCTCTAACTGTCAGCAAGAGATAGGAATGCACATGCGCCTTTAAAAATCAATGGGGTGTGCCTGGTGAGTGTTCAATCATATGTGTGTCAAAGTTATTTCATTGTGGAGGGGAGGAGAAGTGAGCCTCTAAGAGAGAGGTAGTAGTACCACCCTAGTAGAGACACACATGAACAAGAAGGGTCCATGCAACATCAAGTGGAATAGTCCACAAAGATGCGACGATCATTGAAACCAATATAACGAGGAAGAATTGTCTAATATCCAACAGAATAGTCCACGAGGATGTGACAATGATAATGGTAAATATAACACATTCTCAATATGATAAAGTAGCAAAATCACTTAAATAGTTCAACTACTTTATCACAGATGAAAGAAAACATGAATTACAAACATTCACAGAATATTCTTACAAATATCCATAATCCATGCATGAAGAATGTGTTGGCCTTGAAGGCTTTTGTTATTAAGTAAAAGTTCCAAGACACATGTATACAATGAACATCACTAGCTCCAATAGTGGAGCGTTGGAGCCACTCCTTGCTCCTCGAAAGAACTGATTTGTCTCTCTAGTTCCTTATGGGAGGAGCCAAGGTGGAAAAGTCCTTTGCTCATACAATGAGGGAGTATATATATCCAAGGGGTGAGGCTTCTCCTTCCTTATGACTCTTTGAGTACCCTCATGATTGTTTGACTTCCTATGACTTTTCAACTTACATGACTCTTTGTGTGTCCTTTGGACTTCCACTTTACAATACATTTTGAATACCATTTACATGATCCACAATAACGATGTGCCATATGACAACTCATGACATGACATGACATGAAACCACTGACGTGGATTGCTTGATGATGTGGTAGTGTCAAGACATTGTTTTTGCTGTGTGTTGAGTGTCTTCTTGAGAATTCTCTTCTTTTCACCTTCGTATGACTTGGTGATAAGGAATCTTCAATGATCTTAAGTCTTGAGTTGTGATCATAAACTAATGTACCTTTTCTTTATTGTGATTTATTAACTTTCATGTTCAGCTACAAGAGTGTCTTTCAACATGTTTCCCTACTTCATCTCTTTATTCAACATCTTACCATAGCATGGTAAGGTACCCGTATCTGCAGTTCACTCATGACGAGATGACATCAGTCTGAAAACTCCCTAGTCTAGGATGGTGCATTCTGATCCATTCACTGAGCTGAAGCTAGGTGATAGGTCGAGAGAGAGGGCTTAGTGACTGCAAAACTATGCATTTCAAGTAGCCATGGGCAAGGCTTGAGCCCTGAGATTGCTAGTGCACATTTAGGCTGGACTAAGGGAGAAAATTGTGCAGTTCTGGGAGCCAGTGAGACAGTCCGAGGGGTTGGACACTAACATGACATACTACATTGTTTCGAGAGACAAGGGAGGTTGGTAAATAGTGAAACATGCATGTGAGATGCTCAGGGAATGAGCTTGAGGCTTGTGATTTCACAGTGTGTAGTTAGGGCCAGGCTGAGAGAAAGGATTACATAATTATGGAGGCCAAGGTCAGAGCTTGATCCCATAAAATGCGCAGTGTAGCAGTCCTAGGAGGAAGGAGCTATGCATTGCGCAATGCCAACAGGCAAGGTCATAGCTAGAGGACTAAAACTGCACATTGCATAGCTTAGGGAGGCTAGGTGAAGCCAAGTTGCTTAGTAGGGAAGACTTCTCAGAAATAGCTAAATGTAAGACCGTTAGATTGATGTGAACAGTGATAAGAATTCGACTGTGATCCCACACTTAAAATACTTGATGAAAAAACAACATAGATGACCCAATACACATGAAAAATGCATTTTCTTCTATGTGACAACTTTATGACTAGTTATGACAAGTGTGACACTTGAGATAGACTTTGGAACGACTGTGACGACACTTGTGCGACAATGCTTAAAACTTTGTGAATTAGTGCAACATATGTTTACATAGTTAAGACAACTCATATACACAAATATAGACCCTTGAAACCATCATAACAAGCTTCTACATATTGTGTGGAAGCCAATCATGTGAAAAGATGACAATTTACCAAACTTGCAAAGGGGAGTAAAATACTTCAAGAAAGTACATGAAATGAGTTTTGATGTTTGAGGCAACAATGTGCAAGATTAAGGAAGGTTATAAAATTGAGTGTAAGCCAAATTTTTGGAGGGTGTTGTAGCAGCTACAACGGGAACTCAAACCTGGGAATTCTTGTTTGCACTCCCTCTGAATCTTCTAAGGATATTGCTCCAGGGTTCTTCCAACAACCATAAACACTTGACATCAATGTCCTAGATTTATCCTGCTTAAGCAATAGTTCTCTACACCCAGTCACAGGGTTTATGGGGCTCTAACATTCTAATTCTTCTTGGCCCTTTTGAGCCCTCACTCCAACTTGTAGCATAAGTGAAATATAAATGGTTTGAGGCTATCCCTAGTCCTCAACACAGTCACGATGGTTCTATTGTACAAGGTTGGTTCCGATTTAGTTCTTGGGCCCTAAAGGGTGCTAAGGCTCAACCCCCACTCATTCCATGTGCATATCAACATACACTGGCCTTGAACTTGGTGGGTATTATAAAGAATTTAGTGCTAGTCTTGGTTATGGTGGTTCTTTTCCCAAATTCTCCTGGCATATGTGTAGTTTTATAAGACCCCCTAGCCTACATAACAAATACACACACACACACACATAACCAATGTTATCCTTCCTAATATTATGGGTGAAAACCATCCCAATAGCTAGGACATTTCTAAAGCAGACATTCATGTGACTAGCTAAGATAGATCTATCTCTTTATACACAAGACACTCAAACCAATTTGCAAATCGGATAACTCCAGGAATTAACCCATTCCTAAGAAAATATTTATGGAACACTCCTACAAAAGAAATCACTTTCCTTATTATCAACATGTGCTAGTCAATACCACAAACACCAAATATGCCATCAGGTCTATACAAATAATTTACTCATTTATAGATATTTCAATCCCCTTATGCACAGGAAGCCTTAAGTTATTTCAATTTTAGCACATTCACAAGTATAAAAATGGATAATATGCTCCTACAATAACTTATCCACTAATGACTCTTCCTTAATGTGGACTCCCTTCTTCTGAATGTGAGCTAAAAACCCTCTTCACTATGGTATCTTGGTATGGACGTGATTATGCCTTAAAATACTAAATGGTAGCGTGAGTAGCTAGTGGATGAAGGCAACATGGTTGTATGGTATCCTATTTCAGTTGTTCTGTTGGTTGAAATTCCTGAGAAGCACTCCACCTAAAGTACTAGAATCTGGCTTGGGGGTGACAAATACAAGTGACTGTGGTTGTAGCTTGTGTATGGTTGGGTGGAGAGTTAGAGTCCCACTCTCAGTTGATAGATCTCTTATAAAATAAGTTTCACTTATATATTTTGTGCTTCAGTTTGTTACTATGTATAGGTTATTTGCATGGAAATAATGTTATAATAATACTATAGAGTGTTTTTCTTGTACAAATGAAGAACATAATTAAACGTGTAAAGATCCTATGATATGGACTAGTGTTGTAAATACTTGGTGGTTCATCAACTCACCAAGTACTTGGGTGCTTCTCTCTTATCCAAAGGTTCATCAATCCAAAAGCTTCTAATGGTTCTTCAACCTTCAAGAAAGCCACCCCTATCCACAATGTTTTTCACCCAGCAAACCTATTTTAAGGTTCCTCAGTTGGTTCACTTACCCGAAAGCACGATCACTATGTGTTTTGATCGATGCTCTGCTAAATCTCTTTCTTTTTGTATGCATGAGACTGATTTCTCTACCTCTCCATTGTGAAAATGTGAATTTCTTATTCTCTCTCTTACAAACTTGTTTTTTGTGCCTTCCCACAAACCAACTATTTGTCTCTTTCCAATGCTCCATGCATTTATAATTGCCTTGGAAAGTGTAGCCCATGTTGTCTTCATTATTTTTGTCCTTTTCTTTCTTTCTATTAGGGCATAAAGCACACCTAGACTTTTCCTCTTCCTTTAAGTTAAATTATTGCATATACATCCCATTTAAAACCACTTAGCCAACCAAGACTATTATTTAAAACAACCCTTTCCTCAAGTAATCTCCCTCCTCAGGAAATTTCGAATATGTGTCCCTTTATCTTGTCCCTCTAATTAATTACAGTTTATTTACAATGGAAAAATATTGATGAGGGGATGTCATAGTCTCCTCCCCCTTTGTGTGGGGAGGGGGGGGGTGGGGGTACACCGTCCTCGGTGTTCAATAACCATATATAACAAAACATGTTTTAGACCCAACATTGTGTATTATCGAGCTTTATATACATAGCTCTATGCAAAATTTACATTATATTTACATTTTCATTTCTTAACAAATAAGAAAGGATGTGTTGCTGTCATTTGGTCATCCATTTCCCACGTGGCTTCCTCAGGCCCAAAGTGCCTCCATTTCACTTTGACTTTCTCTATTGCTCAATTCAAAAGCATGAGTTGTCTCCAATCTAGGATGCATAGAGGTTATAGTTGGAACTCTCCCTCTGGTTCTACCTGAAACATAAACCAATCAATCACATGATTATCATCCTGTGCATATCTTTTAATCAATGAAACATGGAAATTATCATGCACTATAATTGATGGAGGAAAATCTAGCCTATGTTCCATTGGCCCTATTAGCCTTGCTGGAAAAAGGCCCACAAATGGATCCATTAACGCTCTTGAAGTCTCAAAATTTGCTTAAAAATCACGCCAAAGGATCCAAACATGCCCCAAAAGTCTTCAAAATCCTCTTAAAGATCGTTCAAAGTCAAAATGGTCATAAGAGGAAAGCCTTTGGAAGGGCGAGAATACACTATCGGGAGGCTCAAATCACTTTAAAACCATGAAAAATCGTTATTTCAGGCTTAAACTGGGCATCACACAGCAGCCGTTAGATTTGGCCGATCAATAGCCCAAATCTAAGCAGCAAATCGCATATCGGCCAAGCAGAGGGGACAGTCTAAAGGTGGTGCATGCAATCATCGATGATCGGATTGGCGGGTTATATCTATATATATATATATATATATATATATATATATATATATATATATATATATATATATATATATATATATATATATATATATATATATATATATATATATATATAGGGGCTCAGGCATTGAGTGATCAGAGATTGCGATTGTATCGCATCACTGTATCGTATCAACATAATACCAAGGGGCGGGCCTTTACACATATAGACGGGTGACCCAATACCTGGACGCGACGGCACTACAAATGATTTCTTATAAAATTTCAAGCCCGCGCCCAAGCAATTTTCAATGTATTTGGTGTATTTTCATTATATAACGAAAATTACAAAGGGAGCTTGGCACCGGCGATAGTGATAAAACCCCAGACCCAATTAGGTTCTAAAACATTATATTAGAATATTTCAAGTATGAGGAAAGCCATTTTTCAATGTTTTTCACAGTTTTTATGTATTTACAAAATACACAGGCTAGGCTGAATACGACTTGCGATGGCAACAATGTTGGCATTTTGGCACAGGTATGGCACTATGGTACAGGTGTTGTCCTTGATGGCAACTCACTTTGGTGACAGATCTCAGGTGTTCAGAATGAAGGAAATCTTGTATACGCAGGTACACCTTGCATAAGACGCGTATACACGCGGGTTATATGTTCTGAAGTCGCGTATGCGTATACACGCACTTTTATGCACATAAAAGCGCGTACATGGTGGGAAACTTATTTTTGGTCCGTGGTTGTTAGTCCTTGGAATTTGAACCTATGGTTGTGGACCATTGTATCTCGTCGGAAGTGTTGACCCCAGGTTTTTGGGCCCTTGGTATTATTTATTATGGTTTTGGACCATGGTATTGTGCAAGGCCTATATCTATAAAAGAGGAAGGAGATCATGTGGCAAGGCACCATCTGAATTATTGAATATCTGATATTGTGCTAGATCTGGAATACGTGTGATCGGGTTATGGTGCAGATCTAAATCTGAAAAAGGAGGAACCTAAGCACAAGAAGGATAAGGGCTATTGACGGATCAAAATCTCAACGCTTGAACATTGGTATCTCTGTATAATTTTGATCTATTATATGTGGCGCTCTCTTGATCTATAAATCTGGGTTAATTAATGTCTAAATGCTTAAAAGAATAAATTATCCCTTATAGATCTGTACGCAGGTTCAGAAAATTGTAGGTGTGTATACACGCTTTTTCTGTGAATGAAAGGAGCGTATACGCTGGTTGGTTGAGATACAGAAGCGTATACACGCATGTTACTGAATAGTGAAGTAGTGTATATATCTTGATTTATGTTCTAGCTGCTTCTGTTTTATTGCTGCAGTGTTCTGGGTTCAGAATTGGTGTTTGATTACAGTTACTGTGTTCTGGGTACAGTGGTCAGAAAAGTGCTTATTTGTTTCAGCTTTTGATTGGTGAAAAGGAGTTTGGGTTATGCATAAATTCTTGATGTTTGATTGATGTTACTTGTGGACCCAGTCTGAAAATTAATGAAACGAGGTCCTTGAAAGCAAAGAGAAGGTTGCAGCCTTCTGCAGGTAGGAGCCTGCGTACTAGTATCTCAAGCTAGTACAAGAACTTAGGGGGTTGGAGCTCCCTTCCAGGAAAGCTGGAGAACGAGAGAGAGTTGTAGCTCTCTACAGGTTGCAACCTGCGTACTGGTAAAGACTGCACCAGTACAAAACATTGTAAAGAGAAGTTTCTAATTAAAAGAAGATAGAGACGAATTGCAGCAGGGGGTTTTCACCCACATTGGGTTTCCTCCTTATATCTTGTGTTCTTATGTGTGACTGTCTTCTGCTCTAATTTTGGTACTGTTTATTTGCTTCTGATACACAGATTAATAACTGACATCTGAAAGATAAATCAAATTATAAGTCTGCTTTGTATACGCGGGTTTCTTTATCTGTAGTTGCGTATATACACGGTTTTTATTAACAGAAGTAGCGTATATCATCTGGAATTGAAAAAGGAAATATTTGACTTGATAATACTGGTTCACCCCCCCCCTCAGTATTATTTCCAACAAACAAGATCGGATCCAATGGATAATTAAATCATATTTTAGGACTTTTGAAGTCCAGAATGAACAGTAAAGTGCGGGAATTCTCATAATTATTGTGCTTTCTGTTCATAACAGAAAGCAGTCACTATCCACATTTTAAAGAGATTTCTTAAGCCCGAAGAGCCATTTCATGATAGAGAAAGGGCAGAATCCACGACAAAGCGGTCATGGAGCCACAGCACGCCACATAGCCAAATCAAACAAGATCGAGTGCCAAAAACACAGACAACGCAATGCCATCCTAACAAACATTATGGGGCATCTCTGGCACGAGAGAGCTCCCAGGTGTCACAGCAAGCTGCTCAAAATATCTGAATATGGTTAATATTTTGTCAGAAGAAGAAACCTCTGAACCATGCTGCCTATTGAGGGAATCAATCAGTTGAAGAGATAGAAGGATAGATTAAGATCCCTGAAGCCTCAAAAGGCTTAGGATCATTATAAATAGGGTATAAATAGTTGTTAGTAAGATGTAATAGAGGTTCAACTTCTGGAGATTATTCCTCCTCTGTTCCTTCAAGATTCTCATCTCCATTCTAGAAATAGAAGCTTCTTTTGCCATCATATGTTCAATATCCATCCTCTTTACTGTCTTATGCTTGCACTTGAACAGTTTTTTCATGTTTCCTTTGTGTCTAAGGCCAAATAACTGTTATCTTATCTATGCTTTGATAACTTAGATTTGCAAGATTCTTTGCTTCCTGTAGCTAACTATTCATATGTGGTCATATATGCATTTGCCAGTATAGCCAGTATTCTCTTTTGCTGCCTGTAGCTAGTCATTCATTTATGTTTATATATGCAATCTGCTGATACAGTTAGTATTCTCCATCTATCCATTAAATCTATAAATTATTGAGCATTAGTGATTTAAAGCCTTGTGTTGTTGAGGGTGTTCATGCATGCCTTGAGTGGGAATAGAGCTGAAATGGTCATTTGACTTGAACCAAACCATCATCCATTCCAATAGTTTTGAGAACAATATTGAAGATTACATGTTACCAGGCATCTCCGAGCTGCAACCTAGGAGATTTTCCTAGAGTGATAACATAATTGGCGTCATTGCCAGGGAGAGGAAACATAAGCTCATCTTCCCTGGGAAACGACATAGATCCAGCTTTGATGATAGACAAAGTATGGGTACCTTTTTGGTTGTAATCATCTATCTGGCGACTCTACTAGAGGCCGAACCTCTTGGCGACTCCACTTCATAGTTTTGGCTCGGTTTGTGAGGCATACTCAGAGACATCCTTAGAAGCTACAAGCTGACCCAGTACCTGACCCTGAAAAGATCATCAAAGAAAGAAAGGTATCACAGAAAGGAGCATCAGGTTCAGGTAAACCTAAACAATCTTTTATACATCTTCAAGAAAGGCTTGTAATAGAACAAATACATGTTGATAGTATAGCATCTAATACTATCAGTGAAGAAAAACTCTTAGAGATTCATAAAGCTCCTTATTCTTTAGGTGCTCCTTTTGCTTTAAGCCCAAAGGAAGCCTCACCTGCTATCCATCATACTCCTTTAGTCCTGTCAGTCACTCCTCAACTCTCTATCATTTAGACTACCAGTCCTCTTGTACCCACCACGGTTATGGCAGGTCCACAAGCACCTACCAAAATGGAAAGAATCATAGTTGTTAGGTATGGACCCCTAATACTGCCCACTCCTTTGAATGCCATGCCTTCTGGAGAATATTAGAAATATAGGCCTAAGCTCACTGGGACTGAAGGTGTTACTGCTGAAGAACATCTTGAGTCATTTTATAGCTATGCTGATAATCTAGACATTAGTGAAGATGATGTGTGGATGAGAGTCTTTGTCCAAAGCCTAGATGGAGAGGCTAGAAAATGGTTCAGAGAACTAACCCCAAGATCTATAGCAGACATTGAAGCTTTAGATGATGCATTCCTAAAGCATTGGGGGGATAAGAAGGATCTCCTCTACTACCACACTGAGTTTGGAAAATTAAAAAGCGAATGGTGAGTTTATGTCTAATTTTAATAAGAGGTTTAATTGTATGTACAACAAGATACCAGCTGAAGTAAAACCCACTACTACCTCTACTAAACTCACCTATGCCAATGCTTTTGATTCTGACTTCTGCCTACTATTGACGGAAAAGAGATGTGCTACTTTGGTTGACATGCAGGATGTAGCCTTGGAAGTGGAATCAAACATCATGGCTACAGAGAAGCTCAAGGGAAATGTTGATAGAAGAAGACATAGGGGCGAGTCTTCATCATCCTCTGATCCTAAGATAGATAAAATGACCAAAATGATAGAGTCATTAGCCTTTGAAATCTCCAAACTAAATGTTGAGCAACACCTGGGGAAAGGGAGAGCTCCTAATACCTTTTCTCCTAGAAATCCAAATCCAAATCCATATAGAAGAACTAATGAGCAATTGCAGATTTTGCAAAGAAACAAAGATGCTAATGAAGACCAAAGGGTGAGGGCTCCTTTTCAAAATACAGTCATGGAAGAAGAGCAGTTTGAAGAAGAGGATGAGATCCATTGTCTGGAAGACAAAGGCAATGCCTCCTTTTTGACCTCAACTGCCTATGAAAGGTCATTATTCAATGATCAGATTAACCAAGAATGGGATGGTGAAGCTGCTCTACAAACTGTAGGTCAGAAAAGATATGATCTGAGGTCAAAGGTAAATAATGCCAAGGAAACTCTTGTTCAAAGAGCTGTTGTCCCTACAGTACAACCAGTTAATAAGCAAAAGTGACCAACAATAAATCCCATCAACCTCAACGCTCCAGCTCATGAGGTAAGAGGTCTTGAAAAATCCCCTTCTCCTTTTAATTTTCAATCAAAAAATCAAAAGCTAAAAATACCTATTCCTCTGATTGAACTACTGAAGAATGAGTCCTTGAAAAGATCCATCCTCAAGGCCCTTGAGCCTAAATCCATCCAAGCCTCCACTGACTGTGTGAATCTCCAAGATGACAAGCCAGCTGTTATTCTCAGCGCAATTATTGAAAAGTGTGAAGACAACTCCCCATCATTCTATGTCTCTTTGACTATTCATGATAAAGTCCTTCACAATTGCCTTCTGACCACTAGAGCCAGCCATAATCTAATGTCCAGGGCTATCATGGATGAGCTGGGTCTGGACATTACCAAGCCTTATCATGACTTGTTCTCTTTTGACTCTAGAAAAGTGAAATGTCTGGGATTAATCAAAGACCTAGCTATCACTTTGTCTTACTTTCCCATGAAAATCATGATGATGGATATTGTGGTAGCTGATGTGCCTCCCAAGTTTGGCATGTTACTTTCCAGAGGTTGGATCAAGAGACTATGTAGATCATTACAAAATGATCTGTCTTATGCTACTGTCCCAGTTTTCGGAGGTGAGAGCAAGAGATTATACAGAGAGGCACAGTTGGCTTATATCATCAGCGATGAAAAGAATCCTACCAATCATCCCATATATGTTGTTGAAATTGATTTTGGATCATGCATTCTCCATATTGAAGAATCCCAGTTGGCCTCCACGCAGCTTAAAAAACCATTTTTCCAAATCGCTGAGGAAGAAGGCCCACAGATTTGGTATATGTTCTTTGATGGGGCTTGCTCTAAAGAAGCTGTAGGGGCAGGTGTAGTCCTTGTGTCCCCAACACAGGGACACATTCATTTATCTTTCAAATTGACCTTTCAAGTCACAAACAACATTGCAGAGTATGAAGCTTTGATTCTGGGCTTAAGTGCCGCTAAAGAAATGGGTATCCAAGGCGTGAAAGTGTTTGGAGACGCGGATCTCATTATTCAGCAGGTGAATAAAAATTTCCAAGCTAAGCATCCAAGGTTGAAAGCATATAGAGATGAGGTATGGAGGGTCAAGGATTCTTTTAATGATTTCAGCATTTCTTATATTCCAAGAATGAAGAACCAGCTCGTTGACTTCCTTGCTGTCTCTGCTAGCATGTTTATTCCTACTTTTCCCCCTAAATTGACATATGAAGTTCAGGTAAAATACAAACCGTTTCTACCTGACAATGTCAAATATTGGAGGGTTTTTGAAGACGATGAGGAAATTAACAGGTTTTTGCAAGTCATTGGGGAATTTTCTGAAATACGCATCGATCAGGAAAACGAAACCATGGAAGAATGCGGCCAGTCCAAGTTGAAAAGCGAAATCGGCCAAAGAAGCATCGTCCAGCTACCCAGCAATCACATACCAAAAGGATTGGTGCCTCTAGAGAGGCTTTTCAATCATAATGACGTGCCCTATAATGCAGCCAAAACAGAGAATGAGTTTGTTGTCTGTAAACATAATATAGGAAACCCAGCCCATTCAAAAAACATAAATTTATCCATGTGTTTGTCCTCTACCTAGAATTCTGAGTATTTCACCCTCATGAAGCAATTCACTGACATTTTTTCCTGGGAGTACAACAATCTTAAAACCTATGATGCAGACATCATTCAACATAAGATCCCACTGGAAAATAACACCATACCTTTTAAGCCAAATTTAAGACCTTTCAGCCCTCTCTTATTGCCTTTGATTGAGAAAAAAATCAAGAAGTTGTTGGATGCCAAAATCATAGTCCCTCTAAGGTATTCAAAGTGGTTAGCCAACCTTGTGGTGGTAAGAAAGAAAAATGGAGAAATAAGGCTTTGTGTTGACTTCAGAAATCTGAACAAGTGCTCTAAAAAAGATAACTATCCCCTGCCTAAGATGGAACACTTGCTACAAAAAGTCTTAGGGGCTAGAGTCATGTCTTTCTTAGATGGATTTTCAGGTTACAATAAAATAGTTGTACACCCTGAAGATCAGGAAAAGACTGCCTTCACTACTCCTTGGGGCACTTTCATGTACTCAAAGATGCCTTTCAGACTGATGAATGCTAGGGCTACTTTTCAGAGGGCCATGGACATAGATTTTGTGGGAGAGAAGGACAAGTTTGCCCTTATTTATCTGGATGACATAACAGTCTTCTCCAATAGCCACAAAGACTGTTTACAACATTTAAAGAAGGTCTTCCTAAAGTGCAGACAATTTGGAATCTCAGTGAACCCAAAGAAGTAACAGTTTGCTTTAGAAGAAGGAAAAATTCTGGGACATATTGTTTCTATTGAAGGTGTGAAGATTGATCCAACAAGGGTTCAAGCCATTCAGACATTGTCCATCCCAAGGTCGAAAAAGGACATCCAATCCTTCCTGGGTAAGATTAACTTTGTAAGGAGGTTCATTCCAAACTTTGCAGAGCTAGTAAAGAATATCACTTCCATGCTGAAGAAAGGATCAGAAATAAAATGGACAGCTGCTTCAAGAAGCTCTTTTGAAGCCATCAAGCAAGCTATCATGGAAGCTCCCACTCTAATCAGCCCAGATTACACTAAGGGGTTTTGCATCTTCTCTTTTGCCTCTTATGATACAATTGCAGCAGTTCTGTTGTAGAAAAATGATGAAGGCATAGAGCACCCCGTGGCCTTTTTCAGCAAAACTCTAAGGGATGCTGAATTAAGGTATGACCTTATTGAAAAACAAGCTTATGCTCTCATTAAATCTTTGAAAGAATTCAGAATTTATATTCTGCATTCCAAAGTAATTGCATATGTACCTTCAGCCTCAATAAAATCGTTCTTAACTCAACTAGATATTGATGGAAAGAGGGAAAAATGGATTGCAAAGTTCATAGAATTTGATATAGAAGTGAAGCCCACTAAGCTTGTTAAAGGCCAGGGCTTGGCTAAGCTTATGGCTGAAGAAAATTGCAGCTTATTAGATATAAATTGCATAGGTCTGACTTCAGATAATGAAAAAACAAAGGGAACAACGGAAGAGCAAAAGCAGAATCAGTCTTTGGCTGAAAATATAGCCACATGTGAATGGTATTACAACATAGTTCATTTTTTGCAAAATCTAGAAGTCTCTCCAAGGCTTAGCTCAAGTCAAGCTCGTGCCATTAAACTCAGATCAGCAAAATTCTACATTAATAAAAATATTCTTTATTGGAAAGACCCATCAGGAATCCTCTTGAGATGTCTAGATAAAGAACAATCTGCAGAGGTCATACACTAGTTCCATTCTAGCATCTGTGGAGGGCATCATTATTGGAAAACCATAGCTCACAAAATCTTGAGGGTTGGATATTATTGGCCTACTCTGTTTTCTGATGTGTTTTCTTTTGTAAAAGCTTGTGACAAGTGTTAGAGGTTTACGGGAAGACAACATCTAAAATTTTTGCCCCTCAAGCCAGTACATGTCAATGGTCCCTTCCAGCAGTGGGGCTTAGACTTTATAGGTGAGATCAACCCACATTCCAGTGGCCAACACAAATGGATTTTAGTAGCCACTGATTATTTCACCAAGTGGATTGAGGCTATACCCACTAAGAATGCCAATCATCAGGTTGTCATAAAATTCTTGAATGAGAATATTTTCACTAGATTTGGTTGCCCAACCATACTAATCATTGATAATGCAGCAGCTTTCAAAGCAAAGGAATTGATGGATGTGACTAAATCCATGGGCATTCAAGTGGTGCATTCTACTCATATTATCCTCAAGGCAATGACCTAGCAGAATCATCTAACAAAAGTCTGGTAAGGGTAATAAAAAATTTGTTAGAGGACAACAAAAAGAGCTAGGATTCCAAGTTGAAGTTTGCACTATGGGCTGACAGAGTTACCATAAAAAATTCCATAGGGAATTATCCATTCAAACTAGTTTATGGTGCTAATGTTGTTTTCCCCATCCAACTCATTCCCCCTGTGGCTAAGTTGTTGCAAGAAGAACAAGATGAAGAGAATGATATAGTAAGAAGAATGAATAACCTGGTTGAACTACATCAGATAAGAGAGTAGCTGGTTGAGAAATCAAAGGCTCATCAGAAGGAAATTAAAGAAACCTTTGACAGGAAGGCAAAAACGGACAATTTCCAAGTTGGTGATTGGGTGCTTAAATGGGATGCATTTAAGGAAAAGAGAGGTAATCATGGCAAGTTTGACTCCTTGTGGACAGGTCCTTTTGTCATCACTCAAGTTCAGCACAACAATACATTCATCTTGCACAATCTGGAAGGAGGAGATACTTTTGGTAGCCTAGTAAATGGGCGGTTCTTGAATCTCTATTTCATTTAAGGCCTTAAAGCCTTGGTATTGTAAATATGTTTTCCTTTCAGTTTTTACGTTTATGCTAAAAAGACTCCATGCCCAATGGAACACTAGAAGGAAGATTTAATTTTTATTTTACATGAAAGGCATTGATCTGAGATCCTTGAAACCTCACTGGGAGGATTTCATCCCCAGAAGGAGCCAATGTTAGCCTTGCTGTCAAAAGGCCCACAAATGGATCCATTAATGCTCTTGAAGTCTCCAAATTTTCTTAAAAATCATGCCTAAGGATTGAAACATGCCCCAACAGTCTTCAAAATCCTCTTAAAGATCGTTCAAAGTCAAAATGGTCACAGGAGGAAAGCCCTTGGAATGGCGGGAATACACTATCAGGAGGCTCAAATCACTTTAAAACCATGAAAAATAATTATTTCAGGCTTAAACTGGGCCTTGCACAGTAGCCGTTAGATCTGGCCAATCAACGACCTAGATCTAAGTGGAAAATCACATATTGGCCAGGTAGAGGGGACAGTCTAAAGGCGGGCGCATGACATCGCCGATCAGCGATCGTCGATGATCAGATTGGTGGGTCACATCGGCGGGTGGCATTGGTATATATATATATATATATATATATATATATATATATATATATAAAGGGGCCCGAGCATTGAGCGATCAACGATTGTGATCGGATCACATCGTTGTATCGCATTAGCATAATACCAAGGGGCGGGCCTTTACACATACAGATGAGTGACCCGATACCCGCACTCGACGACGCTACAAATGATTTCTTATAAAATTTCAAGCCCACGCCCAAGCAATTTTCAATGTATTTGGTATATTTTCGTTATATAACAAAAATTACAAAGGAATCCTGGCACCACCGATAATGATAAAACCCCAGACCTGATGGGTTCTAAAACGACATATTAGAATATTTCAGGTTCGGGGAAAGCCATTTGTCAATGTTTTTCACAGTTTTTATGTATTTACAAAATACACAGGCGAGGCCGAATACGACTTGCGATGGCAACAAGGCTGGATCCAATGGATAATTAAATCATATTTTAGGACTTTTGAAGTCCAGAATGAACAGGAAGGGGCGGGAATTCTCATAATTGTTGTGCTTTCTGTTCATAATAGAAAGCAGTCACTATCCGCATTTTAAAGAGATTTCTTAGGCTCGAAGATCCATTTCACCACAGAGCAAGGGAACAATCCACAACAAAGTGGTCATGGAGCCATAGTGTGCCACACAGCCAAATCAAACAAGATTAGGGAGCGCCAACAGCACAGAAAATGCAACAACCATCCTAACAAACATTATGGGGCATCTCCAGCACGAGAGAGCTCCCAAGCATCATAGCAAGCTGCTCAAAATATCTGAATATGGTTAGTCTTCTGTCAGGAGAAGAAACCTCTGAACCATGCTGCCTATTGAGGGAATCAATCAGTTGAAGAGACAGAAGGATAGATTAAGACCCCTGAAGCCTCAAATGGCTCAGGATCATTGTAAACAGGCTATAAATAGCTGTTATTAAGATGTAATAGAGCTTCAACTTCTGGAGATTATTCCTCCTCTATTCCTTCAAGATTCTCATCTCCATTCTAGAAATACAAGCTTCTTTTGCCATCATATGTTCAACATCCATCCTCTTTACTGTTCTATGCTTGCACTTGAACAATTTTTTCATGTTTCCTTTGTGTCTAAGGCCAAATAACTGTTATCTTATCTATGCTTTGATAACTTAGCTTTGCAAGCTTCTTTGTTGCATGTATCTAACTATTCGTATGTGGTCATATATGCATCTACCAGTACAACCAATATTCTCTTTTTCTCCCTGTAGCTAGTCATTCATTTATGTTTATATATGCAATCTGCTAATACAGTTAGTATTCTCCATCTATCCATTAAATCTATAAACTATTGAGCATTATCGGTTTAAAGCCTTGTGTTGTCGAGGGTGTTCATGCATGCCTTGAGTGGGAATAGAGCTAAAATGGTCATCTGACTTGAACCAAACCATCATCCATTCCAATAGTTTCGAGAATAATATTGAAGATTACATGTTACCAGGCATCTCCGAGCTACAACCTAGGAGATTTTCCTGGAGTGATAACATAATTGGCGTCGTTGCTAGGGAGAGGAAACTGAAGCTCAGCTTCCCTGGGAAACGACATAGATCCAACTTTGATGATAGACAAATCTTGGGCACCTTTTTTGTTGTAATCATCTATTTGGCGACTCTACTGGAGGCCGAACCTCTTGGCGACTCCACTTCACAGTTCTAGCTCAGTTTGTGAGGAATAGTCGGAGACATCCTTAGAAGCTATAAGCTGACCCAGTATCTGACCCTGAAAAGATCATCAAAGAAAGAAAGATATCATAGAAAGGAGCATCAGGATTAGGTAAACCTAAACAATCTTTTATATCTCTTCAAGAAAGGCTTGTAATAGAACAAATACATGTTGAGAGTATAGCATCTAATACTAGCAGTGAAGAAAAACTCTCAGAGATTCATAAAGCTCCTTATTCTTTAGGTTCTCCTTTTGCTTTAAGCCCAAGGGAAAGCTCACCTCCTATCCATCATACTTCTTTAATCCTATCAGTCACTCCTCAACCCTCTATCATTCAGACTGCCAGTACTCTTGTACCCACCACATCTATGGTAGGTCCACAAGCACCTACCAAAATGGAAAGAATCATAGCTGCTAGGTATGGACCCCTAATACTGCCCACTCCTTTGAATGTCATGTGTACTGGAGAATATCAGAAATATAGGCCTAAGTTCACTGGGACTGAAGGTGTTACTGTTGAAGAACATCTTGAGTCATTTTATAGCTATGATGATAATCTGGACATTAGTGAAGATGATGCATGGATGAGAGTCTTTGTCAAAAGCTTAGATGGAGAGGCTAGAAAATGGTTCAGAGAACTAACCCCAAGGTCCATAGCAGACATTGAAGCTTTAGATTGTTGGGTTGTGTTATATTCTTTCCATGACTAGCTCACATAGTTAACCAGGGGGTTAGAGGGGGGGGAAGAGCACCCCCTTCGTTGCGCCAATTGTGTAGTGGTGGGGGGGGGGCGGGGTCACAGGGGGTTTGAGGTGTACCCGTAACCCCACTTTATGAGGTCTGGGGCTTGGTTTTGGACCATATGTTAGGTTGGGCGGACCCACCTATGGTTTTGTGCATGATTTTCGCACATGTTTTTTGGACGTGATGGTTTTCAGTCCATGGTTTTGGACGCGATGGTTTTCGGTCCATGGTATTGGATGCTTCGACATGTATAAATATGTATTGTAACATTGAAAGGAACATAATGAAAAAAAATCAAGCTGGTAGTCTCGGTTTTGGGATCCAAGGGAAAATCTCTGTGTATATGTGTTTTATGTGTTATGCTCTGGCATTTTTTATTTTCTGTGTTTTAGAATTCGTATGCAGGTAATTTCTATACGGGGTTAAATCCTACATAGATGATGCATTCCTAAAGCATTGGGGGGATAAGAAGGATCTCCTCCACTACCACACTGAGTTTGGCAACTTAGAGAGAGAAATGGTGAGTTTCTGTCTGATTTTAATAAGATGTTTAACTGTATGTACAACAAGATACTAGCTGAGGTAAAACCCACTACTACCTCTACTAAACTCACCTATGCCAGTGCTTTTGATTCTGACTTCTACCTACTATTGAGGGAAAGGAGATGTGCTACTTTGGCTGACATGCAGGATGCAGTCTTGGAAGTGGAATCAAACATCATGGTTGTAGAGAAGCTCAAGGGAAATGTTGATAGAAGAAGACATAGGGGCGAGTCTTCATCATCCTCTGATCCTAAGATAGATAAAATGACCAAAATGATAGAGTCATTAGCCTCTGAAATCTCCAAACTAAAGGTTGAGCAACACTCGGGGAAAGGGAGAGCTCCTAATACCTTTGCTCCTAGAAATCCAAATATAAATCCATATAGAAGAACTAATGAGCAATTGTAGATTTTGCAAAGAAACAAAGATCCTAATGAAGACCAAAGGGTGAGGGCTCCTTTTCAAAATACAGTCATGGAAGAGCAGTTTAAAGAAGAGGATGAGATCCATTGTCTAGAAGACAAAGGCAATGCCTCCTTTTTGACCTCAACTGCCTATGAAAGGTCATTATTCAATGACCAGATTAACCAAGAATGGGATGGTGAAGCTGCTCTACAAATTGTAGGTCAGCAAAGATATGATCTGAGGTCAAAGGTAAATAATGCCAAAGAAACTCCTTTTCAAAGAGTTGTTGTCCCTACAGTACAACCAGTTAATAAAAAGAAGCAACCACCAATAAATCCCATCAACCTCAATGCTCCAGCTCATGAGGTAATAGGTCTTGAAAAATCCCCTTCTCCTTTTAATATTCAATCAGAAATTTAGAAGCTAAGAATAACTATGCCTCTGATTGAACTACTAAAGAATGAGTCCTTCAAATGATCCATCCTCTAGGCCCTTGAGCCTAAAGCCATCCAAGCCTCCACTGACTGTGTGAATCTCCAATATGACAAGCCAGCTGTTATTCTTAGCCCAATTATTGAAAATTGTGAAGACAGCTCCCCATCATTCTGTCTCTCTAACTATTCATGATAAATTCCTTCACAACTGCCTTCTAGACACTGGAGCTAGCCATAATCTAATGTCCAAGGCTGTCATGGATGAGCTGGGTCTAGACATTACCAAGCCTTATCATGACCTGTTCTCTTTTGACTCTAGAAATGTGAAATGTCTGGGATTAATCAAAGACCTAGCTATCACTTTGTCTCAGTTGCCCATGAAAAGCATGATGATGGATATTGTGGTAGCTGATGTGCCTCCCAAGTTTGGCATGTTACTTTCCAGAGGTTGGATCAAGAGACTAAGTGGATCATTACAAAATGATCTGTCTTATGCTACTGTCCCAGTTTTTGGAGGTGAGAGTAAGAGATTATACAGAGAGGCGCAGTTGGCTTATATCATCAGCGATGAAAAGAATCCTACCAATCATCCCATATATGCTGTTGACACTAATTTTGGAGCATGCATTCGCTATATTGAAGAATCCCAGTTGGCCTCCACGCAGCTTAAAAAACCAGTTTGCCAAATCACTAAAGAAGAAGGCCCACAGATGTGGGATATGTTCTTTGATAACATAGGTGGAAATAATACAGCTTGGCATGAAACTCCTTTCATATGAGTTTCTTCAAGTCATTGTTATTTTGCACATAAATTTTGATTTTGAATTTAATCAGCCCCTTTTATGTAAGGCAATAGTACTTACCTTCATTGCCCTTGAGAGCGTTGTTGTAGATTCTCCTTTAATTTTTGATGCTTTTCATCTTGTTGCCCATCGTTCTTATATTTTCTTCAAGATCAGTTATGTAGGAACTTATGGTTGCTATATGATGTATTTTCACTCTCCTACTAAGTGCATCATCCACTTTATTCCCCTTTCCTTTTGCATATTTGATTTCAAAGTCAAATTCACTGAGCATGGCCAACTATTTAGCTTGCCTTGCATTTAACCTAGGCTGTTCAAATAAATATTTCAGCCCTCCATGATCAGTCATTAGAGTAAATTTTATACCAAGAAGGTAGTGCCTCCACATCTTCAAGGCATGAATTATGGCCACCAATTATAGATCATGAGTTACATAAATTTTCTTCAGCTCTTTTAATTTTCTATGTTCATAGCAAACCACTTGGCATTCCTACATCAAGACCGCAACAATTTCCTCCTTGTAGGAATCCATGCACACAATCAAATCCTTTTTAGGATATGTTATTCTTAGCATTGGTGTGTTAGTAAAGAACTTCTTTAGCTAATCAAATCTTGTAGCACAATCAATTTTCCATTCAAACTTCTTCAATTTTCTTTGCAGTGTGGTAATTGGGTGGCCAATCTTAGATAATTTCTTAATTAACTTCCTATAATAACCCTCTAGTACCATAAAATACCTAATTCAAGCCACATTTCTAGGTTTTTTCCATTCCATGATGGCCTTGATCTTTTCTGGATTAACTGCTACTCCCTCTCTTGAGACAATGTGCCCCAAGTAATGAATTTGTGATTGTAAGAAGCTACACTTACTATGCTTTTCATAAAGCTTATGCTCTCTTAGCAATTGTATTATTACGGCTAGATGTTCTTCATGCTCCTCCTTGGTCTTCAAATAGACCAAAATTTCATCAACGAAGACTATGACAAACCTATCCAAATAGGGGTGCAACACGTTGTTCATGATGCACATAAAAGTTGCATGAGCATTGATAAGACCAAAGGGCACTACCACAAATTCATAATGTTTGTACCTTGTTCTTAAGGTACCTTATACACACCTGATGATAGCTTGATCTCAGATCAATTTTAGAGAATATTGTTGCTCCTCTTAACTGATCAAATAAATAATTTATTTGTGGCAATGGTTACCTGTTCTTGATGGTCACTTTATTCAATTTCTAGTAATCAATGCACAACCTAAGTGTGTCATGCTTCTTCTTAACAAATAGAAATAGTGCTCCCCATGGAGACACACTTGGCCTTATGTATCCCTTATCCAACATCTCCTTGAGTTGTAGCTTCAACACCACTAATTCTAGAGTGCTCATTCTATATGAAGCTTTGGTGTTGGAGTTTCTCCTGGCATTAATTCAATATAAAATTCTACTTCTCAGTGATGAGGAAAATCAAGAAATTCTTCAAGGAACACACCTAAAAACTGCTTTAAGATAGGGTATTTCCTCAAGATATCATTGTCATTATTCTCAACACTACAATTAGCTTTATTGATGTTGGATATTTTCACAACAAATAAAATGCATCCCTTCATGTGACTTCTCTTGGCTTGAATGGAAAAAATTTGTCTCATAGAAGTAGGTTTCAGTTTTCCACGTAATACTCTAGGATCTACAACTTCGTCCAAGGATTCAATGGTCTTCTCAAAACAATATACCTTGGTTATATCTGCATATAACTTTTCCATTCCCAAAAAAACATTATATTCTCCCAATGGCATCAAATTGATGTTTTCCATTATTGGCATCCCATTTAATTTGATTAGGAAATCCATCACCCAACGCACAACTCTTCTTTTCATCCTCGTGGCCAGTTGAACTAGCCAAGGCTCATCATGTTCTTACTTCTTTAGTACGCATTTATCAACAACAACGAGATTGATGTAACTAAAATTTGAACCAGGGTCAATCAAAATTGAAATTCTTTGGTCACAAAGCATACCTTCCATCTCTATAATCATTGCGTGATGATCAACTTGGTGATTATCCATTGCTTTGTCAATTTTTGGTATACTTGAAGGTACGTCCTTAACTATCTCTGCCTCATATTTGATGTATAGTTTTGGGCCAATGTGCTTGTGTTGTGGGAAATATTTCCTTAGGTGATTTTCTCCACAATTACAACACTTATATCGACCGTTCCCATTCATTTTTGCTTCATATTGAGTAGAATAACCTCCATTGGAAGCATTCGACTTCTACTGGTTTTCTTGGTTATCAGGGGTCACACTTGCTCCCTTGGTTGTCTTTTTCATTTTCCCCTTGAGCTTGTCATTACCCTTGAACTTCCAATATGATTTATATTTAGGCCTATGCCTAGAATACTCGTAGAAATTCTTTAGTTTTTGAATTGCTTCCTTTAATGTCTGGGGATCATC
Organism: Pinus tabuliformis; assembly: GCA_031772625.1. Taxonomy (NCBI): domain Eukaryota; kingdom Viridiplantae; phylum Streptophyta; class Pinopsida; order Pinales; family Pinaceae; genus Pinus; species Pinus tabuliformis. The sequence continues at coordinate 1,134,021,665 of CM062804.1, forward strand.
AAATTCAATTCTATCCTTAAAATATTGTGGTAGTATACTAAAATACCTCTGAATATTTTCTTTATCCACCTTAAGGTATGGAACATACCTTAGTAGCTCTAGGAATTTGGTGGTCGACTCATCATCTTTCATTTGTCCCAATCTGAGCTCATAGAACTCCTTCGCATTGTTGTCGAAGTATCCCTCAGATAGAAATTTTCTTCTAAAATACTCCTCAAACTCCTTCCAGTACAATTCTTCTTCACTTATTCCCTTTACATTTTTCATACCTTCCCACCATATATCAGCCTTGCCTCTTAGGTTTAAAGTGGATACATTTTCTTTCATGTTCTCGAAGTAATCATGGATTCAAAAAAAACTTCATTCCCAACGGTATATACTCTCTTTCCCTTCTTATCCCATGATGATGATGATGCTAGTGATTCCAATGTGGCCTTCTATGAGTTTCCTCATACCACTGCTTATGGGTGATTGACTTCCCTTATGGGATACTTAACATAGTGCCTCCTTTCATGGTGTCATCACTAGAAAATCGGTGCCTCATTCTATTTATGCTCTCATTCACCCCATTAGTTATTTCTTCCTACCTTAATGGTCTTCTCATGTCTCTATGGTTGATTCCCAACTCATGTCACATTTGCCTTTGCAGGTCTAGCAGTATTTACAGTATGAATACATTGACTTCAGCTTGCCACTTACTTGTGCTTTGAAAATCCTCTCATTATCAACTTTACAAATCCTTATCTCTGCTCTTAGGATCCTCAATGTGTCCATCCAATCCAGAAAGTCTTCCCCTCCTCATATTTCAACTGATCTTTCCTCTTCAAGTCCATGTTATGATTAGTTAGAGCTATACTACACCATTTTACTATCATTTCCTTGGTTTGTTGTTTCTAGAATATACCACCCTTTTTTTCTCATGTGGTCCTTAAACTTCCTCTCTTTTAGCCTTAGTTCCTTTTATGTGTTTTCATACACACACGTAATTGTTAGACTTAAAAAATATCAATTCATAAGTAATGTTATCACCTTAGCTTGCTAAAGGAAATTTGTTGGTGCATAGCTAGTTGCAACATTACACCTTGATTAGCATATTATTATCACTAAAATCAAATACATTGTTAGTGACATATCACAAGCACACCAAAACACATAAAACCATAAACTCATTCCATTCATAATAGCAAGCAGTTTTCTAACATCTATCAAGAGAATTTAAGACCTCAATGGATTCCTAAAGGTTCAATGTTGAACCTTCATTTATATTCCTTTTGTAATAAATCCCATCCAATCCAAATTTTGAACCCTAAAGCTTTGATACTACTTTGTAACATACCCCCTACTAACCCTAGCCCTCGCTAAATTTAGATGGAGGCAGTGACTATGTTGGCCCAATCTCCAAGGTCAAGTTATGTTAATGGGGTCCAATTTGACCCTTTTATAACTTCCCTAGAACTTAAAATTAATAATTCCATTGTGTTTGTCTCATTGATACCTTTCCAATGATATAAATGTTGTCTTGATCTAACATTCAAATCAAAATATATGGTTGTTTGAGGCGAACCTATCAAACAGTGCCATGTCATTTAATCTGCCATGTAGCTCCCACATGACTACCTCGATCGTCCATCATGTCACCACCCAAGTGATAAATCCACATAGATGTCAACCAGTTCATACTGGGGATATGTATTAATCCCCTTTCTATAGTCCACATGAAAAAACCCACACACGCACACATATAATATTTATTCAAATGGGTGCGGTTGTAGGCTCTTCATGGCCACATAACCCCAAGAGTTAAATATTGACTTGTCTTAACACTACTCCCCACTAAAACCTTTAGTTTTAATATTCTAGGCTCACGTGGCATTGCAATTCAACCTTACAATGCAACTCCCTTTTCACTAGTAAGTGAACTCGTCCACACCACATGAAACTTCTCCTCACCAATAGCTCCCTCGGTTGGAAATACTAAGAGGGGGATGAACCGATATTTCTTTCAATTTTTATTTATATTAGTCAATATTTTTATCACAAAATGAACTAGAACATGAGAGACAAAACAAAATCATTATATTAATCAAAATGATGAGAACTACAATCCTCTTGTTCAACAAATAAGGCCCCAATCTGTAGAACAATACTTTTGTATTTTTGAAGGCTCCAACTTTGAACAAATGTAAATTCCTACTTGGTCAAAATGAGGACTCCAATCCTATCAACAACTCCTAAGCTCCAACTTGGTCAACAAACAAGACTCCAATCCCTGCAAGATCCAACTTGGTCAACAACTAGGACTCCATCCCTCCAAGATCCAACTTGGTCAACTATTTTTTTCTTACAAAATACTTACTTCACAAGAGATCAAAATATCTTCAAATTCTTCAGGATTTCCTTTAATAGTGATTCAACACAGTTGCTTCGAAGGTGCATAATAGGTCATCTCTAAATAGTCTTCAAGTTCTCTTTAAGTGTGCTCCAAGTTACTCTTCAAAGTCTGCTCCAACTTCTCTTCTATTTTGCTATACTTTGCTCCAAAGGTGTCACAAGGAAATTCAATAGTTTTCCTTCAAGGGATGCCAAAACATTATCCTCAAGAATTCAAATTTATCACTACGTTGCTCCAAAATATGCCCAATATATTGTTTTAAATAGATTCTAAAACTGCCAACCAAGAACCATAGGTTTGAAACATTAAGTGCCACAGGTCTAAGATATTTAGGCTCAGGTTTGAGGTAAGTCACAAGTTTGAATACTTTAGGCACGGATCCAAACATTTTAGGCACAACTTTAAGCTTCACATATGCCTCAAGTCTGAGAATTTCAGTGCCATGGGTTTGAGAATTTCAACAAGTTTGATGTTTTTTCCACAGTTCAATATTCTATGCATAGGTATGAAGTTTCTCCATAGTCACAAGTCTGAATTGTGGGAAGCCCACAAGTCAAAATGATCAGTTTCAAATTTTACAGGTCCAAGCTGATCTTCATATTTGAGCTAGTGAGGAGTAATCCAAATTGAAGAAAATATGAGTTTGCATTAGGAGGAAACATTTTACTCCACAAGGGAGCCAAGTAGTTCTTCACAAGGCAGAAATATAGTCCAATATTAGACCATACAAAAATGCCAAGAAACCAAACAATCTTTGTCTCCTTTCTTCCTTGGTTCATGAGTTATGAACCCTTCTTCTCCTCTTCTGCACTTCTTATCTATCTCAGAGCCAATCTGGATGGTTAGAATGAGGATTCTAACTTTGTATTCACACATATTTTCCCTATAGTGAAGAGAAACGTCCCTTTAAGGAGGAGTTGAATTGCACATGTAGGTTCATGTCGGCTAGCATCCAAAAATATAATATTTGAACTTGTGAATTCATTTTCTCTCAAACTATGAGGAGTTAGGAGACAAGTAAATTCCCATTGGAAAGGGTTTAATGTCCTCAATGAGCCTATGTCATCATTTCCTTGATATGAAGTCTCCTTTGACATCAATAATATTTTTTCCTCCAACAATATCCCCCTTTTTTATTGATGGAAATAACTTCTCACAAATTGGTCCCATTGTCATTGTGCTACTCTTCCTATTATTATGGTTCTCCCCATGTCATCATGTTGCTCCCCTTGTCATATTCTCCCCCTTTGACATCAATAGCAAAGAGTTGTCCTAATGGAATGCAAGGGAGATGACCCCCATATTTTGACGAAGATGTTCAAATGCTTCTCGAGGTCAAGGTTTTGTGAAGATATCTACAATTTGTTCCTTAGTGTTGACATACTCCATTTTGATGTTCTATTTTCCAACCTTTTATGGAACGAAGTGATATTTTATTCGGATATTTTTTTTGTTTGAATGCATAACTATATTCTTTAAAAGTATGATTTCATTTGTGTTGTCACAATAGATGGTGATGGGATGATCTGTTTCTATGTTGACATATTTAAAGGTTTCCTTCATCCATAAGGTTTGTGTATAGCAATTTTCAACGACTATGTCGGCTTCAACTGTGGAGAGGGATATGGACGATTGTTTCTTGCTAAGCTAGTATACAAGAAAATCTCTCAAGAATAAGGCATTCCCACTGGTACTTTTTTTTATCATAAATACTTCATGCCCAATCTAAATTAGTATATGTTGTTAAGGTAAGTTTTGTACTCTTAGGGTACTAAAATCCAATATCAAGGGTGCCTTTTAGATATCTGAGGATTCTTTTTACAGATAGCATATGAGATTCCTTAGCAAATGATTGGAATCTTGCCACCATTGCTACTGCCTACATGATGTATGGTAATGAAGCTATTGGATATAAGAGGGCTCTAATAATTTATCTATAAAGAGTAGCATCTACCATAGGAGGCTCATCATCCTTAGTTTGCAACCTGTAGGCATAGGTGTGCTCAAAATAGCACATTCTTCTATCCCAAATTATTTAAGAATATATCTAGGATATTTTTCTTTCGGTATGAACATACCTGCCTTAGTTTGAGTTACTTGAAGTCCAAGAGAGTATGATAACTCATCAATCATCGCTGCTACAACACCCTCCAAAATTTGATAACATTCAAATTATGGAGCTTACCTAACTTTCACATCAAGTGTCTCCTTGGTCGTCAAGTTCATTTAAATTCATCTTATATGTTTGAAGTGTTATTGATCATTATTAAGTGTTGTTGCATTATTTAGAACATGTCTATTGCACTTCATGGTCATAACACCTTGTTTGTTATAAAACAACACTTTTGGTCGCAGTCACACACACTTTGTTTATTGCACTTGGGGAGTGTTTGTAAGTTGGTGTTTTGATGTCTACTTATCATTTTCAAGCTTGTCTAAGTTTTATTGATGAGTTAGTATACGTCTCACTTAATTTCATCCATAAAATCATTATGTTCGCCCCTTGTTCTATCTTCCAGATTTAGAAAAATTATTGTTGTACAAGTTAACCCATTAACGTTAGGAGCACATGGATCACTCTTAATCCCTTATCGAGACTCCTTCATTGTTCGTAAGTGTGTTTTCCACCCTCCAAGAGTGCATAGTGCACTCCTAAGCCTGATTCCCCTTCCTTGTTTTGAACTACTTCCTCAATAATTCCTTCCTCCTTGTTGAGCACATGGTGCATCATCAAAGCATCATCATGGCTCCTTTAGCCTTCAACAATGTGCCATGCACCCTCCTTAACCCTCCTTGAACGCATGAGTGCACCTCGAAACTCTGAAGCCTCACCCATTCATACTTCAACAATATGCCATGTTCCCTCCTTGGACCTCTTGAGCGCATGAGCGCACCCCGAAGCCTCGAAGCTTCATCCCTTATACCTTCATCAATGCGCCCTACACCCTCCCTATCTCCCTTGACTGCAAAACACACTTGGGAAGCTTGAATTCTCTTCCTTCATCCTTTGGATTTGTGCCATGCATCATCCCTTGATCTTTTTCTCTCTTGTTGAGCACATGAGTGCATCTTGAAGCCTTGAAGCATCACCCCTTCAACCTTTCATCGTGTGCCCTTGCACCCAAAAGTTCTCGTTTCTCTTCTTAGGTGCAAAGTTAAGTCATGAACATAAAACTTGCATGAAACATGTTAGAATAGGATATTTTTCAGGCTGACTTTTTCTTGCCATGATTGATTGTAGTTGAAGGTATTCTAAAACTGCATGGATAGGATGCATGAAGAAATATGGCAAAGAGGACATTAAAACAAAGCATTCAAGAACAACAAACACATTTAAAACTTGAAGATCGAAGTGTCATAAAGACTCAATATGATTAAATACTCTTTGGAGGGTGAATACATCAAAGACATGGAAGTTTCATGCAAGATCGAAGACACAAATGTCATCCTTGTCACCTATTAAAGAAAGTCCATGCCATTAGTCACTATGAGTCCTAGTCATCAATGATAGGGACTTCTCATGTTTTCACCACATGATGATGTGAAAATCATGGTGTAATTATGTAATTATTGTAAAGAAAAAGAAGCATAAGTCCAAGAGTAATGTATGGAAAAAAGAGTCATGTGAAGAAGTTCAAAAGACATGTAATTCCAAAATTCATTTGGAAGTTCAAGAGTTATAGAAGTCCAAAGGTTATTTGAAGTTGGAAAGTCAAGAGTCATGATGATATGAAAGGTCATGCCTCAAGTTATAAAAAGATATTTATTACTCAAGCAAAGAACTTTTAACCTTAGCTTCTCCCATAAGGCATTAGAGAGATAGATATAGTACTTTTGGGGAGCAAGTAGTGGCTCTAATGCTCCACTATTGGAGCTAGTGATGTTCATTGTACTTATGTATCTTCAAACTGTTGTTTAATACCTGAAGTCATTTGTCCAACAAATATTCATGCATGGATCATGGATGTTTTGAGACTATCCTTCTAATGTTTTTGGTTTATGTTCGCTTTCACATGTACTAAAGTAATTGAACTAATTCAGTCACTTTGGTGCTAAACTTGTTGGCAATGTGTTGCGATGATTTTAACTATCATTTCATCTATGTGAACTAATTCGCTTGATGTCTAACGATTCTGATGTAGGAAAAACCCATGATATCCACAGTATCCATATAAAATGCATGATGTTATCAATCCCAGGAATTTCTATGACCTGCTTAGTCAAACCTTCATAACATTAAGGTTAAGGCTCTTTAATTAAACCCTCATGTGAAACGAGTTAATAACTAAGTCCAGTCTAGCCCTTAGTTAATCCTTATCAAAATCACAGAGTTATGCCTTCAAAACTCCCATCTTGCGATATGTGATTACCCTTTCCACCATTGATTTCATCCAACGGATCAACGATTGTCGCAATCTCGCATCACACCATCATGTGCCTTCATCACCTCTCTCATGTGACATGCGACAACACAACCATAGTTCAAATAAATTAAAATCACGCCTATAACCTCCTCGCGTCTGCCTTTTCCAATTTCTTTATCGCGATATTTCTCCATTTTCGATCTTACCCTCGATCCGATGGCTGCACTTTTTCCTGATCAACAAACTAACGCCATGCTTTATAACCGTTGATTAAGATCCACTTGATCTGATGGTCCACAGCAACGTCGGGTGGATCACTTACACGAAATTTAACGCTTTTATCGAGCCAATGAGAATTATAAGCACTCGACCTATAGAAGTTCGGATCCACCCTTGCTATTAACGTTCAATCTGTTTACGGCCTGATATTCATTGGATAACGAGGTCTTTAAATCCTACGATCTGCGGCCCTTCAACTAGCACGCGGGTTATCAACCAACTTAACCCCATAGTTGACTGCGACATGAGCATTGACTTTTGTGATCAACAGCCAAGATCAATTGTGGGACTTCAATAGCGATTAGGCTTCCGTACACTCTTTACCCCCGTTTCTCTTTACTTTGGGTTTATGCAGTTTCTTCAATGTCTTCTGTGGTTTCGGCTTCCTTCAGGGTTCTGGTCCTTCACTATTCTGTCACAACTCTCTCCTTAACTTAACTCCACTCGCGCCTTTATGCTCTTCCACCTTCACTGTGACACTAAAGGCTTCTTCTGATTTATACAAAGCCGTAACACAAGTTCTATGGTTCTCTCCTCAAACCTGTTGCTAACTAACGATTCTACCCAACACTTCTTTTGCTGGAATTGTTATCTCTAAGACAACTCTACCAACAATTGCAACTGTGGAGCTGCCTCAACAACTTCTACCCAACTGTAGTTGGAAGTTCTTCTGTTACTCTTCTCTGTATTTCGCCTTTGATTCTGCTTGAACTCCACCTGCATATATATACGATGCAGAATCTCTAATTCACACACATATTACAATTAACTTACTCCATACACACACATAACTCAGAATTGAGTTGTTTGTATTAATAAACATGTATTTACACAGGAACTCTTTCCTTGGCCTGATCTTCTGTATCAGTGGCCTTTGTTCCTCTCTTGCCCGTAGGCTTACAGTCTGACTGACTGACTCCTCTAACTACTCTCTAACTACTCCTCTAACTACTGACTCTTTATGCCTTTTAGGCTTACATTTATACAAAAGGTTCTGTTGAACTAATTCTGGTTCAGATCCTTAATCTACTGAATTAAATCCTAAATATCCTCTAAGTCCACTTTTAACTCCTACTTATCCCTAATAATCCTCTCTAGCTCCTCGAATCATGAGACCAATAAGAGTTACAATTGATTTCCAACTCTCATATCATCATTAATCACTCATGTTCTCCTACATTCGAGATCATTTACAAATATCCTCACACTTATCTAATGAATTCCTACTTTAACCACTCAAAACATTAATAATTACATACATAGGAATCCAACTTCCTTGAAAACACAAGACCCCTAAGCTAACTAGACTATGATGAAATTGTTGAGCTGAATGCTCCTGCATCAGACTCCTAAGGTTAAAATAATCATGATCTCCTAATCATATGCTTTTGTCCTTTGTCTCCCTGGATCCCATTCTTTGTTCTATAATTTTCCTTTGGTTGTTGATGTTGTTTGTTTTTGTTCTCCAGGTTTCCACACTTTATGTTTCTTTTATCCACTAGTTATGATTTCACAGTCTGCTGTTGTCTTTCTCTTTCTGTTGCTCCTTGGTCTTCTTACTGTTGTTTTCTTTTGAGGCACCTTCATCATCAATCTTATTATTCTTTCAATCTCTATGTCCAATTTATCTTTTAACTGATAATTACTTTGCCAATTGTTGTTGTACTCTGTCCACTCATCTTCAAATTGTTGTTTACTATCTTCTCTTTGAAGTTGTTGGATCCTTACTACCGCCCTTTCATCCTTACCCTCTTGTTGTTGTCCAAACAACCTCTGTTCAATATCTGTAAATTTACTTTCAAAAAGTAAATTGTCCTCCAATTTCCTTTGTACTTGATTCCCTTCAAATACATCGCTATGTTGTTCATCAGTTCCAACATTATTTCCTTCTTCCTTGACAACCCTCAGTAATTGTCCTTCACTTTCTTGACTGATTCTAAGAATAAATTTAACTTCTTCAAGCATAGTATCTTCATGCTTTTCTTTTTCCTCATCAGCATGTCTATCTTGGCAACTTCCAGTCTTCTTCAGTTCTAAAACTAACTTCTAAATTTGAAACATGTTTGTCTCATTTTCAACAAATCCTGTAATCATAAAACAATTATCAGAATAAAAAATATAAGGCCTCATTACGTTTTCCTTCTCTGGCAACATCTCAGTATGCTGCTCTAAGTTTTCCTTCAATTCCTTTGTCAACACATAAGTATGTTGATTTAAACTCTCCTCTGTATCATCTATTTCAATGATATCTCTATGCTCTAGTTCACAATAATGAACTCCTCCTTTTGTAATGTCAATTTGCTAAAGTTTCATTTCCATCTCCTTTTCCTTATGATTGTGATTCATGACAATTTCTTTGTCTTCCTTTTTCAGCAATCTATCCTGAGTATATATCCCCGGCTTTCCCAACTCCCTTCTTTGAAAGTATAACTCAATAATTTCAATTGGAGTAGAATTTGGAAATTTCACACAATTTTCCATACCTTCCTTTGTTATTGACAAATCATCAAATGTCCTTTCTCCCTTTGCTAAATCTTTTGCATAGACTTCTTATCTATTAATATCTTTCAGTATACATCCTTCTTCTTCAATACATTTTGTCTTGTTGTCCCTCTGTAACCCTTCTTCCAAATCTATCCTTGTCTCATCATCTACATTAATATTCTCCTGCATTTGTTCTTCATCAGTAACATTAATGAAATTCATTATATTACCTCTCTAAGACAATATTCCTTCATTCTTCATCAGAATAAGATCCTGATCTTCCATCTCTATGACAACTTTAAATGAATGTCTTCTCTCATTGAGTAACTCATCCATAGACCCTTCCCACTGTATCCTGTCAAATTCTTCCTCTTCTGAGAATTTTTCTTTGTCGCCTTTAACTTTTAGATCTTCATATATTCCGAAGACATCTTCAAAAGGTTTCTTTCCTGCAATACCTGCAATCATACACAAACTATCAGTTTTAATAATATAAGACCTTCTTCTCTCACTTGATGCTTCAGTCATCATGTCTCCTTGTTGTTCTGAATCCTTCATATGATTCATAAGATCTTCCACAGATCTCCAATCTTCATCTTCACCCAGAACTTCACCCTGTTTTGTTTCACAAATGGAAACTTCCATTCTCAACTCAGCTTCTTTGAGTTCTTCCACCAGGCTCTTCACTTGCCACTGTTATAGCCTTTTCTGTAACTTAGACCATTTCACTGCCTTTCTCCTCAAGACCCAACCTTGTCTTTGGTTTTCCTCTAGTATCATCCTTAATACATTGAGTTGTTCTTTCATCTCAACAATCTCTTTGTGAATTTCCTCTTGACTCATCCTCTTTCCATTTAGCTTGGCATTCTCTTTCTTCACTTTTCTTCTGCTATGATCTTCCTCAGAGCTTATGTTAACTATATTATGTCTATCAGCAGTCATCTTCTTTTCCATCTTCATGAGTTCCTTACTCACCTACTATGAGTTGTATTAAAGCCTCTACAACAGCAAGTCCTCCCTGCTGCCACTTACCTCACCAAGATTTCCTCTGTACTTCAATGACAAATAAAATACTATATTCTGACCACCTCTTCTTTCACTCAGAAAATCTTACCAGCTAAGGAGAAATTGAGCTAAGGCAATATCCCTTTCATTTCCAAAATATCGATCGTGGACCTGTGGGTTATGGGCCCACGTTTCTATCGGAAGTGTTAATTGGTGCTTTTGCCTTAAAAACTGGGACAACAAAAATTATCAGAATACACTGGAAACCCGCAATTGAATGTCGATTCCACTTGACACATAAAGATCGAACTTCAAAAGAATTAAATCCGTGTCATAAATTTCTTAGGTCTGTCTCTTCACCCAAACTCTATCGGCTTCAATCTCCATCGTCCATCACATTCTCCAATCCAACGGCTCACGCTTCATCACGTTCTAGCTCATCGCAAGATCACAATATCGCCTCATCGCATATCGCAGTTTTCCATCGTCTGCCAGCACTTGACTTCTACAAAATGCGATTTGCGATTAAATCTCGACCGTCGATCTAGCTCTCGATCCGACAGTTGTCGCATCATCGCACAAGAACTTGCGTGACATTTAGCCACCCTTTCGGAGCCGATAGGATTTTAAGTTGCGATTTATAATTTTTCGGGTCCGGCATTTTCCACGTGCCTATTTCCTTTGGACGGAGCCAATGGGAATATTAAACTGTGATTTAATCGATATCGAGTCCAGTTTTTTGAATTAATCGGCATGCATCTTCTAACCCGATATTTGTTGATTTCACCCATCTATAGATCTGATGATCCAGATCAGTTCTCATCTTCACCTCGCCTTCTGCCATTGATCGTCAATACTAACCGTCGATCTATAAGATCCGATGGCTCCTATGCATTACTCTGTCTATTCCTTCTTTGACTTGATCTCGTTCGCTATTGATGGAATCTGCGTTAAAACACAGTTCCTCTGCCATACTCTATTTTCACACACGACACCCATATAACAATAATTCGATTAACATTTGATCGCCATTGATCCTTCTAGTGATCGATGGTCGATAAACACTCCAACAACACAGAATAACTCAGAAAGGCATAACTATCCAAATACACGAATTTCACACAACTCACAAATATTTTCAATACATATATACAGACTTCTATTACAACCTAAGGCATTTTAGCCTTAGTCACACTTTCCCCTCTCGACTGCATTGAATCCACACCTTGTTTACACAAATCTCTATTTGTCACTCTATATCTTTCACCTCCTTACACAGAATCTCTTATATAAGAAGTTACAAAAGGGAGGGATCATTTACGATCCATGAATTTCTCCCACAATTGCTCAACAAACCCCTAATCTCTCTATACACGTACATGGCACATTAAATAATTCTTCTAGAGACTTTATCCATTCCATCATTTTAGCCCTGTTTTAACATAATTTGCCTCTTGGTTTGCACGTTTGTCCATGTCTCCTCCTTCTCAGCTTTGGATTCCTCTTTTAATGAAGACTGCTTAGATGCTCATGCATCAGACTCCCGAGGCACAAAAATTTATGACCTCCTGGTCATATGCTTCTCCTTAATCCCATAGCAATTCTACCCACTTCCTCAGTGGAACTGCCTTCATGATCTTCTGTGAGCTGCAACCAAACCTCTACAGTAACAGTCTTCTCTACTACATGATACCTCACCAAGCTTTCTCCTCTGAGCTTAGTCTTTTGGCATCCTTCTAGTTCTCTCCTCTGGAACCAATTGAGCACTCCTTGCTCTAGGTTGCTGCAAGTCTTCTCACCTTCTACTGCCGCTATCTATACAACAGTAAAGACCATAAACTCGCCAAGATTTAACACAATTGTACCTCCTTCTCTTTCTGCTTGCACTCCTTCTTCTACATGAAATCTCTTTTACGCAGGAAAACCTTTCCCTGCTCTGATACCACTTGATGAAAGGAGAAATTGCGCTAAGGCAATATCCCTTTCATTTCCAAAATATTGATCGTGGACCTATGGGTTATGGGCCCACATTTCTATCGGAAGCGTTAATTGGCACTTTTTCCTTAAAAACCGAGACAACACAAATTATCAGAATACACTGGAAACCCACAATCGAATGCCAATTCCACTTGACGCATAAATATGGGACTTCAAAATAATTAAATCCGTGTCATAAACTTCTCGAGTCCATCTCTTCACTCAAACTCTATTGGCTTCAATCTCCGCTATCCATCGCATTCTTCGATCCAATGGCTCACGCTTCATCACAATATCGCAATCTCGCCTCATTGCATATCACAGTTTTCCACCATCTACCAGCACTTGACTTCTACGAAATGTGATTTGCGATTAAATCTCGACAGTCAATCTAGCTCTTAATTCGATGGTTGTCACATCATCGCACAAGAACTTGCGCAGCGTTTAGCCGCCCTTTCAGAGCCGATAGGATTTTAGGTTGCGATTTATAATTTTTCGAGTCTGGCTTTTTCCACGTGCTTATTTCCTTTGGACGGAGCCGATGGGAATATTAAACTATGATTTAATCGATATTAGGTCCAGTTTTTTGAATTAACCAACATGCATCTTCTGACTCGATATCTGTCGATTTCACCCATCTGTAGATCTGACGATCCATATCAGTTCTCGTCTTCACCTCACCTTCCTCCATTGATTGTCAATACTAACCGTCGATCTATAAGATCCGACAGCTCTTGTGCATTACTCCATCTATTCCTTCTTTGACTTGATCTCGTTCGCTATTGATGGAATCTGCGTTAAAACACAGTTCCTTTGCCATACTCTGTTTTCACACACGAAACCCATATAATAATAATTCGATTAACATTTTATCATCATTGATCCTTCTAGTGATCGATGGTCGATCAACACTCCAACAACACAGAATAACTCAGAAAGGCATAACTATCCAAATACACAAATTTCACACAACTCACAGATATTTTCATTATATATATATATATATATATATATATATATATAGACTTCTATTACAACCTAAGGCATTTTAGCCTTAGTCACACTTTCCCCTCTCGACTACATTGAATCCACACCTTGTTTACACAAATCTCTATCTGTCGCTCTATATCTTTCACCTCCTTACACAGACTCTCTTATATAAGAAGTTACAAAAGGGAGGGTTTGTTTACGATCTATGAATTTCTCCCACAATCGCTCAACAAACCCTTAATCTCTCTATATGCATACATGGAACATTAAATCAGTCTTCTAGAGACATTACCCATTCCATCATTTTAGCCCTATTTTAACAGAATTTTCCTCTTGGTTTGTACATTTTTCCACATCTTCTCCTTCTTAGCTTTGGATTCCTCTTTTAATGAATATTGCTCGAATGCTCCTGCATCAAATTCTTTCTTGTTTACGTGCATGTGTCTCCATTAGATTAGTACTATTACTTATATTTTAGAGGGTTACTTTTCCCCCTTGTAGTGAAATAAACTTGATACATCTATAATCGAACATTTCACAAGGCACACTCTCTTTCTCATTCAAAAGAACATGTGCACTACTCTCTCATGTTAATTGATTAAGCTAAGGAAAATCCTTAAGTAAATGGTAGTCGGGTCATATTTCCACATGGAAATCCAACACCAAATGGTGTGAGGTCTAATTGGGACCTCATATTAGGGAGATCCCCTGTATGTTGGTGGCATCCAACACTGTCAATATTCTGGCGCTAGGAGGGAAATCAGTTTTGTATGGTTCATATTTCTTCACATCCCAAGCATTCAGTTTTTGTACAAGGAATTAATATCCCGAGTAACATCCCTACTCATGTTCTTGAGGTAGGAGGGTCTTCTCAACCTAGTCCGAAGTTGGCCTACGAAGTTACCTACGAACAAATCCAAGCACTTCAACATATTACTTGTCAATTCGCGAAAGCTATCAGTTTACTCCATGTTGCTCATAATCTTCCTCACCATCCTAAGAAGAAAGAAACAAATCATACCAGTGTATTGGTTGCATCGGTGGAATATTTGGTCTTCATCACTCTCGAGGAGTGAGCAAAGTCTTCAAAAGATATCATCCAACAAGAGCCACTTCCACCCATTCATGAAGAGTAAGAGGAAGATATTGTTCTTTCTAACACAGAGTAACTGGCAGTTAATTTAAATGATGGTTTAAATGGTGAAGGGTAAGGCTCATCAGATTTGCAAAAGGAGGAGCAAGGAAATGAAGACATGGAAAATCAAGACTTAGATTAGATGGCCCAAGGGCCACTCTCTCTTCCGAATAACCTTCACAAAATTCCTAGACATCTAGATAAGTTTCTATATAAGTTTGATCTTGATAAGAAGACAAAGGCAGAATATTATATTAATGATTTCTACATGCATCTATGAATGCTAGAGGTACAATACGGTGATGTTGCTTGTAGGCTTTTTCCTTTCACTCTAGAAGGTAGAGAAACCACATGGTATCATATTCTTCTTGTTAATTCAATCCATGGTTGGAGGGAGTTTAAGAAATTATTTTTCGAGAAATTTTTCAATGGCAAGACTCCCGCCATGTTGTTGAAAGAACTCGATAATATTAAGATGGGGGAAAAGGATAAATTCAAAGATTTCAATCAAAGGTTTAACCATATATTGAACAATTTTCCCCCTAAAATGAAACCTCATGATTCTATCATTATATATTATTATACAATTGCCTTGTCAATGAACATTTATGCTTTTGTCAAAATAGCTGCAAAGGAAACCTTGGCCTTAAACTTCACAGAAGAAAATGCCATGGAGAAAGACTTGCTTTCCATTGGAGCTATTATTAATGATGATGAATCTAAAGACTCTGAGGAGACTAATAAGAAGTCTCAGCCATCTTCAAGTAAGGCTAAAGAAGAGGATTTTGTTGATATTGAAAGGCTGACTATATCTCTAAAGGCACCCACTAATAAATTCTTATAATTAAAGAGAAATTCAAGTGATATCTCTACCAGTAGCAAGCCCCCCAAGTCCTTTCCATTCAGAAGTAATAAAAACAAAAACCAACCAATTGAATTTTCCCAGAGTACAAAGTTGTGTTGAATATTGAAAGTATATGCATGGATAACTATTGTTCCTTCCATCATGAATGACATTAAGAAAAAACTTGCCCATAATGGAACCACAACATGAATGCTCTGGCAGTGCATATTGTCGATACTTTACTAGCATATGAGCAATCCGAGTAGATAAAAGAAATAAATGAACCTACAATGACTGAGGAAAGCACATGTATTGGATATGAAATTAATGATTTTGAATTTATTCTCAATATGGACAAGAAGAGTGCTGAAGCACCACCTCAAAGTGAAGCCCTTTCTCATAAAAAAATTAGTCATTATAATTTGAGGAGAAAAGGGCCCATTTCTGAACAGAAAGTGATGAAACAAGATTTAAAGAATCAAGTGTTAAGGAGAATCGCACTACCAACTAATCCTGCTCAAAATTCTCAAAATAAGTTTGGAAATGTTGCTACCTCTAAGAGTACTTCTACCGTTAGTAAAAACAAGCCTATCACTTCGGAGTTTCAAATTAAGATGCACGTCCAGATACTTCATCATTTGCTGCTAAAAATGAAGTGATTTATTATAATATTATTGAATATTTAAGAGATCTCACACTAAAATTTCCATCTTTGAGCTCACAAAGGTAGCAGGTCAGCATGAACTGCTTGTCTAGGCCTTCTCACAACCTTCATCAGGTGACAAAGATCCTACTTCTCAAAATTTGTCTAGTAATTCTTCTATAAATCCCGAACCTGTGGTTAATGTTGTAACTTTAGATGTTAACAATCTCTTCCCACCATTTTTTCTAACTTTTGAAATATTTAATTACAATGTCAATAAGTGTTTGGTCGATTCAGGTGCATCTGTAAATGTAATGCCATTATCTATTACTAATAAAATTAACACTAAATGGGGTAAAACTTGTGCGAAAATAATTTAGTTAGATATATCCCTTGTCCAAGCTAGTGGTGAACTAAAGAATGTTATTATGTATTTGTGATCTAATCACGGGGTCAACCAATGCATAAACATTGTAATTTTGGACATCCTTGAATCCTATGGCGTACTCTTGAGTCAAGACTGGTCTAGTAAATTACTAGGGTATTTTGCTGCAGATTGGTCACACTTATGGCTTTTATATAAGGGAATAAACAACCAGATTCAAGTGGAGAGTGAACCATACATGAAATATATTGTGACACCACTTGAGGGTCATAATGAGGCTGTTGCCTTTGTAGACCCAATCTTTGGAAATTGGTTCTTGGAAATTGATCACGAGTGTTTACAAGCACAACCATAAACCATCCCATCAGCTACACAGTTGGAGCTCCTTCCTTGTACTCAGAATCCTACTAATGAATCTTGTAACATAGATTTACATAATAGTAACACTAGTATAGGAACCATTTTAATAGATGATAATATTTGGACTATGTGCTTTGATGGATCAAAAATGCAAGATGGCTTTGGAGCTGGCTGCATTCTCATAGACCCACATAATAACAAGTATATCCTATCATGTCGATTGGAGTTTCAGTGTATAAATAATATTTTCAAATACAAATCACTTGTTCTTGGGTTAAAGTAAACCATTGACCTGAAGGTAGAGTCACTCAAGGTAATTGGTGACTCAAAAGTGGTCACTCGTCAGGTATGGGACACTATCCACTATGTTTCACCAAATATTAAAATCTACCAATAGGAGTAATGGCGATTAATTACTTATTTTAAATATTTTAATATTGTTTTTGTTTCTAGACTTAGAAATGACACAATAGACACATTAGTTAATGAAGCCGCTAGAATGGCACCTTTGAAAAATGATTTTCTATAGAAATTATATACAAACCATATGTGCCTGATAATATCACTAATTTTCGTGTTTTCAATGATGACCAACATATACTGCACTTCATGGATAATGTGGATGTGTTTAAAGATGCTTCCATTGAGGAGGATGAGCACGACAAGGATTTGTAGGAAGCACCTGATGCAATGAAAGGCAACATTATGCCTAAAGGTGTAGTGTCCTTAGAAAATTATATTGCTTGCAAAATCATTTCATAGGACCAATTAATAGTAAGACTCAGAGCTTTAAGTTGTCATTTGAACAAGTCAATTTAGGAACTCAAGATGGTCTGAAATATGTAAACCTCGATACATGTTGTTCTCCAAAAGAATGACAAGCATTCATTTGCCTATTAGTGAGATGTGTTTGCATGGAATTATGACGATTTGAATATTTATGATACTCATATTATTCAACATGTCATTCTGATTAAAGAAGGGGTGAATCATTTTTGGCATAAGCTAAGGAAAGTTCATACAACACTACAACCGTAATCCAAAAGCATCTCAAGAATTTGTTGGATGCTCAGATCATTTTCAAGGTTAGACATTCTACTTGGGTTTCGAATTTTGTCCCTGTCAGAAATAAGTCTGGTGAGATAAGATTATGTGTTGACTTTTGCAATCTCAATCGGGCCTCAGAAAAAGACAATTTCCCAATGCCATCAATGGAACATATCCTCCAAATAACATATGTGTATGATATGTTCTCGTTGCTAGATCGTTTTTTAGCTATAATCAACTTCTAGTGGTAGAACCAGACTGTCTCAAAAGAATATCAAATCATGTTTCATCTTAAACAAATATTTGAGTGATGTCAAAAATATGGGATTTCTCTCAATCTTGAGAAAATCATATTTTGTGTGTCAGAAGGCACTCTCTTAGGAAACGTCATTGTGAAGAGTGGAATTAAATTTGATCCATAAAGGGTCAAACCTATAACTCAGATCCCATTCCCGATAAATAAGAAAGTAATGCAACCTTTCTTAGGGAATATTATTTTTTGCGCAAGTTCATCTCTGACTATGCTCAGGTTGTTAAACCATTGCAGGAGATGATAAAGAAAGATGCAATCTATAAATGGGACAAAAGGGGAAAATATGTTTTTTCTCAAATCAAACAAGTTATCGTTGTTGCACTTGGATTTTTTAGTCTTGATCATGGCAAAGATTTCATGCTTTATACTTTTGCCTCAGATTCATCTATTGTGGCTATATTAAATAAAAAGGATTGTAAAGTAAATGAATGACATATTTCCTTCATGGGTGTTGGCTTACAATGGGTTAGAGCTAAATTACCCTGCCATTGATAAACAAGCTTATTTTGTATATAAGTCAGTCAAAAATTTCAGGCCCTACCTCCTTAAGGCTAACATGACTGTATATGTTCCTCATCCAGCGGTCAGAACACTCTTTTTGCAACATGAGCTAGGTGAGAAAAGGGAAAAATGGATGACTTGTTTACAAGAATATGATCTGGAGTTTAAACTAGTTCACACTATTACGGGTCATGGCCTTTGTAAATTAGTAGCAAAAGCAAGAGATGCTCTAGATCAATATATCTTAGGATGGGATCAAGAAATAGATATGTACAACATTGAACAAGCCCCCCAGTCAAGCTCAACAATGCCATGGTATTCAAATATATGGAAATTCTTAGAACACGACACCTTTCCCGCAGCTTTATCAAATAAACAAAAGAGGGAAATTCGCCTTAAATATCTATGCTATCAGCTCGTTCATGGAGTGATTTTTAGAAAGTACCATAATGGTGTCTTGTTAATATGCCTTGAGCCTTAAGACAGGAAGAAGGTATTAAGAGATCTGCATGATGGACCAACAAGTAATCACTATGCAGGCAATACAACGGCGCATAAAGTAATGAGGTTTGGTTATTATTGGCCCACCTTATTCAAAGATGCTAATGCTTATGCAAGCATGTGCCTAGCTTGTCAAAGATGTGTCGACTGGAATCAGAAGCCAGCCACCCCAATGCTACCAGCAGTTGTCGAGAAGCCTTTCGAACAGTGGGTCTAGATATTATTGGAGAAATATTCCCACATTCGTAAAATTAACATCTATACATTTTAATAGTGAAATGATAATTTACTCAGTGGACAGAAGTAGTTACTTTAAGACAAGTTAACGACCAGGAAGTCGTCCACTTCTTAAAGAAGAACATTATAACCAAGTTTGGCATTCCAATGTATCTTGTCTTTGATAATGTGACTTATTTTTCTTCACTGAAAATTTATGATTTCACATTAGAAAATGTTATTGTGTTAAAACATGCATCTAACTATTACCCATAGGGAAATGGTTTAGATGAATCAACAAACAAAATATCATTCCCATAATCAAGAAAACCATTTTCTCTAAGCAAAGGAACTTGCACAATGTTTTGATAAATGCATTATGGGTTGACCATGTAACTCTAAATCCTTCCCTCAAAACATCATTGTACTCTCTGGTATATGGTAAAGAAGCTATCTTGCCTCCAAACCTATATCTCCTAGCCTTGCAACTCTCCTAAGAGTCCCAAGGTAGACCTTTCATTCTAGTTCAATGCAGGATAGATACTTTGCTTAAACTTAAGGAAGAGAGGCTCAAAGCTAAAGAAATATTTCCATACACCAAAGCCGTATTAAGCATTGGTTCGAAAAAAAATTAGCAGGTACTAAGATTTTCGATGTGGGTGACTTAGTATTGAAGTAGGATAAAGCCTACAAAGAGAAAGGAAAACACACAAAGTTACAATCTATGTGGATTGGCCCCTACACCATTGAAGAGAAACTTGGTCATAATGCTTTCAAGCTGAAATCCTTAGATGAGAGGACTGACCCACTTCCCATTAATGGCTAAGAGTTGAAGCATTATTTTCATTAGCAACTCTAAGTTGTGTTTCCTATACAGTTTCTCCCTTCTTTTCCATTATTTATTGTGTGTGTCAATATTGCGTGTCCCTGTCAATTCATCTCCTGTAATGTTCTATGTCTTGGTCATTGTACATAAATAAGATCTAGTGTGAAAGAGTTCATGGCTTAGAAAGGATTTGTGGTGGAACAAAGAGAAAGTGTGACAACCTCAACGCCTGGCAATCTATTAGTTCTTATTCTTTGTTTTGAGAAGATGTCATAGGTTGAGCTAAGTCTGGATGAAAAATACGATACAGCCAAAAGGAAAACATTTAGGGAGCCTATGAGATCCACATATATTCTAGTATCCAAACCTCTCAACTTGGTGTTAAATCTACTTGGTTTGTTAAATGCTTATCCAATCTAGTAGAGAAAGGATAAGGGGAAAATCTATAATGAGCAAAAAAATATAAGAATTTATATAAATACTTATCTAAAGGGGAAACCTGTTCTTCTCTCAATAAGTTGGGATCCCTCTTTTGCCCATTGAAAATAATAAGTGTCGAAGCACAGTCCTATTAAATAAATAAATAAAGGGTAAAAGAAGAGAAAGCCTTCCTGCGCAGGGAGGTGAAGCAAGAAAAATTGTCTGGGTATTGTTCAGGCTTGTTGGAAGTGGGGAAACACCATAGATAAAATTGTTACTCTGAATATCTTAAAATTTCCACACATATTACCCTTTCTAACATTGAAACAATTGTGATATGGAATATATTTTGTGTTTTTGAACCAAGTGAAGTGAAGTGAGGTGATATGTACATAACTGGGTCGAGAGGGGAAGTCAAGGCAATCTAATTGGTGAATAAATACTTCATGAAGGGATAAATATTCAACTAAAAAATTATTCCTAGGAAGAGAAGCTAAATTTCGTCCAGTTTGTCGCCAAGGGTTGTCGTTGCTACAACACCCTCCAAAATATCACGACATTCAAATTTTGGAGCTTACTTAATTGTAACATCAAGTATCGCCTTGGCTATCAAGTGTTGCTCAAGTCATTCTATATGTTTCAAGTGTTCTTAATCATTCTTAAGTGTCGTTGGATTATTTAGAACATATTTGGGGCACTTCACATTCATAACATCGTTTTTGTTGTAAAACAATTTTTGGGTCAATTTACTATGCAAACTGACACAAGTATTTAATTATCAATCCAGGTTTGTAGAACTTAGAAGCATGTTCAAAGTCTATGGATTCCAATGGTAGTCAATGTTAGAAGATGAAATATAAAGATTGAAAGAAATGCATATTACAAATATAAAATCTAATTAAGTAATTTATGGTTCACTTATGTAATATGTGAGGGATGAGGCTCCTAACTTAGGAGAACCAGGTTGTCCTTCCCTATAATACTACTTTCATGAAGATAAATCTAAATCACTAATTAGCAATGGTTTATCATGCAGAAAATGCAAAAGAAGAGGCTCCTAACTAAGGAGGTCCATATTGTTATTCTTCACAATTCTACTCTATCATAATCACCATTGCTTCAAGCCAAAAATGCATAAATAACTTCAAATAAGAAAAGTAGAATGAAATTTAGTTTTAGTTCAAGATCAAATAGAAGGGGAATTTAACTTAAATTCCTGTGTGCCCCTTCATATGTAGATTAGAATTAAACCAATATCCATTTAGCAACCATCACACATCTAAATGCATTTGAAACAAGAACTAATTTATGAAAACTATGAAAAATTAACCAAGAAGTGCACTTAGCTTAGTGTGGGGGCCCTCCACCCTTGCCTTGCACACTTGAAGAAATATCAGCTACAACAACTTCAGTAAATTAATCAAGCATGAACAACAAATTGAAATGAAACAGGTTCTTCAGTTAACTTTCAGTCTTCAAAGAGTCTCAAAATTAGATTACATAAATTCTACCTTTTTAAGCCTTCAATAATCTTTGTTTAAATCGAAGATCATGAAACAAATTGATCTAAAGTATCTCTAACAACTATATCTATCCATATCCACTTATCCAAGTCGAATTTATCCAACCTATCACTAAAAATATGGAAAATCCCATGAAATCATAAAACTGCCCTATTTCCTAGGGATTTTTTGAATGACTGGTCATGTTTGACCAACTTTGATCGGGCTTGATTTAGCTTGGTTTGACCAAACCAATTGGAGTTAGTTCAGTCCTAGTGCCCAAGCTTTCCATAAATGTATCTAGCGCATGCCCAGGTGTCCTGCAAATATGACATCCTTATAGTTATTTCAAGAATTTTTGATTGTGTCCAAAAATTGCACTTGAAATTCAATTTTCATAAAAACTTCTAAAAATTGCAAAATTAAATTTAAATACCTGAATATGCATAAAATACATCAAAATGAGGTGGATGTGATGGAAAATGGATGGAAAATATAAGAATTAAGTATGTTTTCTTAAGCAAAATTCAACCAAAAATGAGCGCCAACATCTCCCCCTTGCTGATGTTCAAGCATGTTTGCATGCTTACCTCCTCCATTTCTTTGATATTTTATCCCTGTATGCTAACTGACCTGTTGATTTACCTATGGATCTGACCCCTGGAGATGAAGCTTCTTATTGAGCTGCTTGTAAAAGGATATCAATGCCTTCATGTCCTTCTTCTCCTTCCTTTTCTCTGTCAACTAACACTTTAAAAAAATTTATTCATAATTTTTACACTGTTGTCCACTCACCAACACCGCTTGACACCATTGTGCATGAGCTTTGTTTTGTCATTTTTTTGTAAATAATAATGAAACTCGGGTCCTGTAGTTGAATTTTTTTAATTCCAATCTTACACATGGAACTTCGATCTTCAACCTACGCTACCACCAGACATATGCTAATTCAAACTTTGATTATGCTGCCACCAACAGACTTGGGCTATGTTGTCAATTAGATAACTGAAGTCTTCAGATTTTCAAACCATGTAATTGTAACTTGGACTTGGATTTTTCACTGACAACCAATTTAAATCAAATTTTTGACCTTGATTCTTAACTAAACTCAAACACTCCACGCAATCTACAAAATGAGGGTTGAAAGAACCAGGAAAATATCCCAAATAACAATGAATTGGAGAAAACTGCCCAAGAGGAGCCTAATTGGGTTCATTCTGAAGAAAACCCATGTTTTCATTTTTCAAATTTCAATTTAGTTTTCTCAGAAAAAGCAACGAAAAATAGTGTCTTCCTAAAAATCGAAATTCATTTCTGGGTCTAAATAAAATTTCATGATCATTAAATTTGAAATCAATTTCTCTCTTTAAATTCTTCTCCAGTATCCTTCTTACCTCTTTTCTGATGCCCTTGACAAAGAGATGAAACCAATCTTAAAAAAAATGAACTTACTGCTTCCGCAAACACAAAATTTTGATATAGAAAGATTATAAAAACATAATAAACATGTTTTTATTAATCTATTTCTTATATTCTATTCTCTGTTTCATCAAAATTAAAAAAAATAAAAATAAATAAATAAATAATAAAAAATAAACTCCTCTATCTCTCATGTAGAATTCTCTGTTTTTGAATTCACTGTGTAGAAAAATTAATATATTTTTTTATGTCACAATGTCTTTTTCTTCTTCAAATTATCACATAATTTCTCCTCTCTTCAAGACAAAATCACCATGTAGTCATGCTGCAATGATCTAAGCTCACTGTGTGCAAAATTTTTCAAAGAATGGCTCACTGTATATATGTCAACATTAATCAAATAACTCATGAAATGGCTTCACACTATTTTCAAAATCCATAAAAACATTGCTCTCTGTATAGAAAAACATTTTGATCATGTTTGTATTCCTCCTTAACTTATAATGCAATCTCTGTTTTTGCCAAAATTCATCAAAATGCCTTCTTGGTTTTGAAAATTCTCACTGTGCACATAAATGAAATGAATTTTCCCACATAACCATACATGAATGTAATGAATTATGCCCACTATGTTAAACATAAGAAGAATTTTGTTTTCAAAATCAAAATCGAAAATCACAACCACAGGACCATCACTATGCATGAGGAATTTGCGAGATTACCTTATCTGGAAGTGATTTTGTAATATCTCTGAGATATCTTTGAGTTCATGTGTTTAGACAACGCCAATTTAATAAAAAAATTCCTTCGATATTTGCAAGGATTTGTGATCCGAATCTTGGGGGGAGGCCCCCAAGATCTAAAAGATTGAAATGGATCTTGGGGGGAATGCCCCCAAGATCTAAAGAATTGAATTGCCAAAGGAAAAAATAGGAGAGTCCCCAATAAACAAAACCACAAATAATTTTTTTATTAAAACCGATAATAACTATAAAGGCTACATTGTGGCGGACAATCTACCATTTTGCAAAATGAGAATTTTTACTTATATTATTTTTCAATTACAATACCACGGGTCAATTCCATGGGTGAATGAATACCATGGGTGGATGCCACTTAAAATACCATGGCTAAATTCTATGGGTGGATGAATAACATGGGTGGATGAATACCATGGGTTGATGCCATTTTCCATTCGGATCATTCCTCCCTCCTTAAGAAACAATGGCCCCCATTGTGTGAAGTTCCCTTTTGTGAAGCCTTTGTTGAATATGAAGACCCACTGAAGAGAAGAGTTTTATGTGATTCACCCATAACCATGATGAATGAAGATCTGAGGATAGAGATACCCTGTAATGCTTGTGACCAACTGTGATACTCATAGTGTGTGATCTAGCAAATGGACTTCGATGACAAGGATTTTGTGTGGTTGACTCATAATAGTGATGTTGGTTGTTGATGAGGTAGCAGGTTCCTACATATCCTGGGTTGGGAAGGAAAATCTCTAAAGAACCCAAGCTGAATGCTGCTATGCTGAAACTGATGAATGTGAAGCAGGTGCCTGTTAAAGCGGGGTGGGAGGGCACGTCTCTAAAGAAAACTCGCTCCGAATGTTGCTTTCGAATTAAAATGGGCATAACTCGGTCAATATAACTCAGATATTTATTATAACCTATTTTTGGAAATAAAAGGACCATTTTGCATCTTCTCATGTGTTGGAAATCCATATCTGGATGCTGTAGAATCTCAAATTCACGCTGCAACTTTTCCGTCGTCATAAAAGTTCTGAAAAAATAGCTGATTTTAAATCAACGATATCTCCCACATCCAAACTCCGATTAGACCCATTTTTTTTGAAATTGAGCGATTTTTCGCAAGGAATCCAGATCTATTATTTGCTTTTGTAAAATACATGTTTAATCTAAAATCTAGATCTATTAATGGCAAATACGTGTTTAATGGTGGCAATCGCTCAGGTTGTTTAACTGAAGTTTTAGCTCCTTTTTAACATGACACAATGCAATGCTTAACACGAGTTTTTTTCCTTGAAATCCATTAATAGTTGGAGGTGATCTCTTACCTTCTTTCATGGGATTTTTGGAGTCTGGTGGAGCATTGTTAACATTGAGAGAATTACGCTCACCTATCTCTTTGAACCAGTGCCTTTTTCTTCTCACAACTTGCTTATATATTCTACATTGCTTCCTCAGTTCACGTTCTTGTTTATGGAGTCCTTTATTCTCTTTCATTTTCATTTTCCTCCTCATATCTTCATCCACAAGAGGGTTGTATGTGTGTGCATGAATGCACAATATTCGACACCTCAACCTATCCAAATTTCAACTATGATGGTGGGAAAATTTGTTTGGTTACAGAGTAGTAGTAAGCAATAGCATAGTTTATTGTGGCGGTATGTTTTGTTTGAGGAATTTGAGGATTTTGACCATTTCTCCTCCAGGTCATCGTCTGACTACGTACCATTGTTTCCATGTGTCTTGTTGACAACACTTCCCTTACATTCTTTCCTCCATGGTGTTCAGTTGTCTCATCACCGTAACCATATATGTTGTTCTACTTATGTCACCATATACCCATACTACCATACCATTGCATGCCCACCGAAACATATTATGCTCCATCTTGTGCCCATTGAAATGTATCATGGTTTGATTGTCGTGCCCATTGAAATGCAACATTGTCTGCTTGCATAGCCTCATGCCAGATGAAATGCATTATAACTTACCTTCATATCCATTCGAAACGCATTATGCCCACCACTGCATACCTTTCATACCTTTGCATTTCGTTGAATTACATTTGATTTAGCATTGCGTTGCATCATTGTTTTTTATTATGTGCTTTGGTTATGTCTTATTGAAATTCATTATTTCGATTTCTTATGACTTGTATCATTTCATAATATGCGCTTTTCATTATTTTTAATTTAATTTTAAAATGACCCTAACATGGTCATATTTAAAATTAATTTTTTTATGATACTAACCTTTTGACACTAACCTTTGTTTATTTTGTAGGTCCAACAAGAATTTGATATTTCAGCCTTTCATTCTTGATCCTTATGTTTAAGAAAATTAGGGTTGATGTGATATGGTATATGGAATGTGAAATGAAATGTGGTATATGAAATGATAATTAAGTGGGTAGAATAATGGATATGGAAATGAATATAATGAATAGGAATAGGAATATAGTGGTAGAATAATGAAGGTAGTGAAATGTAGGTAAAATATGCATATCAAGTATTAAATTAATCTTAACAATCTCTAGAATACTTTTAAAAAAATCGAAATTTTAAGAGCAAAATTTTCACTTACTGTACTTGTATTCCCACAAAGTATTTGATGATGTCTTCTGGACAAATGATAGTTGATAATTTCTTTGATAGCTCTTCTAGGATAGGTTGCAATATAGACTTATTTATGCTTCATGTTTTCACATCCACCATTGATTCATGACCTTTAGATATTGATGTTGTTTAGGTCCCTTCTGCATAATCATATTCTAATGGTGTATGAAATCCCTACTGCACAATATTTTCAGTGATGTATCAGGTCCCTTCTTGCATGTATTTGAAGTTCCTTATGCAATTCAATTGCTCAATTATTCACATAGTTTTATTGCAAACTTCACCCTTTGCTGATCTTGAGACTTGTCCTCAACTCTTGCATTTCTTGAAGGATTATTTCTACAAAATCAAAATGAAGTAAAAGTAAAAGAAATAGAGAATTCATATTGGCCAAACAAGATGGTTTCCCATATGAATTCGAGTTTGTATTGTGCCACTTTCGTGGATTTTCACAACCAAACTCCTTTATTAATTATTATTTTTTTTTATTCTTTTCCTTTCCTTTCTGGGGTGCAATGAAGTAGGGAATTATGACAAGCTCATGAAAGTATCATAAGTTGAAATCATGATCTATGAATAGATGGATAGATAATAAGTCTGGACGTCAACATGCATGATCGCGGAGCTTAACATGCAATATGGATGATAGATGAAATCATGAACAATATGGCTTTTGAAAGACTTCTTTGGAAATGGATGTGACTGTTCATGGTACAAAACTTGACTTCTTCTTTTGATTATTAACTTCATGTCTTTTGCCTCAATCTCGATCATGTCGTAGAGTGATTAGTGTTGTTGGTCAGCAACTAAAAGCAAGCTTCACAAATTTGAGTTTCATTGGATGAACTCAATATCAGGTGAATTCCCACTTCATTTTGACTTGAATACTTTCATTTCATATTCATAGATATGAATTTTTAAATATTGATTTTGAAAATCCTTCGTCTATGAAATTGACCTCTCAAATCTTCCGGGGACCTACAAAAACATAGCACTTGCCTGCAATACAATATTAGATGATTGAAGAATAGAGGTGTACAGTCTCTCTTCTTCCAAGAAACATGTATAATAATTACAATAAATTCTTGAAAATAATTCCAGAGATGATATTGAAAGATGTTGCATTTGTTTACCCCTTGAGGAATGGTGGCCAACCTAGACCTCCTTGCGGTATTTCGTTCACAAAATCTTTGTTTTATGACCAATTAGAGTGATTCCAAAGCAAATTTAAAGTGAATTCATATATATATACTTCCAGTATAAATATGTTTTCAAAATGTTGTGAAATGATATGCTAAAAATGATAAAGAGTACCATGTTTGATAGAGTTTCTTGTGAATTGTTTACTAAACCAACAATCATTATTTGAAGTGTAACTTCTTCGTTAAAGATCAGATCGATGTGATTCCACTTGGAAATTCAAGTATATTCATTTTTTTCTTTCCAGTAGAAACAGGTTTTAAAAATTCTTAGGCATGATATCACAAAATTTGTGATGAACAGCCCTAAGAGGTAGATTTTCACTATGTTGATTTGAAGACATGCAGTCATTAAATGTGGCATATCCTTTTCATTTGACCTCCAATTGGGATGATTAAAATTGTGTAATAATATAGAATTTAATATGTATCTCACATAAAAACAAATTTTGAAAATATGATGATTTGGTATGTTAAATATGCCAATGAATAGTCAAGACCTAGAATTTTCACCATGCAGATTTTTCGATAAACAGTTAGTATTTTAAGAATAACGTTTTCATATGATACCCGATTAAGGTGATTCAAATTTATTTGGATTCTAGATTCTAAGGGATATCTTCTGTGTGAATTTCAAGTAAAAATGTTTCCATTAAAACCCTCAAATCAATTTTGTACTAAATTTGTCCTCAACATTTCACTTAAGACCTAGTTTTGATTTTGGTCACATTTTTATTTGTGATATAAATTGAAAATTTCAAAATTGGATTTAAAATCTAGATTTAAAGAGATATATTAAAAAAAACATAATTTCAAAATGATCCTATATGGTTACCCAAAATAGGATTGTTCTTACTGCATTTTGCCATGTAGTCCTTTTAAATTAGTATTGAACAATGATGTGAAATTTTATTAATGAGAATTTAAACCAAAAGTCTTATTGTGAAATCATTCTACCTATTTATTTATTTATGTTATTCTATACTACTCTATTGTAGAAAAATAAATCATTCTCTCAAGTATAAGAGAATTTCCAATGCATCCATTTTCGTAACAAGATCATGAGTAAACTCACATCCAAATTTGAAAAATATATTTTAATGAATGTTTGGACATGAAAAATTATTCGATCATTAAGATTTGCTGCTAAAGGATGTTGAAAAATGGAGTATTGTTGTGACCTAATGACTAGTTGAAACCAAGTTTTAAAATGATCTTTGTTTGCTTGGCTCTCATTAATTGTCATAGCACAAAACTCTTATTGTGGTACTTGTTCAAAATCCTATATGCACAAGGGATATTTTGATATACATGTTAGAAATTCTTCAATTTCTAGCTCTAATGTTTCATCTTCATTGAATGTGATCCATGACTCATTCACCTCCTCATAAAGATAGCTAGAAGAAAGTTCTAGATTCTCTTCATGTGGATCATCTTCATGGATGTTTTGTTGCTTTTCTATCCTTTGACATAAAGATTCATCCCTAGTGAGCATTCTAAATTGAGGACAAGGACTTGAGAATAGTCTTGTGGTGGAATACCCTCCTTCTCTAAATGATTTCTTTAATATAATTTTTAGATCTTGTCTTGCAAATGGATTTTGTAGTTATTTATTTTATTTTATTTTTTTGTTTTTGTTGGGGGTTTTGTTTTGGGAATCTACTTTTCTAATTTTTATGTCTAAACATAAATAACAATAATGAAAAGTGTTTTTTTTATGTGTTCTATAAAAAAATCTTTCTAATTAACTATATTGAAGTATGATTCCCCGACAACGGCGCCAATATGTTGGGTCAATTTACTATGCAAATTAACACAAGTATTTAATTAAAAAAACCAGGTTTGTAGAACTTAGAAGCATGTCCAAAGTCTATGGATTCCAATGGTACTCAATGTTAGAAGATGAAATATAAAGATTGAAAGAAATTCATATTACAAATATAAAATCTAATTAAGTAATTTATGATTCACTTATGTAATATGTGAGGGATGAGGCTCCTAACTTAGGAGAACCAGGTTGTCCTTCCCTACAATCTTACTTTCATGAAGAGAAATCCAAATCACTAATTAGCAATGGTTTAAGATGCAAAAGATGCAAAAGAAAAGGCTTCTAACTAAGGAGGTCCATATTGTTCTTCTTCACATCTCTACTCTAACATAATCACCATTGCTTCAAACCAAAAATGCATAAATAACTTCAAATAAGAAAAGTAGAATGAAATTCAGTTTTAGTTCAAGATCAAATAAAAGGGGAATTTAACTTAAATTCATGTGTGTCCCTTCATATGTAGATTAGAAAAAACCAGTATCCATTTAGCAACCATCACACATCTAAATACATTGGAAATAAAAACTAATTTATGAAAACTATGAAAAATTAACCAAGAAGTGCACTTAGCTTGGTGTGGGGGCCCTCCACCCTTGCCTTACACACTTGAAGAAATATCAGCTACAACAACTTCAGTAAATTAATCAATCATGAACATCAAATTGAAATGAAACAGGTTCTTCAATTAACTTTCAGACTCTAAAGAGTCTCAAAATCAGATTACATAAATTCTACCTTCTTAAGCCTTCAATAGTCTTGGCTTAAATAGAAGATCATGAAACAAACTAATCTAAAGTATCTCTAACAACTATATCTATCCATATCCACCTATCCAAGTCAAATTTATCCAACCTATCACTAAAAATATGGAAAATCCCATGAAATCATAAAATTGCCCTATTTCCTAGGGATTTTTTGAATGACTGGTCCTGTTTGACCAGCTTTGGCAGAGCCTGATTTAGCTTGGTTTGACTGAACCAATTGGATTTAGTTCAGTTCTAGTTCCCAAGCTTTCCATAAATGTATCCAGCTCATGCCCATGTGTCTTGCAAATATGACATCCTTATAGCTATTACGGGAATTTCTGATTGTGTCCAAAAATTGCACTTGAAATTCAATTTTCATAAAAACTTCTAAAAATTGCAAAATTAAATTTAAATACCTGAATATGCATAAAATACATCAAAATGAGGTGGATGTGATGGAAAATGGATGGAAAATATAAGAATTAAGTATGTTTTTTAAAGCAAAATTGGACCAAAAACGAGGGCCAACATCTCCCTCTTGCTGATGTTCAAGCATGTCCTCATGCTTGCTTCCTCTATTTCTTTGATATTTGGTCCCTGTATGTTGATTGACCTATTGATTTACCTGTGGATCTGACCCCTGAAGATGAATTTTTCTATTGAGTTGCTTGTAAAAGGATATCCATGCCTTCATGTCCTTTTTCTCCTTCCTTTTCTCTGGCAACTAACACTTTATTTTCAAAAATTTCATTCATAATTTTTACACTGTTGTACACTCACCAACACCACTTGACACCATCATGTACGAGCTTTGTTTTGTCACTTTTTTGTAAATAAGAATGAAACTGGGGTCTTGTACTTGAATTTTTTTAATGTCAATCTTACACTTGGAACTTCGATCTTGAACCTACACTGCCACCAGACATATGTTAATTCAGAATTTGATTATGCTACCACCAACAGACTTGGGCTATGCTGTTAGTTAGATAACTGGAGTCTTCAAATTTCCAAACCATGTAATTGTAAGTTGGACTTGGATTTTTCATTGACAACCAATTTAAATCAAATTTTTGACCTTGGTTCTTAACTGAACTCAAACACTCCACACAGTCTACAAAATGAGGGTTGAAAGAACCAGGAAAATATCTCAAATAACAATGAATTGAAGAAAATTGCTCGACTGGAACCTAATTGGGTTCATTTTGAAGAAAACCCACGTTTTCATTTTTCAAATTTCAATTTAGTTTGCTTAGAAAAAGCAATGAAAAATAGTGCCTTCCTAAAAATTGAAATTCATTTCTGGGTCTAAATAAAATTTCATGATCATTAAATTTGAAATCAATTTCTCTCTTCAAATGCTTCTCCAATACCTTGCTTACCTCTTTTCTGATTCCCTTGACAAAGAGATGAAACCAATCCTAAAAAAAGATGAACTTACTACTTCTGCAAACACAAAATTTTGATATAGAAAGATTATAAAAACATAATAAACATGTTTTTATTAATCTATTTCTTATATTCCATCCTATGTTTCATCAAAATTTAAAAAAATAACTCCTCTGTCTCTCATGTAGAATTCTCTGTTCTTGAATTGACTGTGTAGAAAAAATAATAAAAAATTTTATGTCATAGTGTCTTTTTGTTCTTCGAATTCCACATAATTTCTCCTCTCTTCAAGACAAAATCACCATGTAGTTATGTTGCAATGATCTAAGCTCTCTGTGTGCGAAAATTTTCAAAGAATGGCTCACTGTATATATGTCAACATTCATCAAATAACTCATGAAATGGCTTCGCTGTGTTTTCAAAATCCACAAGAATATTGCTCTCTGTATACAAAAACATTTTGATCATGTTTTTATTCCTCCTTAACTTATAGTGCAATCTCTTTTTTTTGCCAAAATTCATCAAAATCCCTTCTTGGTTTCAAAAATTCTCACTGTGCACATAAATGAAATAATTTTCTCACACAACCATACATGAATGTAATGAATTATGCCCACTGTGTTAAAAATAAGAAGAATTCTGTTTTCAAAATCAAAATAGAAAATCACAACCATGGGACCATCACTTTGCATGAGGAATTTGTGAGATTACCTTATCTGGAAGTGATTTTGTAATATCTCTGAGATATCTTTGAGTTCCTGTGTTTAGACAATGCCAATTTAATAAAAAATTGCCTTCGATATTTGCAAGGATTCGTTCATTAAATTAATGGCAAATACGTGTTTAATGGTGGCAATCACTTAGGTTGTTTAACTGAAGTTTTAGCTCCTTTTTAACATGACACAATGCAATGCTTAACACGAGTTTTTTTCCTTGAAATTCGTTAACAGTTGGAGGCGATCTCTTACCTTCTTTCATAGGATTTCTAGAGTCTGGTGGAGCACCGTTAACGTTGACAGGATTACGCTCTCCTATCTCTTTGAACCATTGTCTTCTTCTTCTCACACCTTGCTTATATATTCTACGTTGCTTCCTAAGTTCAGGTTCTTGTTTACGCAGTCCTTTCTCCTCTTTCATTTTTGTTTTCCTCCTCATTTCTTCATCCAACAGAGGTTTGTATGTGTGTGCATGAATGCACAACATTTGACACCTCAACCTGAGAAAATTTCAACTATGGTGGTGGGAAAATTTGTTTGATTACAGTGCAGTAGTAAGCAATAACATAGTTTATAGTGGTTGTATGTTTTGTTTGAGGCGTTTGAATATTTTGACCGTTTCTCCTATAGCTCATCGTCTAACTCCGTACCTCTGTTTCTGTGTGTCCTGTTGACAACACTTTGCTTACATCCTTTCCTCCACAGTGTTCAGGCTTGTCTCATCACCGTAACCATATATGTTTTTCTACTTATGCCGCCATATACCCATGCTGCTATACCTTTGCATGCCCACCAAAACATATTATGCTCCACCTTGTGCCCATTGAAATGTATCATGGTTTGATTGTTGTGCCCATTGAAATGCATCATGGTCTGATTGCATAGCCTCATGCCCAATGAAATGCATTATAACTTACCTTCATATCCATTCAAAATGCATTATGCCCACCACTGCATACCTTTCATACCTTTGCATTTCGTTGAATTATTTGCATTTCATTGCATCATTGTTTTTTATTATGTGCTTTGGTTATGTCTCATCGAAATTCATTATTTCGATTTCTTATGACTTGTATCATTTCATAATATGTGTTTTCATTGTTTTTAATTTAATTTTAAAATGACCCTAACATGATCATATTTAAAATTAATTTTTTTATGATACTAACCTTTTGACACTAAACTTTTTTTCTTTTGTAGGTCCAACAAGAATTTGATATTTGAGCCTTTCATTTTTTATCCTTATGTTTAAGAAAATTAGGGTTGATGTGATATGGTATATGGAATATGAAATGAAATGTGATATATGGAATGATAATTAAGTGGGTAGAATAATGGATATGGAAATGAATATAATGAATAGGAATAGGAATATAGTGGTAGAATAATGAAGGTAGTGAAATGTAGGTAAAATATGCATATCAAGTATTAAATTAATCTTAACAATCTCTAGAATATTTAAAAAAAAAAATCAAAATTTTAAAAGCAAAATTTTCACTTACTATACTTGTGTTCCCACAAAGTATTTGATGGTGTCTTCTAGCCAAATGTTAGTTGATAATTTCTTTGATGGCTCTTCTAGGATAGATTGCAATATAGACTTCATTATGCTTAATGTTTTCACATCCATCATTGGTTCATGATATTTAAATATTGATGTTGCTCACCTCCCTTCTACATAATGATATCCCAATGGTGTAACAGGTCCCTTATGCACAATATTTTTAGTGATGTATCAGGTCCCTTTTTCCATGTATTTGAAGTTCCTTCTGCAATTCAGTTGCTCAATTATTCACATAGTTTTATTGCAAACTTCCCTCTTTGTTGACTTGATACTTTTCCTCAAGTTTTGAATTTATTGGAGGATTATTTCTGCAAAATCAAACTGAAGTAAAAGTAAAACAAATAGAGAATTCATATTGGTCAAACAAGTTGGTTTTCTGATATGAATTAGAGTTTGTATTGTGCCACTTTTGTGGATTTTCACAACCAAACTCCTTTATTATTTTTGATCATTTTTTTTTATTTTTTTCTTTCCTTTTCTGGGGTGTAATGAAGTAGGGATGTATGAAAATCTTTTGAAAGTATCATAAGTTGAAATCATGATCTAGGAATAGATGGATATATAATAATTCTGGGCTCAACGTGCATGCTCGTGGAGTTTAACATACAATATGGATGGTGGTTGAAATCATGAACAATATGGCTTATGAAAGGATTTTTTGGAAATGGATGTAACTTTCATGGTACAAAACTTTACTTCTTCTTTTGATTATTAATTTCATGTATTTTGTTTCGATCTCGATCATGTCGTAGAGTGATTCGTGCTGTTGGTCAGAAACTAAGAGAAAGCTTCACAAATTTGAGTTTTATTGGATGAACTCAATATTAGGTGAATTCCCACTTCATTTTCACTTGAATAACTTCATTTCATATTTGTAGATATTAATTTTTAAATATTGATTTTGAAAATCCTTCATCTATGAAATTGACCTCTCAAATCTTTTGGGGCCCTGCAAAAACATAACACTTGCCTACAATACAATATTAGATGATGGAAGAAGAGAGGTGTACAGTCTTTCTTCTTCCAAGAAATATGTATAATAATTACAATAAATTCTTGAAAACAATTCCAAAGATGATATTCAAAGAAATTGCATCTGTTTACCCCTTAAGGAATGGTGGCCAGCCTAGACCTC
Organism: Pinus tabuliformis; assembly: GCA_031772625.1. Classification (NCBI taxonomy): domain Eukaryota; kingdom Viridiplantae; phylum Streptophyta; class Pinopsida; order Pinales; family Pinaceae; genus Pinus; species Pinus tabuliformis. Next base: position 1,134,057,209 of record CM062804.1, read on the forward strand.
CTAGTGGTATTTCATTCACAAAATCTTTGTTTTATGTCAAATTAGAGTGATTCCAAAGCCAATTTAAAGTGAATTCATATATATACTTCCAGTATAAACAGGTGTTCAAAATGGTTTGAAATGATATGCTAAAAATGATAAAGAGTACCATGTTTGATAGAGATGCTTGTGAATTGTTTACTGGAACAACAGTCACTCTTGGAAGTGTAACTTCTTCATTAAAGATCAGATCGATGCGATTACACTTGGAGATTAAAGTAGATTCATTTTTTTCATTCCAGTAGAAACATGTTTTAAAAATTCTTAGACTTGATATCACAAAATTGGTGATGAACGACCCTAAGAGGTATATTTTTACTATGTTGATTTGAAGACATGCAGTCATTAAATGTGGAATATCATTTTCATTTGACCTCCAAATGGGATGATTCAAATTGTGTACTAATATAGACTTGAATATATATCTCTCATATATATATATATATATATATATATATATATATATATATTGAAAATATGACGATTTGTTATGTTAAATATGCCAATGAACAGTCAAGACCTAGAATTTTCACCATGCAGATGTTTCGAAAAACAGTTAGTATTTTAAGAATAATGTTTTCATATGATACCCGATTGAAGTGATTCAAATTGATTTGAAAACTAGATTGCAAGAGATATCTTCAGTGTGAATTCCAGGTAAAAATGTTTCCATTAGAACCCTCAAATCAAATTTGTACTGATTCTCTCCTCAACATTTCACTTGAGACCTAGTTTTGATTTTGGTCACATTTTTATTTGTGATATAAATTGTGTAGAGCTGTAACAAGGGTCTCTTTCACCTCTAGTTATGCCACATTAATAAGTCAATCCGGGAACGCTTTGTTATTGCAAAGAGTATCTCAATCTGAGGTTATTCGTCAGAGTAATGCTTAGTAGTACAATGTTTAGAAAATACAAGAGTAAACAGATGCTAAACTTATGGCTAAATTGCTCTAAAAGAATAAAATCACACAAAGCAGCTTATCAGTCAAGGGTACGGAAGTGATAACCCATCCTTCTAGAAACTGATTAGAGCATGGACCATAGGTCTGGGAGCTAGGCAGCGACTGCTAAGGCTCACTACAGCCTTAGACCTTCTCTCACACCAAGACAGCAAATGCAAGTAAATGGAACGGCAGAAAGTGAAATAGAACAGCAAACAGGAAATGGAACAGCAAATCTGAAATGGAACAGCAGTAAATGGAACAGCAATAAATGGAACTAAGCCTTGCGAGTCTGAACTAAACTTGTTCTATTGAACCAAACTCACACTTGTAATAAAATAGCAGTCTCCTCTCTTAAAGCAACTTCGATGGATTGTACTTTATGGAAAAGCAATCATCAACCATATATACACAACACGCTTAATATAGCAATCTGATGATTAAAGAGAATATGACTATGTTTCCAAATAGAATAACATTACTTCCGGATTCCAATAATTGAGGTTTCAAATGAATCCAATATAGCAATATTCAATATGAAGGCTCTGTAACAGAAACAGTTGGCTTAGATTGATAACATGCAATCAACTCTAAAAAGATTCACTCATACAATACAGAGTCACTACATAAATCTCTTGAAAAAACCATTAATGAATTAATCGTAACAGAGCATGGAATAGCATATGAAAAACATGTCAGATTACCAAACTATAAAGATAAACAAACCACACAGGAACCAAATTATAATGATACAAAAGCAAGTGTCCTTCAGAGCCGGGCCCTTAGCTTCCAACGGTACACCGCCTTAGATTACTCCAGACGCAGAGATGAAATAAACACCAAGTCTTTTATATTAATGCATCAACAAATGTACAGCAAACCAAGTCTTAGTGAGAGTCGACGATCAAAGTTGAGTCTGAAATTTACAGTTACATATAAAAAAGTCCCTTTGCTTAACGATGTTGTTCCTTTTTATAAAGGTAACGACGGAGGTATCTAGGTAGCAAAAATAAGCAAAACAGCGATCCCTAAGGATCAAAGATCCTGAGGGATTCGCCAAGCCGTTAATCCTTTACTTTTCTTCCCCTGTTCCGCCGAATTGATAACCCTTCTTTCTTTCCTGGGTCGTTCTGCTTCGATCTGTTCGATCTTGTTCGCATCCGGTTCCCTTCTAAAGGGACAGCAGTTATTCCTCCTTTGTCTTTTCCTTTCGAATGGCAGCTCTTCGTTTCCACCCTTTCCTGCATGGAAAAATAACAATTATCAGCGATTAAGCTTTCCATACTAATTCTCACACATTCTATTAAAATTCTTTATTTCTTTAAGTTCATTATGCAGAAAGGGTTACAATTGTTACTGAAAAGTCACTAAATTGTTCGTCAAAAACATACCTTTCCAGTGCTCCACACACCCCCCTGCTTACCCTGTTTCATGCCCTCATGAAAACATTATAGTTGACATGCAAGGCGGTAAGAGAATAGGCTGGAGAGGGAACCTCGTGTGGAGGCCTACAACTGTGATGAGCAACTAGATCATCAAAGAACTGATTTGTTTGACCTTCAGGCATTTCATGCAAGGCCTGATATCCGGGTGCAGGGTGCCAAATGATTGGACTATGAAATCGATACCCTAACGAGGATGGCCCTGCTTGCAAAATACGCTCGCCATAAAGGTTCAATCGGCTGGCAGCTAGCTCAAAATTTTCATATCTGAACGGTTCCCTGAGCTGGATGTTTGGGTTCGAAGTCTGGTATCGAAATTTTGCAGCATCGATGGCGAGGTCTTTAATAGTCAGAAAATATTCTAGATTTTGTCGGATTAGGTCCTCGTGCATGGGTTCTAATGTCTCCATAACACCCGGGGTTCTCATAAGGTTCCTATGTGCTCTCCATAACAGTACTGGGTCTCTAGGCTCGGCTCTTGCCCACAAGTCTAGGCTATTTTCCTGTCTCTGAAAAGTGTTATAAGCCCTGAGCCATTTTAGCTGATTAACCCCGAATGAAACGAAGGCTTGCAATTGTATGTCCCCAACAAAAGGGCTAGGATTTAAATCAGTTTCCTGGTCTAGCACGAGGTTATGCAAGTAAAATTCACATAATAATCTTTGAACCTTAATTCCATAATGCTTGCAACAATCTATGAAATCATTAACAGTATTGATTTGTATAGGGGCACCTGCCCTGACAGCTTTTATCTTTAATCGTAAATATCGTTCAAGCAAAAGTAAAGCATAGTTTTTAGCAAGGGCCCTACAGGCCAGAACATCATTATACAAAGAACACACAGTGTCCATCTGCCTAACAACAATATCTAATCGACGAGTTACCTTTGCAACCTTTTCTTGCTCCTTTTGCCAGCCTTCGAAGGCCTGGCTCTCAGACTGACTAATATCCCGAAGTTGCTGTTGCAACTCTTCATATTTCTCCCGGGGGACTGTTTGTTCCTTCAACTGTTCAGCTTCTTGCTGAGCTTGCTTCATCATCTTGTGCAAGGTTCTTGTTTTTGGATCCTTTTTCCATAGGGCCGTAGAGGCCGGGAGTTTTACCTGAACCTTTTTGTTATACTGTTTGGAGTTCAGAACCCGGATCACCCCTGAGGGCGGTGCCTCTGTTTGGATCTCCTTATTCTCCTTTTCTTTCTTAACACGAATGAAAGGTTGTTGTGGTTCCTCTGTTAATGGAACATCATCCTGTCCCTCTGCCCCAATTGGAACGGCAGTCTGTTCTTCATTATCAATTGGAACAGCAGTCTGTTCCTCATTGTCAATTGGAACAGCAGTCTGTTCCTCAACATCATTTGGGACAGCAGTCTGTTCTTCAGTGACAATTGGAACAACAGTTGGTCTTCCAGCGGGGTTTCGACCAACAGGGCGACTATAAGTCCTTCGTCTTCTTGTTCTACGGGATTTTGCTGCAGTGGTCCTCTTTCTTTTCCTTGTGGTCCTTCGTATCCTCAGACTGGCTTTCAGAATCCGAATTTGTTGTCGGAGCTGGGCTATAGTGTTCAACAGCCTCTGCTGTTTAGTCCTTAATTTCTTGATTTCCCTTGCCTCAGCAGAGGGTTTACGACTGACCCTTAAATCTGCTCCTACTCTATCTAGAATTTCTTCTGGTGCCTTGGGAACAGATTGTTCCCGGTTGGTGTCCCTTATTTCTTCCTCATGAATGGGCGGATTTTCTTCTCCTTCCTTTTCTGCATGTGAATTCTCAGGTATGTCTTCCTCTGGAGGTCCATCGGGAGGACCTGCTGGGTTGGAGGGTTGGCCATATTCCCCCATACTGGCCAGGATTGCGGCCAATTCTTCTTCGCCCACAGGGTCTCGCAGCGGGCTGCTTTCTGGCTGTACTACTTCCTCCTCCCGATTGTCCTGCTCAGTGACTGCCTTGGAGTGTTCAGCTTCTGTTTCTGTTTCAGAGTGCACTTCTCTCTCCTCACCTCCTTCTCCGGCTTGCTTAGCCTCGCCCCCAGATTGTCCAACATTTTCTTCGGAAGGTCCTCCTTCTGGTTCTGGAGGTTCGTCTATAATCTCAATTGGTTGGCTGGTGCTTTCCCGAATCTTTTCCAGCCTCCCTCGTATTCGAGCTAGCCGGACTGATTTTCTTGGTTTCTCAGGTTGTTCAGGTGTACAAGCAACAGGTTTTTCTGCTATCACTTCTCTGCGTTTTTCTGGTCGCTCCGGTGTACTTGAAGAATGCTTACGTTTTGGAGCAACACGTTTTCCTGCTGCCACTTCTCTGCGTTTCTCTGATCGTTCCGGTGTGCTAGAGGAATGTTTAGGTTTTGGGGATGGTGCAGCCAATCTCCCCTCAATCAATGCAACGAGCTCCTCCCAGCTGCTCTGCTGTTGAGTGAGACTATGGCTCACTATCAATCGAATCAATCCATGGTGGCTAACAACTGCTTCTACGTGCTGTGCCATTTTCAGGCTTCGGTCCGCATCATGCAATAGTGAATTTAAAAGTGCAGGCAGATTTATAGAACATTTTTCTTTCAAAACAGCTAAGAGTTTAAGATGACGTGGTCTTACCACGTCTTTCCTTCCTTCGCAAGTAATGTAGCTCTGTACTATCCTTGCTAGTTCGGTCCAGGGTTCTCCTAACGTTGCTGGCAGAACTCCCTTCCCCTTCACTGTCAAGCTTTGGCCTTCATCCTGAAAAATCTCCATAATCTTTTGTAGTCTTTCTTTCCTCAACGTCCATACAGGTCCGGTGGCTGGTAGTCCTGAGACTTCTGCAATTACATCGTCAGTGACCGCTATCCGCCTTTCTCTTACTATGGAGTAGTCCTCTTGCAAGTTTTGCAGAAATTCCAACGCCACTGTCTCGTTTGATTCTTGTAGGCGACTGAAATAATTCAGCCATCCAGCCTTTTCCAGGATCTCCCGGGCAGCAGCAGAGACTGTCAATTCCTGAGGTTCGCTTCGGACTGCCTTTCCTCCCATGGTTCTACTAAGGATTTCCAATGGAACAGCAACTGCCTGTGCTGTTTTGAGACGCAGAGAAGGTGATCGTCGCGAAAAAGAACAGAGTATGCAACAAAAATGGATTGTAGATGGCAAATTTGCGTAAAATAGAATTATCATACCGTTAAACCATGTCATACCTTCGTACACTATCTACCCCAAATGGTGTGCTGACACGTAACTCGTGGAGTAATGAGATTACCTTCCCCCCTGCGATGTGATAGGCTGCCCCAGCCGTCAAATAGAGGAGCAGCAGCCATCATGTAACCAGTCATAAAGGAACAGCATATAAAATTACGCCATGTTTTAGATGGACAACGAAATACCGAAATCGAGGTAAAAAGGTGGATCGCGTTTTACATAAGAGCCTACGTAATATGATGCGAGGCCGGGGGATGGGACGTATGTCAATCGTACGAAATCCCCAGAGGTCATTGTCAGTTCCTTTGCCATGATTGGTAGTAATGAGTGTTCGTGCGATATGTTCATCGGGAAATAAAATATAAATTATTCATAGGATAGAAGAGACAAAGAGGTATTAATATCATCCCTGTTGGTGTAACCATTATGACTTCGATACCATTAACAGAGCTCTGTTGCCGACAGGTGTTCATAACCTTGGTAGAGTTGTTTATTTCACCCCCGGAACCATGATCCTTTATGTGTATAAAAAGTATTTTGTCAAAACACAGGCCATTATGCTGGCTTGGTAACCAGTTAGCCATAATGCCATTCACAAGGAAGGTGCGAAACGTGGACAGGCCGGCTCGTGATGAGACCCCCTGTTCCAAGGTCTGTTTATTTAGTGTGCCTTTTGGATCATATCCCTGGTGTGGTGGCCATACTGGGAATGCCACTTCGCTTCCAACCTGATGATCATGGTAGGTTGGCTCTTGATGAGACCCCCTATCCTGCATTTGACAATTAATAATCCATATTCATCATTTTTTTTTTCTTTGCAAAGCACTTTTTCTTATTTATTTACACATAAGGGTGGTTCAGCACTCCTTAAGAGTGGGAATGGTGGAAGAAGTCTTATCATCCCAACAGGAAGATATAAATCCTCTGTTCTTATTCCTGAGTAATAATCAGAGAAAATTTTTAGGGAAATCGCCATGATAAAGATAACCAACCAAAACAATGGGAATAAGTCAATGACAACGGAGATGAGAAGTAAGTATGTCCCTCCTCTTGTCCTCTTATCAATACTAGGCTCTATAAAGATAGCGATCTTATGATCTGCTGACTTCGGCATGTCGTAATTTATGTTCATTGCATAAGTGCATAGCTGTATCTTAAAGACTGGAGAGATCATGGGCGAAAAGCATCCTCAATATGAATCATCACAGAGAGCAAAAACATGGCTATGGTGTTCCTTTTGAAAGAGAAGAATCCATGCAAACAAATAGTTGGGATGTCGTTCTTTGAGAAGGAACAGCCGAAGATCATGAGTGTTGTCTCCTTTGAAAAAGGAACAGCAAAAATTCTCAACTGTTGTTCCTTTTGAAAAGGAACAGCAAAAACTCACAAATGCTGTTCCTTTTGAAAAGGAACAGCAAAAACTCACAAATGTTGTTTCTTTTGAAAAGGAACAGCAAAAACCCAAAAATGCTGTTCCTTTTGAAAAGGAACAGCAAAAACCCAAAAATGTTGTTCCTTTTGAAAAGGAACAGCAAAAACTCACAAATGCTGTTCCTTTCAAAAACTCACAAATGTTGTTTCTTTTGAAAAGGAACAGCAAAAACCCAAAAATGTTGTTCCTTTTGAAAAGGAACAACAAAAACTCACAAATGTTGTTCCTTTTGAAAAGGAACAGCAAAAACTCTCAAATGTTGTTCCTTTTGAAAAGGAACAGCAAAAACTCACAAATGTTGTTCCTTTTGAAAAGGAACAGCAAAAACTCAGAAATGTTGTTCCTTTTGAAAAAGGAACATCAAAAACACGAAAACAAGCAACTGTTGTTCCTTTTGGAAAAGGAACAGCAAAGACACGCTGACTGTAAAAAACAAACTTAAAAAAAGAAAGATCAAAGAAATATTAAGAAAACGTATATACAAGAACTTATGTACAAGTCAAAAAAATGCGCTCCTTACTGAACTATAGGTGAGGAAGATTTTACTTCCTCTCCTAAAATTTCCATGTCAGTGTCTTGACGTAGCTGCTCACAGAAGGATTCCCGAGTGAGTGGCATGCGATAGAGACGAACTCGGTGGCCATTTACCTTGAATGCATATCCAGAACCATCGATTGTGATGAGAGTAAGGGTCCTATTATCATGTACTTTCTGGATTTCGTATGGCCCCAACCAACGAGTCTACAGTTTCCCAGGGAAATTCTGAAACCGAGAGTCCTATAACAGAGCCCAGTCTCCTTCATGAAAGACTTTGTTCTTGATAAGTGCATCATGCCATTTAGCTCGCTGTTGTTGAATAAGTGCTGTATTTTGTAATGCAGAGAGCCTTATTTCGTCCAATTCATTAATCTGCTGTAGTCGATTGATTTGTGCCTCACTTAAATCTAGGCCAACTTCCTGTGCAGTTCGTAGTGTTTGGATTTCGAATTCTATGGGGAAAATAGGTTGTTTCCCAAACACTAATTGATAGGGTGAATAACCAGTGGTACTTCTCCAGGTGGTTCTATAAGCCCAGAGTGCTTCAGGTAGTCGGGCAGCCCAATCATGCCTATGTGAAGCAATGGTTTTTGTTAAAATTGATTCTATTACCTTATTGCTACTTTCTACTTGCCCATTCGCCTGCGGGTGATATGGGGTAGTAATTTTATGCTGGACGTGATAATTGTTAAGTGTTGCAGCTAATTTGTTTCCGGCAAATTGTGGTCCTCCATCTGTAATTATTTCTCTCGGAAGGCCATATCGTACAAACAAATGGAACAGGAACTGTATTACCGAATCTTCTGTAGCTCTAGGCAACGCTTCGGCCTCAACCCATTTGGTAACATATTCTGTGGCTACCAAGATATATGTTCTCTGATTTGATGATGGGTTGATGGGTCCAACGAAATCAAGAGCCCATCGTTCAAATGGTTCAATGACTAATTGTGGCCTCAGAGGCATTTCGTCGGCTTGACCAGGTCGTCCTGCTCGCTGGCAGCTGTCACAAGCTTGAACAAATTTCTTTGAATCCTTAAAAATTGTAGGCCAGTAGTATCTCGTCTGCAATACTTTATGTGCTGTTCTTTTTTCGGCAAAGTGTCCCCCACATGGTCCGTTATGACAAGCTTTTAAGATGTCGAAAATTTCATCTTCTCGAATACACCTCCTAATTTGCATGTCTGCCCCTGTGTGGAACAAATAACCCCCGATCCACGAATACCGAGTACTCTTCTGAACAATCTGCTTACGTTCATTAGGGGTTAAGTGTTTTGGTAGCTTACCTACTGCAAGGTAATTGGCAACATCAGCATACCAGGGTGTTTGAACGGCAACAACAAACAAGTGCTCATCCGGAAATTGATCTTCCACTGCTGCTGCCTCAATTGATTTTGGTATTCGTGAGAGAAAATTAGCTACAGGGTTTTCCTTGTCGGGTCTATCCTTGATTGTGATATCGAACTCCTGCAATAATATCAACCATCTCATTATTCTAGCATTTGTAACAGGCTTATTCGCTAAATATTTGATAGCAGAATGATCTATATATAAAACAACGGGATAGCCTGTAATATAATGTCTAAACTTATTGACAGCATGTATTACAGCGAGGAATTCTTTTTCGGTGACAGTGTAATTTAATTCAGCAGGGGATAAATTTTTGCTGATATAATAAATAGCATATGGTTTTTTATCCTCCTCTTGCCCAAGGACTGCACCGATTGCTGTGTCTGAGGCATCAGATGAGATTTGGAATGGTAAATTCCAGTTTGGTCCTCGAAGGACTGGAGCTGTTGATACAAGCTTCTTTAATTCCTGGAAAGCGCGGTCGCATTTCTCTGTCCACATGAAATCAACATTACCAGTTAATGCATATAAAGGTGCAACAATGTGTGAATAATGTTCTATAAATCGTCTATAATACCCAGAAAATCCAAGAAAGCTGCGTACCTCTGTCTGAGTAGTGGGGGTGGGGATAAGCAAAAGTATTTGAATTTTGGTTGGATCTACCTGAATGCCAGCTGCTGAGACAAAATGTCCTAGAATGAGCCCTTCAGTCATCATCATATAACATTTTTCGTGGCTTAAACAAAGCCTGGTAGCAATGCAACGCTGTAGGACTTTTTCTAGAGTGTCCAAAGCTGGATCAAAATCATCTCCATATGGTGTAAATTCATCCATGTATACTTCAAGTCCATCATTTATTAAATCTGCAAAGATGCTAAGAATAGCCCTTTGGAATGTGGCAGGAGCATTACATAGGCCAAAGGGTAGAACTCTATAGGCGAACGTTCCCCAAGGACAAGTAAAGGTAGTTTTATCCTGGTCTTCAGGGGCAATCTGAATCTGATTGTATCCACTGAAGCCATCCAGGAAAGAAAAGAATTTCTTTCCTGCTAAAGTGTCCAATACTTGGTCTATGAATGGGAGGGGAAAATGGTCTTTTTGTGTGGCTTTGTTTAACTCTCTATAATCCACGCAAATCCTCCATTTCCCATTCTTCTTGGGTACAACCACAAGTGGAGAGACCCACTTACTATCAGAAATAGGATAGATAAAATTAACATCTAAAAGCTTCTGAAGTTCTGCTTTTACAACATCTTTTAGATGAGGGTTGAGTCTTCTTTGCGGTTGACGGACAGGTCTTGCATCTTTTTCTATATAAATATGGTGGGTGCACAATTGGGGGTCAATCCCTTTCATATCAGGGTAATCCCACGCAAATGCTTCTTGATGCTTCCGTAACAGATGGATGAGTTTTATTTCTTGGTCCGGTGTAAGATTGGCATTGATGTTTAGAGTTTTTCCCGGTTCAATTTCCACTACCTTACTATTGGCAACAGAAGTCACAGGTATCGTTTGGTCATGTGTATCTTTCAAGGGATCTTCTTCTAGTTCGCTATCAAATGCAGCTTCTATCATGAAACGTTGTGCATGAGGTCTAGATTCAGTTTGACTAACGAAATTATTGATGGCATCATCTTCTGTTTGGTCTTTAAAGTCTAGGGCCTTCTGTATAGTCAATGGTGATCTGATATTGTCAGTAAGGTATGATACAGGGTGCTGGTTAGTTTTTATCATTGTAAGACTTGGCTGTGCTGGAGGGTATAGAACTAGATTTTTAATATCTGGTCCTCTGGTTATGGTCATATTCCCCTGCCGGCAACCAATCTAAGCATCGGCAGTAGCAAGCCAAGGTCTACCTAAAATTAGCGGGTGTCCATCCAGTCGGGTTTTTGGATTAATTACCAGGAAATCAGTTGGGTATTCCCAAGAATCTATAGAGACCATGACATCGTATAGAGTTCCTTCCGGTCGAACTACAGATCGGTCAGCCAATTCTAACAAAGTAGAAGTGGGTTCTACCGATGTAATACCGAGCTTTTGGCAAGTAGAAGTTGTCAAAATATTAATTGCAGCTCCTAAATCAACTAAAGCACTAGTCAGAGTCTGACCATAGATTTTAACAGTTACGATTGGATTTCCTGGATCTTCATATTTAATGGGTGTTCCTGATAACAGGTCAGATAAAGTACCGACTACTTGGACTCTTGGGTTAGTGGTTACATTCCTCCTTGGTTTTTTTATGCACAATTCTTTTATAGTTTTTGCATATATAGGGATGTCTTGAATGGCTTGGAGGAAAGGAATTCGTATGTACAGGTTTTGTAGCTCTCCCAAAATGTCAAAGTCTGGATATTGTACAGGTCGTGGTATGACTAATCGTTCTGGGAAGGGAGGAGAGGGTGTATTCGCTTGATGATGAGTCTGCTCCTTATTTGCACCCTCTTGTTGTAACGACTATTCTATTGGTAACTGATCTTCAATGTGAACTGTTTTATCTCCCTCTGTTTCTATTATACGTCCAGATCTTAACTGAAGATCATTGCACTCCCTCAGTTCAGGTCCGATTTCTACTAATTCTATAATTTGGAGGGATTGGACCGGCCTATTATTAGGATTACGATTGGGTTGGGCTGGGAGTTGCGGTCTCAGATTAGACTGGGGATTTTGTTGCAAAGCTGGCAGAGTCGGTTGAGGGAGCAGAATAGTTCCTGTTGGCTGATATGTCGATCTTGGCCAATTTGTCTGCCAGGGTGAACTTTGTGAAGTAGGGGGGGTCCATTGTGGAGGATATGAGCTATTCTGCCAATATGGTGGGGCGTAAGGAAAATTCGGCCAACCAAATTGGCTTGGCTGATTCATCCATGGATTTGGAGAAGGAAACGGTTGTGATGACCAGTTCGGAAATGGGGGTTGAGATTGGTTTTGCCACATACTATATTGCTGAGCGTTATACTGTGGAGGCTGAAAAGAAGAAGTTGGGTCTGAAAACATACCCGATTGCCTTGGTTGCCATTGGCGACGCTGGTTAATGAAGTATGCTGATTCTGGCTCTTCTTTTGCTTCCTTATATACTGCCTTCAATCCAGGAAGTGAGGGGCAACTTTCAGTAAGGTGATCTTTTGTACAGATAGCACATGTTTGAACTGCATCCAGTGGACATTCCTTGTGGCTGTGTTTTCTTCTACATCGAGGGCAGAAGATCGCCAAATTCTGTTCTGCCTCTATCTGCTTCTGTTTAGCCTGCACAATATCAAGTTGTGTTGTCAATGTCCCCAGGATATCAGTTTTAAAATTTTCTAATAAATTTCCAAGTTCTACACGTGTTACTCCTTCTGTTGATATTTTGTTATCTCTGACAAACCGATCATATTCTGCTGGTTTTATCCTTGTGCTACCTCTCGAGCTCCTGATACATAAATTGATGATGTCAGCAAAATTTTCTTGATAAATATCCCCTTTTCCCATGATATTTAATGTTTCAATCCATTGTTCCTTCATGCCTCTAATCAATGTTGTTTTTAACACATTATCAGGCAGAGGTAGTGATGCATATGGAGATCTTTGTAAATTATACTGAAAACGTTCTACATATTCTTCTAGTGTTTCATTTGGTCTAGCTGTCATCTGAAATATTTCATCTTTCAGTTCTCTAGACCTACAATAATATTGATATTTCTTTAGGAAAGATTCTTTCATTTGCTCCCAGTTATTTATAACCCCACCACCTAAACCCATAAACCATCTTAAAGCTGCTCCTTTCAAAGTGGAGGGGAACAACTTTAATTTCTGGGGGTCAGTGGTGTAATCATATCCCCTGCATAATACATCAAATTCAAATAAGAATGCATCGGGGTCCTCTGATGTAAGTCCGTGAAATGTAGGAATGTGTTGAAGGGCAATTGCTTTCATAGGAGCATTTGCTGCGGAATCTACTATAGGATATTGTAATGTAGAAGTTTGAGTGTTTGGCTGATTCTGTGCCATGGGATCGAATATGTGCCAGTAACCTTCCGGGATTTCTAAGAGGGTATTCTTAGGCGGAGAAGGAACGGCCTTAACAGGGATTGTTTTAATAGCACTTCCTTCGTCTGGAATAACGAGAGTCCCTGTTGCTTGAGGAGATTGAATCCCTTCAACAATGATTTTTGCAACGCTTCCTTTATCTGGGCTTTTTAATGGATGAATTATCCTAGGAGGAGATCTTGGCTCCTCAACTTCTCCTGTTTCCCCTTCTCCTTCACAAAGATTGCTTAGATTCCCTTCCTGCAGTCGTTCTGGAATAGAATTTTCAATTTCTTGAAAGTCCTGTTCATCAGTCTGACTATGCACCTCAGTGAAGGCTACAGATGGTGATCCTGCGGCCTGAAGGGAGCTAGTAGGTTGTTTAGAATTGGTTTTCCTGAACCCTACTGATGGCTGATGACGCACCTGCGCTGAGATCAATAAATTATTTTTCAAACACCAGACTTCAGTTTGATACAAAACGATTTTCTTTCTTCAGCAGACTTCAGTTTGATACAAAACGATTTTCTTTAACCTGAAAACCGCCGGCTATCAAAACAGAGCCTCTGTTCTTCCACATCAAACTGGATTTTTCTATTAGTATCATATAGACGCGGTCATTGCACTCTTCCTCAACGCATAAACAAAATGGTACCCATTCGTTCAAGCAAACAAAAGACGGAAATCGTTTTATTGCCACTGTGTTAATATTAATACCATTACAAAAAAACACAACTCATTTGTATCCACCGATACGCAGCACCTCACAGGCTTTAAAATCCACGCATCAAAGGTCACACCCAAAAACAAAGAAAAAAAGAATCATTATACATCGGTTGCTCTATTATGGGACAGCGCAGGTCCTTAGTATCTCTATCTGAATAAATGAACAGTAAAACAAATACCAAAAGAAAAAAACGCTGGTTCCACACCGCCTCCGGCATTCCCCAGACTTGGATATGTAATCATAACAAACAAAATCACACTATCGACCCCGGATTCGGAGTCAATTCCACCTATCACACACAGTTACGGAAAAAAATGCTCTTAATCTGTAGAATCCTCCTCTGTTTCATCACCGAGTCCGACTATGGATTACTGGTCCCTCTTTTTCGTTCCCTTTGACCGCAAATTTCTTTCCTTGAATCAGCGCTCTGCCACATTTCAGCTAGATTTTTAATGCAAGTTCGGTGATTGATGGATATTCCATTCTAACGCAGCTGTATGAGCCACAATCGGCGGTCAGAACAGGTATATCACATGTGTATAAAAAATTGCCAGATTTCAGGCGCTCTTGAATCAGGATTGCCCACGAGAAATCGGCGTTGTTCCGCTGCAAGAGTTCTTCAATTTGACATTTATCTCCACCAGAATCGCCCTTCTTTAGCTGCTGTTACAACACTAATTACTCTAACAAGAGATAAGGTGATCTTCATAAATTTATTTCAACAGACATATCAAGATGCGCCTAACCAATCAAATACTAAATACAGAGATTTAATCTATTACAACAACAAACTAACTGTGAACTCGACTCTCTACCAACAGCAAATGAAATACGGTTTTTTTTTTCAAGACACAACATGTGGGCAATTTCCCACATTGCTGGCCCATCCTGATGCTCCTGCATCAGACTCCCGGAGAAGAAAAGATTGGTTCTTTAAACTGTCAAGAGTTATGCCATATTTCTGCAATTCAGTTGCTGTCAACCAACTGGAATCTTCCACTGGCTGCTCCTTCCACTTGACAAGATACTGAAAATATGTCTGCCCTCGAGTTTTCTTGGATATCCTCTGATCTAAAATAGCTTCAACTTCTTTCTTGAATGTTTTTGGTACCTGTTCTTCCCAATCCACAGTTTGAACTTCATCACCTGTAGCTTCAGTCTGTAATTCTGTTTCTGCCTCTCTGAATGGATACAAGTCTGCAATATTAAAAATGGGAGATATTCCGATCCCTTCTGGCAACTCTATCTCATATGCATTGGCTGAAAATTTCCTTTTGATTTTACATGGCCCTATCTTCTTCAGTTTCAGCTTGTTGTAAGTTTTTGTAGGAAATCTCTCTTTCCTCAAATATGCCATGACTAAATCTCCCACTTGAAATTCTTTTTCTCTTCTTTTCAGATCTGCCTTTTGCTTGTATTTCTTGCTGCTTTCTTGTAGTTTTCCTTTAACATCTTCCTGTAGCTTCTGCATTTGTTCAACAAAATCTTCAGCACTTGCACTTCTGGTTTCTTGTTTCCCCAAGTCTCTTAGCTCATATACTCCTCTCGGATGCATTCCAAACACAATCTGAAATGGACTCATTCCAGTGCTTCGGTTTGGTGTGTCATTGTAAGCAAATTCAGCTTGAGCTAATGCCAAATCCCACTGTTTGGGATTTTGATGTACCAAACTTCTTAATATATTCCCCAAGCTCCTGTTTACAACTTCAGTTTGTCCATCCGTCTGAGGATGGTGAGCTGAACTAAAACTGAGCTTAGTTCCCAGTTTCTTCCAAAGTGTCCTCCAGAAATGCCCCACCAATTTAGTGTCTCGATCTGATACAATACTTACAGGCAAACCATGCAATCTTACAATCTCTGAAAAGAACAAATTTGCTATGTGTGTGGCATCATTAGTCTTCTTACAAGCAATAAAATGAGCCATTTTAGAAAATCTGTCTACAACAACATAAATAGAATCATTTCCTCTTTGAGTTTTTGGTAAACCCAAAACGAAGTCCATACTCACTGCATCCCATGGTCGATCTGGTATGGGCAATGGCTGATATAGTCCGGTATTTTGACTCCTTCCTTTGGCATATTGGCATACCCTGCATTTCTCAACAAACTTTTTGACATCAGTTTGCATTTTAGGCCAATAATAAAAAGAATTCACCTGGGCGAAAGTTTTGTCTTGTCCAAAATGACCAGACAATCCTCCACTGTGCTTTTCTTTAATGATGTTCTCTCTCATGGAACATTTTGGGATGCACAATTTGTTGCTTTTAAATAACAGCCCTCCTTGAACAAGGTAATCCATCCATTGACTTCTGTTATGGCTCACTGGATTCTGTACTGTTGTGTAGATGTCTTTAAAATCCTCATCATCCTTGTACATTTCTATCATTTCATCAAAACCTACAACACCCACTTTAAATTCTTGCAAAAGAAAACTTACTCTGCTCAATGCATCTGCTACTTTGTTAGACTTACCACTTTTATGCTTTATTACAAAAGTGAAACTTTGCAGAAATTCCACCCACTTGGCGTGCTTCTGATTTAGCTTTGGCTGGTTATTGATAAACTGCAAAGCATGGTTGTCTGAATATAAGATGAACTCCTTCGGTAGCAAGTAATGTCTCCATTTTTTTAATGCCTGCACAATAGCGTAAAATTCCTTATCATAAGACGAATATTTTTTCTTTGCATCATTTAACTTCTCGCTGAAATATGCTATTGGCCTTTGCTCTTGGCTTAGCACCGCACCAACTGCTTCTCCACTTGCATCGGTTTCCACTTGAAAAACTTTCTCAAAATTTGGTAAGGCTAGAATAGGCTTTTCTGTTATCTTTCTTTTCAACAGATTGAAACTCCTATCAGCTGCTTCTGTCCATCGAAATGGCTGATTGACCTCCTTGATTGTCTCAAGGATTGGTGCACAAACTTGACTAAATCCCTTTATAAATTTTCGGTAGAAACTAGCAAGTCCATGGAAACTTCTTACCTCAAAGACACTCCTGGGAGTAGGCCAGTCTTTGATTGCTTGTACCTTTTCCGGATCCATTTTCAAACCGTCTCTGGAAATCACAAATCCCAAGTATACCAGCTCTTCTTTCATAAAACTACATTTCTTCAAATTGATTAGTAGTTTCTCTTTCTGCAGAGTTTTCAAAACTAACTTCAAGTGTTCCAAATGCTCCTCTTTACTTTTGCTGAAAACTAGGATATCATCAAGGTAAAAAACAACAAATTTACCTGTATACTCTTTCAGAACCTCATTCATTAGTCTCATGAATGTGCTGGGCGCATTAGTGAGCCCAAAAGGCATCACTAACCACTCATACAATCCACTGTTGGTTTTGAAAGCGGTTTTCCACTCATCGCCTTCCCAAATCCTGATCTGATGATACCCGCTTTTCAGATCTATCTTGGTGAAGTACCTGGATCCACTTAAACAATCCATTAAATCATCCATCCTGGGCAAAGGAAATCTATACCTGACTGTTATCTTATTGATAGCTCTGGAATCGGTGCACATGTGCCATTCTCCTCCCTTTTTCGGACTAAGCACCATTGGTACAGCACACGGACTCAGACTTTCCCGAATCAGTCCCTTGTCCATCAGCTCTTGAACTTGTCTTGCAACTTCTGCATTTTCCTGAGGAGTTAATCTATATGCAGCTTTGTTAGGTAGACTTGCTCCTGGTATTAAGTCGATATGGTGACTTATACTTCTAACTGGTGGTAATTCATTTGGCAATTCATCCACAATGATATCCATGTAACTATTTAACACAGATTGAATTTCTTCAGGCAAATCATTTAAATTTGTGGAGGTTAAAATTACCTTTGGCCTTCCCATGATAGCGAAATGCACCTCTTCGCTTTTATCAACCTCCTGTAGCAGTTCCTTACCACTCACCAACATAATATTATTTTCAGGCAGCTCTTTATCCGCATCATTCTTCACGGGCAGCAACGTATGCTTAACTCCATCCTTTTCTATGGTGTAGGTATTTCTTCTTCCATCATGAATCGCCTTTCGGTCAAATTGCCATGGTCTCCCCAATAACAGGTGACATACGTCCATGGGCATTATGTCACATAAAATCACATCTCTGTATGTGCCAATCTACATTTCCACATTACATTGTTCTGTCACGGTGACTTGATGACCCTTCTGAAGCCAAGATACTTTGTAAGGTGCAGGATGCGCTTTCTTTGTTAACCCAAGCTTTTCCACCATCTCTGTAGACACAAGATTGTCAGTACTCCCACTATCAATTATAACCTTACAGCACTTACCCTTTGATTTGCATGTGGTTCTGAACAAGTTCTTCCTTTGCGCAGGTTCTCCAATCTCTTTTTCTGATCTCAGCAAAGTTCTTCTGAACAGCAATGATTCACCTTCCTCCGGTGGTTCTTCCTTCTCTACAAGTCGAGGTGGTTCCAGCTTTGCCTCAGCCACATTTGCACCTCTCTGGCTTGCTGATTTGTTCTGAGGACAATTCCACGACGTATGTCCCCATTCTCCACAGGTATAACACCTGACATCTCTTCCTCGCCCTCTTCCTCTGGGCGCGAATCTTCCTCTACTAGAGTCACCCATCTGTGGTGATCTGCTGCTTGAACTTCCTGCTTCAAACTGATGCTGTGTTCCTCTGGATCTGACTGATCCTCTACCTCTTGCTGAGCTCTTTCCTCTGTTTCTTTGACTCTGTTTCCGCAATAATTTCTCCTCTGCTTTCAAACTTGCTTGATAGGCATCTTCAACAGTTTTCAAACTTAACAGGCTAATCTCGTCTTGAATCTCATACCTTAGCCCATTAACATATCTGGCTACTTTCTCCAGATCATCTTCTACATGTCCTGTTCTGATATTTAACCTGTAAAATTCTTCAGTATATTCTTTAACAGACATTCCCTTCTGCTTCAAATTTTGCATCTGCTTAAAAAGATTCAAATGATAGTCTTTAGGCAAAAACTTGGCTTTGAGTTTGCTTACCATTTTATCCCACTGCTTGATCTTAGATTTCCCCTTTCGCGTTCTTGATGTCTGTAACTCGTCCCACCAGATGGCTGCATGGCCCTTCAATCTAGTGACTGCAAACTTCACCCTCAAATTCTCCTCAACCTCTTCATAATCGAAATACTGATCTATGGATCTGATCCAATCCATGAGCTCCTCGGAATTTAAACTCCCATCATACATAGGAATTTCTATCTTGGGCTGGCTGCCAACTTTTGCCAGCATCTTGAGGACTTTGGCAGTTTCATTTTCTTCTCCTGCTTCGTCCTCTTCAGCAGACTCTTCTGAAGAACTCTCAGTTTTCACATCTGGTGCTCTTCTCTGGGCTGTTTCCATTGTCTCCATTCGTTCACGCAGTCTTCGCACTTCGTCTATCAGGACTGCATTAGGTTCTGGTCTTCCTCGACCAATTCCTCTTCTTGGCAGCATCTTTTGCTGCAAACACCCATTAGTATGGCTCTGATACCAAAATTGATGCACCTGCGCTGAGATCAATAAATTATTTTTCAAACACCAGACTTCAGTTTGATACAAAACGATTTTCTTTAACCTGAAAACCGCCGGCTATCAAAACAGAGCCTCTGTTCTTCCACATTAAACTGGATTTTTCTATTAATATCATATAGACGCGGTCATTGCACTCTTCCTCAACGCATAAACAAAATGGTACCCATTCGTTCAAGCAAACAAAAGACAGAAATCGTTTTATTGCCACTGTGTTAATATTAATACCATTACAAAAAAACACAACTCATTTGTATCCACCGATACACAGCACCTCACAGGCTTTAAAATCCACGCATCAAAGGTCACACCCAAAAACAAAGAAAAAAAGAATCATTATACATCGGTTGCTCTATTATGGGACAGCGCAGGTCCTTAGTATCTCTATCTGAATAAATGAACAGTAAAACAAATACCAAAAGAAAAAAACGTTGGTTCCACCCCGCCTCCGGCATTCCCCAGACTTGGATATGTAATCATAACAAACAAAATCACACTATCGACCCCGGATTCGGAGTCAATTCCACCTATCACACACATTTACGGAGAAAAATTCTCTTAATCTGTAGAATCCTCCTCTGTTTCATCACTGAGTCCGACTATGGATTACTGGTCCCTCTTTTTCGTTCCCTTTGACAGCAAATTTCTTTCCTTGAATCAGCGCTCTACCACATTTCAGTTAGATTTTTAATGCAAGTTCGGTGATTGACGGATATTCCGTTCTAACGCAGCTGTATGAGCCACAATCGGCGGTCAGAACAGGTATATCACATGTGTATAACAAATTGCCAAATTTCAGGCGCTCTTGAATCAGGATTGCCCACGAGAAATCGACGTTGTTCCGCTCCAAGAGTTCTTCAATTTGACATTTATCTCCACCAGAATCGCCCTTCTTTAGCTGCTGTTACAACACTAATTACTCTAACAAGAGATAAGGTGATCTTCATAAATTTATTTTAACAGACATATCAAGATGCGCCTAACCAATCAAATACTAAATACAGAGATTTAATCTATTACAACAACAAACTAACTGTGAACTCGACTCTCTACCAACAGCAAATGAAATACGGTTTTTTTTTTCAAGCCACAACATGTGGGCAATTTCCCACATTGCTGGCCCGTCCCGATGCTCCTGCATCAGCTGAGATTCAGTTTTCTTATAGATTTCGTCTATGAAGGTTGTTCGGCCAAGGGTCACCGGCCCTTTGGCTTTTTCGGGTTTGAACGAAGGTTTGATAATTTTTTCTGGCTTTTTCTGCTTAGTCATGCACTCTATAAACTACCAAATTCTATTCAACCCACAATTCTGCCAGGAAAGCGGACGGTGGAGCAGGGCTTTTACATGCTCCGTACGCAGGTTCTTACCTTCCGTTTTTAAAATCCAACTCTCCCCTAGCAGACTCGTACACTACTCTGTAAAAGACAAATGGCTATACTCTTTCCCCGGCAACGGCGCCAAAATGTAGAGCTGTAACAAGGGTCTCTTTCACCTCTAGTTATGCCACATTAATAAGTCAATCCGGGAACGCTTTGTTATTGCAAAGAGTATCTCAATCCGAGGCTATTCGTCAGAGTAATGCTTAGTAGTACAGTGTTTAGAAAATACAAGAGTAAACGGATGCTAAACTTATGGCTAAATTGCTCTAAAAGAATAAAATCACACAAAGCAGCTTATCCGTTAAGGGTACGGAAGCGATAACCCATCCCTCTAGAAACTGATTAGAGCATGGACCATAGGTCTGGGAGCTAGGCAGCGACTGCTGAGGCTCACTACCGCCTTAGACCTTCTCTCACACCAAGACAGCAAATGCAAGTAAATGGAACAGCAGAAAGTGAAATAGAACAACAAACAGGAAATGGAACAACAAATCTGAAATGGAATAGCAGTAAATGGAACAGCAATAAATGGAACTAAGCCTCGCGAGTCTGAACTAAACCTGTTCTATTGAACCAAACTCACACTTGTAATAAAATAGCAGTCTCCTCTCTTAAAGCAACTTCGATGGATTGTACTTTATGGAACAGCAATCATCAACCATATATACACAACACGCTTAATATAGCAATCTGATGATTAAAGAGAATATGACTATGTTTCCAAATAGAATAACATTACTTCCGGATTCCAATAATTGAGATTTCAAATGAATCCAATACAGCAATATTCAATATGAAGGCTCTGTAACAGAAACAGTTGGCTTAGATTGATAACATGCAATCAACTCTGAAAAGATTCACTCATACAATACAGAGTCACTACATAAATCTCTTGAAAAAACCATTAATGAATTAATCGTAACAGAGCATGGAATAGCATATGAAAAACATGTCATATTACCAAACTATAAAGATAAACAAACCACACAGGAACCAAATTATAATGATACAAAAGCAAGTGTCCTTCGAAGCCGGGCCCTTAGCTTCCAACGGTACACCGCCTTAGATTACTCCAGACGCAGAGATGAAATAAACACCAAGTCTTTTATATTAATGCATCAACAAATGTACAGCAAACCAAGTCTTAGTGAGAGTCGACGATCAAAGTTGAGTCTGAAATTTACAGTTACGTATAAAAAAGTTCCTTTGCTTAACGATGTTGTTCCTTTTTATAAAGGTAATGGCGGAGGTATCTAGGTAGCAAAAATAAGCAAAACAACGATCCCTCAGGATCAAAGATCCTGAGGGATTCGCCAAGCCGTTAATCCTTTACTTTTCTTCCCCTGTTCCGCCGAATTGATAACCCTTCTTTCTTTCCTGGGTCGTTCTGCTTCGATCTGTTCGATCTCGTTCGCATCTGGTTCCCTTCTAAAGGGACAACAGTTATTCCTCCTTTGTCTTTTCCTTTCGAACAGCAGCTCTTCGTTTCCACCCTTTCCTGCATGGAAAAATAACAATTATCAGCGATTAAGCTTTCCATACTAATTCTCACACATTCTATTAAAATTCTTTATTTCTTTAAGTTCATTATGCAGAAAGGGTTACAATTGTTACTGAAAAGTCACTAAATTGTTCGTCAAAAACATACCTTTCCAGTGCTCCACAAATTGAAAATTTCAAAACTGGATTTAAAAGCTAGATTTAAAGAGATATATTAAAAAAAACATGATTTCAAAATGATCCTATATGGTTACCCAAAATAGGATTTTTCTTACTACATTTTGCCATGTAGTCCTTTTAAATTAGTATTGAACAATGATATGAAATTTTATTCATGAGAATTTAAACCAAAAGTCTTATTGTGAAATCATTCTACCTATTTATTTATTTATGTTATTCTATCCTACTCTATTGTAGAAAAATAAATCATTCTCTCAAGTATAAGAGAATTTCCAATGCATCCATTTTCGTAACAAGATCATGAGTAAACTCACATCCAAATTTGAAAAATATATTTTAATGAATGTTTGGACATGAAAAATTATTCGATCATTAAGATTTGCTGCTCAAGGATGTTGAAAAATGGAGTAGTGTTGTGACCTAATGACTACTTGAAACCAAGTTTTAAGATGATCTTTGTTTGCTTGGCTCTCATTAATTGTCATAGCACAAAACTCTTCTTGTGGTACTTGTTCAAAATCATGTATGCACAAAGGATATTTTGATATACATGTTAGAAATTCTTCAATTTCTAGCTCTAATGTTTCATCTTCCTTGAATGTGATCCATGACTCATTCACCTCCTCATAAAGATAGCTAGAAGAAAGTTCTAGATTCTCTTCCTGTGGATCATCTTCATGGATGTTTTGTTGCTTTTCTATCCTTTGACATAAAGATTCATCCCTAGTGAGCATTCTAAATTGAGGACAAGGACTTGAGAATAGTATTGTGGTGGAATACCCTCCTTCTCTAAATGATTTCTTTAACATAATTTTTAGATCTTGTCTTGCAAATGGATTTTGTAGTTATTTATTTTATTTTTATTTTTTATTTTTTTTGTTGTTGGGGGTTTTGTTTTGGGAATCTACTTTTCTAATTTTTATGTCTAAACATAAATAACAATAATGAAAAGTGTTTTTTTTATGTGTTTTATAAACAATCTTCCTAATTGACTATATTGAAGTATGATTCCCCGACAACGACACCAATATGTTGGGTCAATTTACTATGCAAATTAACACAATTATTTAATTATCAATCCGGGTTTGTAGAACTTAGAAGCATGTCCAAAGTCTATGGATTCCAATGGTACTCAATGTTAGAAGATGAAATATAAAGATTGAAAGAAATTCATATTACAAATATAAAATATAATTAAGTAATTTATGATTCACTTATGTAATATGTAAGGGATGAGGCTCCTAACTTGGGAGAACAAGGTTGTCCTTCCCTACAATACTACTTTCATGAAGAGAAATCCAAATCACTAATTAGCAATGGTTTATGATGCAAAAGATGCAAAATAAGAGGCTCCTAACTAAGGAGGTCCATATTGTTCTTCTTCACAATTCTACTCTATCATAATCACCATTGCTTCAAACCAAAAATGCATAGATAACTTCAAATAAGAAAAGTAGAATGAAATTCAGTTTTAGTTCAAGATCAAATAAAAGGGGAATTTAACTTAAATTCTTGTGTTTTCCTTCATATGTAGATTAGAATTAAACCAATATCCATTCAGCAACCATCACACATCTAAATACATTGGAAATAAGAACTAATTTATGAAAACTATGAAAAATTAACCCAGAAGTGCACTTAGCTTGGTGTGGGGGCCCTCCACCCTTGCCTTGCACACTTGAAGAAATAATAGCTACAACAAATTCAGTAAATTAATCAAGCATGAACAGCAAATTAAAATGAAACAGGTTCTTCAATTAACTTTCAGTCTTCAAAGAGTCTCAATCAGATTACATAAATTCTACCTTCTTAAGCCTTCAATAGTCTTGGTTTAAATAGAAGATCATGAAAAAAACTGATCTAAAGTATCTCTGACAACTATATCTATCCATATCCACCTATCCAAGTCGAATTTATACAACCTATCACTAAAAATATGGAAAATCCCGTGAAATCATAAAACTGCCCTATTTCCTAGGGATTTTCCGAATGACTGGTCCTGTTTGACCAGCTTTGGCGGAGCCTGATTTAGCTTGGTTTGACCAAACCAATTGGAGTTAGCTCAGTTCTAGTTCCCAATATTTCCATAAATGTCTCCAGCTCATGGCCAGGTCTCCTGTAAATATGACATCCTTATAGCTATTACGGGAATTTATAATTGTGTCCAAAAATTGCACTTGAAATTCAATTTTCATAAAAACTTCTAAAAATAGCAAAATTAAATTTAAATACCTGAATATGCATAAAATACATCAAAATGAGGTAGATGTGATGGAAAATGGATGGAAAATATAAGAATTAAGTATGTTTTCTTAAACAAAATTGGACTAAAAACGAGGGCCAACAACGACACTTTTAGTTGCAACTTTTAGTTACAGTCGCACACACTTTGTTTATTTCTTGGGGCATTTTTTTAAAGTGGAATTTTGATGTTTATTTGTCATTTTTCAATCACGTATATTTTTTATTGATGAGTTGGTATATGACACACTTGATTTCATCTCTAACCTCATTGTGTTCGACCCTTGTTCTATCTTCTAGACTTAGATAAATTGTGGTTGTACATGTTAACCCATTAAGGATAGGCTTTCATAGCACACTCTTAAGCCTTACTCGAGACTCCTTCATTATTTGGAAGTGCACCTTCTAACCTTCAAGAGTGTTTAGTGCACTCCTAAGCCTCATTCCCCTTCCATTTTATGAATCGTGCCCTCAAGGAATTCCTTCTTGCTTGTTGAGCACATGTCGCATCATCGAAGAAACATCATGACTCCTTCAGCCTTCAACAATGCACCTTGCGCCATCCTTGACCCTCCTTGTGCACATGAGCACACCCTAAAGCGTTGAATCCTCACCCCTTCGTCATTCAACAATGCGCCATATGCCCTCCTTGGTCCTCTTGAGTGCACCTCGAAGCCTTGAAGCTTGATCCCTTTTTCCTTCAACAATTTGCCTTACACCATCCATTTCTTCCTTGAGCGAACAACACACTTGGGAAGCTAAAATTATCTTCCTTTTTCCTTTGAACTTGTGCCCTATGCCCTCCCTTGAGCCTTTTCTCTCTTGTTGAGTGCATGAGTGCATCCTAAAGCCTTGGAGCTTCATCCCTTTAACCTTTCATAATGCGTCCTTGCACCCAAAAGTTCTCCTTGCTCTTCCCAAGTGGACTATTAATTCATGAACATAAAAATTGCATGAAACATGTTAGAACAGAAGAATTTTCAGGCTGATGTTTGCTTCCCATGAGTGATTGTAGTTGCAGGTTTTCTAAAACAGCATGGCTAGGATGCATGAAGAAATAGGGCAAAGAGGACATTCAAAGGAAGCATTAAAGGAAAAATAATGCATTGAAATAATGATGATCAAAGAAGCCTAAATACTCCATGTGATTAAATACCTTTTGGAGGGTGAATACATCAATGACGCGAAAGCTACATGCAAGATTGAAGACACAAGTGGCAACCTTGTCACCTATTGAAGAAATTCCATGTCATCAGTCACTATGGGTCCTAGTCATCAATGATAGTGACTTGTCATGTTTTCACCACATGATGATATGGAAATCATGATGTACTTAAGTAATTATTGTAAAGACAAAGAAGTAGAATTCCAAGCGTCATGTATGGACAAAAGAGCCATGTGAAGAAGTCCAAAAGACATGTAATTCCAAGATTCATATCTAATTCCAAAAGTAATTTGGAGGTTCAAGAGTTATAGAAGTCCAAATGTCATTAAAAGTTGGAAAGTTAATATTCATGAGGATATGAAAGGTCATGCCTCAAGTTATAAAAGGATCCTCATTACTCAAGCAGAGAAATTTTAACCTTAGCTTCTCCCACAAGGCATTAGATAGATAGAGATAGTACTTTTGGTGAGAAAGTATTATCTCTATAGCTCCACTATTGGAGATAGTGATGATCATTGTACTTATGTATCTTGGAACTTTTGCTTAATACCTAAAGCCATTTTTCCAACACATTTTCGTGCATGGATCGTGGATATTTTGAGACTATTCTTCTAATGTTTGTGGTTTATGTTGGCTTTCACATGTACTAAATTAATTGAACTACTTCGGTCACTTTGGTTCTAAACTTGTTGGAAATGTGTTGTGATTATTTTAATGATCATTGCATCTATGTGAACTACTTTGCTTGATGTCTAATGATTCTTTCTCGTTTACGTGCATGTGTCTCCATTAGATTAGTACTATTAATTATCTTTTAGAGGCTCAATTTTTCCCCTTTGCAATGAAAGAACCTTGATACATCTACAAACAAATATTTCACAAGACACACTCTCTTGCTCATCCAAAAGCACATGTGCACTACTCTCTCATGCCAATTGCTTAAGCCAAGGAAAATATTTACGTAAACAACAATGTGTCATATTTCCGGATGGGACTCCTACACCAAACAGTGTGAGGTCTAATTGGGACCTCATATCAGGGAGATCCCCTTTATGTTTGTGGCATCCGGCATCATCATCAAGTAGCATCTACCATAGGAGATTCAACATCCTTAGTTTGAAACCTATAGTGATAGGTGTGATCACAATAGCACATTCTCCCATCCCAAATCATTTAATCATATATCTAAGATATTTTTCTTGTGATATGAACATACTTGCCTTAGTTTGAGTTACTTGAAGTCCAAGAAAGTAATATAACCCATCAATCATTGACATTTCAAATTATTTTGACATATTTTGGGAAAATTCATGATTCATCTCATTGTTGTTACTGGCAGAAATTAGGTCATCAACATACACAAGTGTGATTAGCAAGTTGTCTTTATTTATCTTCATGTAAATGATATTCCAAACAACTCTTATTTTGAAACCTTGTTGTTGAATATAATTATCAAGTCTACGATAACAAGCTCTTGGAGCTTGTTTTAATCCATACAAGTACCTTTTTAATTTGCAAACAAAGTATTTTCCTTCTGCT
Source organism: Pinus tabuliformis (assembly GCA_031772625.1). NCBI lineage: Eukaryota > Viridiplantae > Streptophyta > Pinopsida > Pinales > Pinaceae > Pinus > Pinus tabuliformis. The sequence goes on from CM062804.1 coordinate 1,134,084,357, forward strand.
AAATCAAACCCTTTTGGTTGTTCCATGTATACTTCTTCCTTTAGATCACCATTTATAAATACTAATTTTATGTCCATTTGATAAAATTTGAAGCCTTTTGAACAAGAAAATTCCAAAAACATCCTTATAGCTCCCAATCAGGATACAAGAGAAAAGGTTTCTTCAAAGTCAATTCCTTCAATTTGAGAGTACCCCTTACACACCAACCTTTCCTTGTTTTTGATGATTTGTCCTTCTTTATTCATCATGTTCTTGAACACCCACTTGGTTCCTATGACATTATTGTCCTTTAGAGGTGGAACTAGCTCCCATGTTCCATTCTTTTCGATTTGATGTGTCTCTTCTTCCATTTCTTTTATCCAATGAGGATTCTTACGAGCTTGAGTGAAGTTCTCTGGTTCTAACATGGATAGTAGGGAAATTTCATTTCTTTTTGGTGTATTTTTCATCTTTCTTTGAGTATGTATTCCATCATCTACATCACCAATAATTTGATTTCCTGGATTTTGAACGAATTTTACCCTTCATTGATTTTGAGATGCTTCCTTTTGATTTGCCGACTCCTTTTCTTCTTTTGCAGCATATTCTTCTTGATCTCCATAGATAGGATCTTATTCATTTATTTTGACTTATCTTGAAGGAAAAACGTCATCAATATTTACATCAATACTTTTAACTATGTTTCACAAGCGAATATAGTAGTATTTGGAGGCCTTGATTCTTGTAGAATATCCAAGAAATATTCCTTCATGAACTTGAGAATAGAACTTTCCTAGTGAATCATCATTGATCTTCATAAAATACTTACATCCAAATATTTTGAAATATTTCATTGAAGTAGGTCTTCCTTTCCATAATTCATATCGAGTGTTGTCTCTATTCATCCCTATTTGTGCCATATTCATAGTATATATTGTTTCCCCAACTACTTCTCTCCAAATTTAGGCTACAAATCAGTGGTAAGAAATATTGTTCTTGCAGTCTCTTGTATGGATCTATCCCTTGTTTCAACGACTCCATTTTGCTATGGATTTCTAGCAATGGAGAGTTTCATTTTGATTCCATGTGTTTCGCAAAATTCATTGAATTATTTTGAAGTAAATTCTCCACCTCTATTTGTTCTTAGGCACTTGATTTTTTATTCGCTTTCATTTTCGACAAGAGCCTTGAAATTCTTAAAACATTCTAGAGCTTCTGATTTAAATCTTATGAAAAATACCCACATCATTCTAGTATAATCATCTACAAATAATACAAAGTACCTTTCTCCTTGTAGAGTTGGAGTTTTGGTTGGTCCGCATAGATCTGCATGGATGATCTCCAGAGGCTTTGATGTTGAGCATTCCTTTGTCTTGAAGTTGGTCCTTGTCTGCTTTCCATGTTGACATGGTGCATAATTAGCCATTTCAAGCTTTTAAATCATGGGAATTTCTCTCACTTCTTGAGTTTTGTTTACCTTCAGCAATTTGTCAAAGTTTATATTTCCCAATCACTTGTGCCATAACCAGCTTTCATCTGCTTGACTCATAAAAAAAATTTCTTCTTGAATCTCACTAAGAATGTATACATTATATGTTGTTCATACTCCTTTTCCCAAGCGTTTTCCTGAAGAATACCTTATTATCTTGCAATCCTTGGCACTAAAAATGATATTATGTCCTTGATCACAAATTTGGATGATGCTTATGACATTGTGCTTGAGTTCTTCAATGACTAGTGCACTTTATGTTGTACGCTTGCCATCGACAAGACTCACTATGCCTTTACCAACAATTTTAGTGGATCCACTTCCAAAAGTCACATTTACATCCTTCTTGTATAGTGAGATAAACTTATTTTGTTCATCAATCGTGTGCTTAGAACATCCACTATCTACGAACCACTTGTTCCCTCATTTTGTGCACACAAATCTAGACCACATTTTTCTGTTGTCAATTCCTTCTTTCTCCAAACCTTTTCTTTCAGCTAAAGTGGACAACTTTGAGATTCATGACTTGGATTATTACATTTGGATCATTTTAGACTATGATTTGATAAAGGATCAAATGAGTTATATGTTTGGATCTGATCTTGTCTCCTTGAATCAATAGAATTATTTGGGAAGTTGGTCCTATACCCCCTTGAGTTAACATTCTTATTTCTACCATAAGCTTTACAATGCCTAGCTTGGTGACAATTTTTTTTGCAAATGACACAATGAACAAGTAAAATAGCTTGATACATGTTAGGATAACCTTGGCATGATGTGACATCCTTTTCTCAAAAATAATTATTCACATTCCTTGGATTGTTGTAAGGAGATCTTTGATTTGGATGGGACTGCTTCTCTCCTCTTGGATAATTGCAAACATAATCAGCATAGCTTTTTTGAATTTATTTATGATGAGCACTAGTGTTCTCTTTTGATTTGGATGATTCACCTGTGTAGCCAAGCCTTGATTTTTCATGTTGTGGTCTTTGAGTGTTGAGGATGACATCAAGGGTTTGAGAGATTTTCAAACTTCTATTGACCTAGTTCAGTTCCTTCTTTAGAGAGACAACTTCAACTTCCAATTTCTCGTAGATCTCTTCCTTTTCCTTTAGCTTGTTGTTTAATATTTCTTCTATCCTCTTTGCTTCTTCATTTTTAGTTTTGAGAGAGATGATCTTCTTTCTTAGTTTTTCATTTTCTTCAATAGCACTAATCAACAAATCATCCACATTTTCTTCTTCTTCTTCTTCTTCAAGTTCATTAGTATCATCTGTGAATGCCATGAACAATACTTCACTACTTCTTACATAGTCATCTTCTTCATCAGAATCATCACTATCTTGCTTGGAGAATAGATTATGTTTCTTTGAGCCTTTCTTCTTAATTAATATTTTCTTAGGTTCATCTTCATCAAAGTCATCATTTTCTTGTTTGGATAATAAATTCTTCTTGTTTGGCCCTTTCTTCTTAAATGTTCTTCTTTTGGGTCCATCTTCATCGTCATTGTCATTCTTGAAGGGGCACTTCATAGCATTATGTCCTATTTTTCCACATTTAAAACAAATGAGAGGGTACTTACCTTTGAGTTTGGATCCTTTCTTAATATTCTTCACAAATTGTGAAAATTATGTTTCAACATCATAACCATCACTTTTCCAACTACAACTTTTCCCTTTTCTTGATTTTTTTTATGCCTTAAATGCAACTTCTTTGTGATTTGAGTTTCATGTTCTCATTTCATATGCAATAATAATTCCATGGAAATCATCCATTTAAAAAGTGTCAAAGTCTTTCAACTCTTCTATGGCACAAAATTTGGCATCAAATCAATTTGTCAGAGATCTCAGAAATTTCTAGACAACAATATTCTCCTTGACATCTTCACCAATCCCTTTGAGAAAATTGACAATTTCCTTTTACCAAAAGAAAGTAAGTTGTAATATCTTCTTCTTCCTTCACTTTGAGTCCTTAAAACTACCTTCTAAAGTTTTGGTGCTCAGCCTTCTTGACTTTTTCATCTCCTTCATAGATGTTAATGAGCTTGTCCCACATCTATTTGGTTTTTCCAATGTTCATAAATTTAGTGGATTATGAACTAACAAACCACTTGCAATGGAGTTCAATGCCTTCTTTCCATCTAGATCTGTCAGAATAAGAAAGGGGATCAAGTATCCATCTATGACATATTTCCAAACTTCAACCCCAAGAGACATAAATTAAAATTCCATTCTAACTTTCGAGAAAGTGATTTTTTTTTCCATTAAATTGAGGGGCTCTACCTGCATCGTTAGTGGCCATTGTGACTCAAAATATTTCTTCCAGTTGTTAGGTTGATCTTGAATAATTTTTCTCTAATACCAATTGTTGGAAATACTTAGAGGGGGATGAGAAAGTAATTTTTTCTTTTTTTTTATGCCAGTTAATATTTTTATCACAAAATGAACCAGAACATGAGAGACAAAAAAAATTTATTAATCAAAATGATGAGGACCCAAATCCTCTTGTTCAACAAATTAGGCTTCGACTCGTACAAAAATACTTTTATATTTTTCAAGGCTCCAACCTTGAATAGACCCAAACTCCTACTTGGTCAAAATGAGGACTCCAATCCTCTCAGCAGCTCCTAAGCTCCAACTTGGTAAACAAACAAGACTCCAATCCCTGCAAGCTCAAACTTGGTCAACAACTATGACTAAATCCCTCCAAGCTCCAACTTGGTCAAATAAACAAAATTTTACAAAAGAATTACTTCACAAGCGATCAAAAATGTCTTCAAATGCTTCAATATTTCCTTTAATAGTGCTTCATCACAACTGCTTCAAAGGTGCACAACATGTCCTCTCCAAACAATCTTCAAGGTCTCTTAGAGTGTGCTCCAAGGTACTCTTCAAAGTCTGCTTCAACTACTCTTATATTTTGTTATACTCTTCTCCAAAGGTGTTAGAAGGAAATTCAATAGTATGCCAAAACATTGTCCTCAAGAATTCAATTTTGTCACTAGGTTGCTCAGAAATATTCCCAATAGATGGTTCTAAAGAGATGCCAAAACTTCCAACCAAGTGCCACAAGTCGGAAACATTAAGTGCCACAAGTATGAAATATTTAGGCTCGAGTTTGGGGTAAGTCACATGAATGAATAATTTAGGCACAGGTCCAAACATTTTAGGCACAAGTTCGAGCTTCACATATGCCTTAGGTCTAAGATTTTCAGTGCCACGAGTTTGAGAGTTTCAACAAGTTCGATAGTCTATGCACGGGTCTAAAGTTTCTCCACAATCATAGGTCTGAATTATGTCAAGGCCACATGTTCAAATGCTCAGTTTCAAAGGCTACAGGTTAGAGTTGATCTTCAGGTCTAACCTGATGAGGAGTAAACCAAACTGAAGCAAATATGAGTCTACAATAAGAGGAATAAGTTTACTCCACAAGGGGATCAAGTAGTTCTTCACAAGGAATAGGTATAGTCCAAGATCCAACCATACCAAAATTCCAGGAAACAAAACAATATTCATCTGGTTTCTTTCTTGGTTCACGAGTTATAAATCCTTCTACTCCTCTTTTTCACTTTGTATATGTCTCAGAGTTGAGTTAGATGGTTAGAATGAGGATTCCAAATTTGTATTTACACATATATTCGCTATAGTGAAGATACACATCCCTTCAAGGAGGATATGACTTCAACATGTAGGCTCATGTTGGCTAGCATAAAAAATATAACATTTCAACTTGTAATTTCATTTTCTCTCAAACAATGAGGATTTAGGAGACAAGTAAATGCTTGTTCAAAAGGGTTCAATGTCCTCTACGAGCCTATGTTATCATTTCCTTGAGCTAGTGTCTCATTTTAAATCAATAAAAAAGTTTCTTCGAACGCCCTCGCGATATGTCTCCTCGGGACTTAAATCAAGGGCATTCTTATACCAACCCTTGCATTCAAATATTTAGGGGTCTAAGGTTTGGGGTGGCATCATTGTTTGCCACGTTTCCCATGTAGCCTTCAAGCCCATCCATTCATGGATTTCCAATTATATGCAAGTTGAAGGGTTATCCTCGCTTTATGCCCTAGACAATAGGTCCCACTGCCACCTCATCTTAGGATCGACCTCGAGAGTTCTTCTTGTAACTTGCTCTAGATCTTCCGAGGATATTTCTTTGAGGTTTATTTGATGACCATAAACACTTTCCATCAATGGCTCAATTTCTCCTTCTTAAGCACTAGGTCATTGCACCCAATCATAGAGTTTATGGGGATATGTCCTTCTAACTCCTCTTGGCTCCACCGGGCCCTCACTATAGCCCATAGCATAGGTGAAATATAAATGGTTTGGGGATATTCCTTTCCCTCAACTCAATCACAGTGGTTCTATAGTACAAGACCGATTGTGATTTACTATTTGGGCCCTAAAGGGTGCTAAGGGTCAATCCTCTCTCATTTCATGTGCATATCAACATACACTAGGCTTGAAACCAATGGTTAGGACTTGGTATTAGTCTTGGCTACGGTAATTTCGATCCCAAATTATCCTGACACGCATATAGTTTAATAAGACCCCCTCAGCTTACATCATGCATAAAAAATACACACACACACACACACATATATAACTAACGCTCTCCCTCCCAATATTATGGGCAAAAACCTACCTAGTAGCCAGGACATTTGAAAAGTAGACATTCATGTGACTAGTAGAGATAGATATATCTCTCCATACACATTCCACTCAGACCAATTTGCAGACTCAAATAACTACAAGAATTAACCTATTTCTAAGAAAATATTTATGGTACACTCTTGCATAGGAAATCAATTTCCTTACTATCAACATGTTCCAGTTAATACTACATAGGCCAAATATACCACTAGGTCTATACAAATATTTACTCATTTACAAAGATTTCAATCCCCTTATGCATAAACAATCTTAATTTATTTCAATATTAGCACATTCGTGAGTAATGGTCGATATCACAGGATATTTACACAATAAATTATGTTTTTCATTCATGCCATAAAAACACTCTGAGGTATTATCATATCATATTAATAAACTCAAGAAAGAAACATAGGAGTCAACTTATCTTATAAGAGACTTTGAAAATGAGAGTGGAAATCTAACTCTCCACCCAACCATAGAAAATATACAACCACAACCACTTAGAGTTGTCACCCTTGAGTGAGATTACAGTGCTTGAGGTGGAGTTCTTTTGAGGAATTTCAACCAATAGAATAGTTAAAACATGATACCACACGACCACACTGCTTTCATCCACCAACTACACCCATTATCATTCAATGTTTTTAGGCATAATCACATCCATACAAGTATACCACAATGCATAGACTTTTTAGCTCACATTTAGGATAACGGAGTCCACATTATGGAAGATTTATCAATGGATAAGTTACTATAAGAACATAGAAGCCATTTTTACTGGATAATTCATTAGTGAGAGCATGCACCTGTGTTGTCAACAACTATTGGTTCTTCAACTCCCCAAGTACCTATGTGTTTTTCTCCTATCCAATGGTTCATCAGTCCATAAGCTTATAGTGGTTATTCTTCCTTCAAGAAAGCCACTACTCTCCACAATTTTGTTCACCTAGAAAGTCTCTTTGAAGGTTCCTTAGTTGGTTTACTTACTCCAAAGCTCTATCCCTATGTGTTTGGCTCGTTGCTCTGCTGAGTATTTTACTTTGTGTATGTGTGAGAGTGAGTTCTCTGCCTCTCCACTATCCAAATGTGAATTTTCTATTCTTCCTCTTGCAAACATATTTTTTCTTCCTGCCCATATACAAACCATCTAACTCTTTCCAATGCTCCACGCAGTCATAATTGCCTTGGATAGTGAAACCCATGTTGTTTTCAATATTTGTATCCTATTCTTGCTTATTGTTGGGGCTTTAAGAACATCTGGACCTATCCTCTTCCCTATAGTTAAATTTATTACACAATCATCCCATTTAAAACTATTCATCCAACCATGGCTATTATTTAGAACAACTCATTTCTTAAGGAATCTGGAATTTATGTCCCTTTCACTCAACCCTTTAATTAATTACAATTTATTTACAAAGGAAAGATATTAACTAGGGGATGTGTTGGGCATGGAATCCCCCCAAGGCATGTTTTGGGGCTCAAAGCCCAAGTTTTGACCCGATATGGTTATAAAGACTCTGCGAATTGCGGATGCGGAGCGTGAAATGTATGATAGAGTCACAGGGTTGTCCACCCTAGTTTTGTAATGTAATGTCAGCCTACCCATGGTCCACGAACCATGGGATTGTATAAATAGAGCGAGGCTCTAAGTGTAAAATAGAACAAAGTAGAGGGAAGTAGAAGTGAAGAACAAGATTCTAAGTGTCTAAGGGTGTCTTGGGTCGTAGGGTAGGAGAAGACTCTGCAGCTGAGTGCACAGACCCCTGCAGCTGAGTGCGCAGGGCGGAGTCGAGTCTGTAACCGAGGAAGAAAATAATAAAGAGAAGTTTTATCTAAATTATGTGTATCTATTCTTGGGTTATTGCATGTTTGATATAAATTGCAAATATATTGTTTATTTACTATGCGCACCTATATGAATGGTTTATATTGTTAAGTATAACTTAAAGAATGCAAGTAGACTAAGATAATCAACTAACATTGGAATATCAGTAAGGACTTGGGTAATAACAGTGTTTGGCCACCGAATAGGGTTGCGCAAAGGCAGCATCTTAGGTTGTGAGGTATGGGAAAGTGCACGTAGCAACGTGCACGCAGGGTTGAACCACGGACTACTTGAACTCATCAGACATCTCCAAGGTGCGAAAACCTAGTTCTAACACCCTCCCATACTACTTCGGGTGAGACCTCAGTGCATGCTCCGCAGAATATTGCCGAAAGGGCCAGTAGTACCGGGATTTGTTTGGCTAAATCTTCTCTGAACCTGGGTCAGGCCCCAATAAGCCAACAAATGGTTCCGTTGTCAAGAACAAGATCTGCATAAGAGATGTCAGATATCATGTCACCAGAATCCTACAAAGAAATAAATTTAAGAGTGGTTGGACGGAAAAATTCACAAGTTCACGGCGCAGGAAAACAGGAATCCATGGGTATCGAAGGAAGAGTGGTTAGAGTGCTACTTATATACAGAAATCCATGAAATTTTCTTTGCGTCCTTCCCCTCTGAGTTGTACAAGTGGATTGTGAAGTTAGCAGACAGTCAAGGAAGGTGTAGGCTCGACAAACCTATTGTGTGGACTCCACAGTTGGTGTGCAGACTAGAAGCATCAGAAGATAAGATCGCACGTGTTGTGGACCATTGGCTCAATCAAATTATAGGAGGGTTTATCACTAAGTTCACAGTATACACTTCAGTCAACTACAACGAGGAAGAACGATGCTTCCTCAAAGGACCGTGAGGTAAGTACGTTAAATCTTTGAACACTTGGATTAAGATGCTACTGTGTGAAAAGCGGGTTATGCGAATCAATTGATGTTTGGGGCCATGGGAAGTGGGAGTATCTATAGAAACGAAGGTAGCACAGAGATAGAAATGAGCTCCTTGATTTCACCTCCACGAGAAAGTGAGGAAGAGCTCGCGAAAGTTTCACCAAGGAGTGTGGTCAGTCTGATAAGGCAGCAAATTCCGCGCATACCACCCCCACCTACACCACCACCAGTTTCACCATCTTCACCCCCATCTTTTCCCACACCACCTCCGCCACCACCACAGTTCAATATGGTGAGCACAATAAAGTTGTCGTTGTTCAAAGTAGTAGGAAATGAAGATCCAGACCAATTTTTGTTAGTGGTAAAGGTTGTATGGGAAGCGCAAGGGGTCACAGATGACAACATAAAGAAAGCAATGTTGGTCAGCGCCTTGTAGGATCGCGCACTGACATGGTACATTAAGGATCCCAATGATAATCCAAATGTAGGAATCACAGATATCCAAGCTACGCTAAACAAGGAATTTAGCAGGCCAAAATCAGAGACAGTTGATTATCAGGTTTAAGGAAATCGCGATGCTTCATTAACACTACATCTAAGGACCGCTTTGTCACAACAGAAGCTATCTACTCAGGCTAAAGCATTGGAGATCGCAATGATACTACATGAGACCCCGATACAAGGTCCTAACCTAGGAGTCCAATAGATCCAAGCGCAGTTGAATAACTTGTGTCTAGAGATGAAGAGCTTGAAACAAGATAGGACAACCCGCCCAGAAGTGCGCGAGGAGGTATGGTGCATAAAGTGTAAAGGCCAAGGACATGACAAGGACCATTGTCCAGTCTTCACGAACTACTTGGAAGGAGGAGGGCCGATGCCATTGAGACCAGAGGCGCAAGCATGACCGAGCATGGCACCTGCAATATGGTGCACGATTTGTCAGATATGAGGGAAGCATGCTATAGATAACTGCCACCTATTACAGAAGCATATGGAGACGTCCCAACAGTTGTTCTGTAATTTTTGTAGGTTAGTAGGCCATGATTAGTGCACTTGTAGAAGTTATGAATCGACGATGGATCAGAATCCTACCTACAGAGTTTAGACCAAAACACGAGCCCTCGATCAAAATGCAGGGGTGGTGCGCACTGGATTTTAGGGGCGCGAACGAGGTCGAGGTGGAATGGGACTAGGAAGGGGTTGTGGACAGCTGATTTGTTACAATTGCGGAGGGATAGGGCCTTATGCCCACGATTGTACAAATCTGACGAGAGAATCATGTTTATATTGTACCCAGTTTGATCATGAGACAGAGGACTGCCCCACACTGATAGCTAGGTTGCGCGATAAAGAAACACTCGAGGCTCCCCCAACTCAGAACCTGCAAATGATGAGGTCTGAGCCGTGCGAGGAGGACCTGAATGTAAACATCATGCTCTGAAGCGGTATCACGACAGGAGATGACAAGGGTAAGTAGCTTGAAGAAACTGCATGGGTTCGCAAGGCTCCAACAAAGGAACTAGAAGTTCGATTTGGAGCGCGTGAAGGAGACATTCATGGAAGCTAAGAAGAGCTTCATGGAGGCCTCCACTTCAGGTAGTAGATACAAACTAGAACTGGAGATGGACCCATCAATGCTCACTACCTTTCTGGAGACATGCTTGAAGCTGCTACACGACAGCAAAGCGGTGAAAGGGCTGCGAGAACTCATCACTAGATGTGCTGGATTAGGGGAACTGCGCGCAGTCCGAAAGCTTGGGAAACACACAACGTGAACAGGAAGGAGATGAGATTGACTACGCAAATCGGAGAATATGAAATGGATCAAGTGATTTTGGATCTAGGATCGGACATGAACTTCCTACAAAAGCAGACATGGGAGCGCATGGGCAGGCCCGCGTTGCAATGGTCTCCTATTCAATTGTGAATGGCAAACCAGTAAACGATCCTACCAATGGGAAGATTGCAGGGAATAACGGTATATATCGAAGGTGCAAGCACGCTTGCATATTTCAAAGTGATAGAGATTGTTGATGACAGCAATCCCTATCCCACACTACTGGGAATAGATTGGGCCACTCACATGAATGGAGTGATAGATCTAAAGAAGCGCAAGATGATTTTTGAGAAAAAATCCCTACGCATAGTGGTACCTTTAGACCCTGCGAAAGGATCGCGCTACATAGATCCAGTGTGTGATGACAAGAGCAACGATGATCTAGACTTTATCTACAAGATAATGGCTCGGGAACAAGATTTGGTGAATCCTACAGCGGATGGCAAGATTTCGTGGGAGCGTGAAAGTTCCTGCACCTCAGATTCGGACAAGGAAATAGAACGATGGCAAAACCGGTTACATGAGGTGACCACGCTCAACTGCAACATGATGATAAGGTCACTGCACTACATGAAAATAGAGGTAAGAGATCTGCCTATGTATGACAGGTTGACAACGGTGGATGATTTTCTGAAAATTTTTGAGAGAGAAGTTCCAGAACAGCAACGTTTCGACGCTCTAAAATGGGTACTGCGTGCTACACCCGCAAGTTGGTGGGGCACACACCAACAGAATTTTGAGGACTGACAGGGATGCAGAAGGATGATGCGCCTACGATTCGAGAAACAGCAGATGTGGCTAATAGACAAGCATGACGGATGGGATGATCCACGTGCACACCTCGCTAAATGGACCAAGATCTATGGGGAAGAACCCCAAACTGAGTGGGTGCATCTGTTATGTCATACCATAGATATCATACCCATGAATTGGTATACTAAGATGGAGCTCTGCCATGGCACGAGTGAATGGGATATTTTGTGCGAAGGATTCTTGTTAACCTTCACATTCGAAGATTGTTGGTGGGATAGTGTTGATGATGCGCTACAAGCAGTAAAAGCAGTTATCTTCAAAATACCCATGAGCCAATGGAAGTGCTTCAACCAGAATGGGCGACCCAGCTAAGCTGTGCGCTGGAGTGTTACAATGTAAATATTGAGGAAGATGATGAGGATCCACAGAAAATTAACATTCTAGAAACTGAAGGTTGTCGCGAAGTTCGAGGACCATTGATTGAAGATCCTGACATCACCGTGCTGCTAAAAACGAAGCAGGTAAATATTGAGACGGAGGCTGAACCAAATTATGCAATGCTTGGTGATTATTGGGATGATGCCACGGTGGATAAGGTCGCTGAGTTACTTCGTGAGTACCAAGACTTATTCCCAACTAAAATTACGGATTTAAAAGGGATCGTTGGTGACTTAGGGATGATGAAGATCACCCTAAAACCTAACGCGAAGCCGATCAAGCAAAGGCCTTACCATTTGAATCCGAAGTATAAGGAAAAGGTCTGCATAGAACTAGACAAAAAGCTCACAGTCGAAATTATTAAGCCGGTGTAGGAATCCGACTGGGTGAGCCCTATGGTAGTACAAGAGAAAAAGCAGAAGGGCGAAGTAAGAATATGCATGAACCTCAAGAAGTTGAATGATGCCTATGTACACGACCCATTCTCGAAACTATTCACAGATGAAGTATTGGAAAATCTTGGCAGACAAGAAATATACTCGTTCACGGACAGGTTCTCAGGATACCACAAGATCAAAATCACGCAATGGAATGGGGCTACTTTCAATACAGCGTTATGCCATTTGGGTTGAAGAACGTGTCGGCCATCTTTTTACGCATCGTTGTTTCCGCATTCAAAGAATACATCCACAAGTTCCTGGAGGTGTATCTGGATGATTGGACTATCTTTGGATTGGTTAAGCACCATGTAGCAAGCTTATGCTTGATGCTGGATACTTGCCGACAACATCAGATTGCGCTGAACCTTAAGAAGTGCACATTCCTCCTTCCCTTTGGTAACCTGTTGGGACATGTGGTCTGAAAACATGGAATGATGGTGGACCCCACGAAGATTATAGTGATTCTAAATTTGGAAGCACCACGAAGTGTTAAACAGCGACGCGCTACCTTGGGACACAAAGGGTACTACAGGAAGTTTATCAAAAGCTATGCCCAAATCATCGCGCCGATGGAGAAACTGTTGAAAGAGGATGTCACATTTTGTTGGAATGATGATTGCATGAAGAGCCTGGATGTCCTAAAGGAGAAATTATCCTTTGCTCCAATCCTGGTCTTCCCAAAATGGGATGCAGAGTTTCATGTCCATGTTGATGCGTCGTGTATCACGCTGGGAGAAGTGCTCACACAAGAGGGTGGAGAGGGCTTGGATCACCCTATCGCGTTTGCAAGTCATAGATTGTCCAAAGCTGAGAAGAACTATTCCACAACTGAGCACGAGGGGTTGGCGAAGGTGTACATGCTCCAAAAATTCCGACACTATCTACTAGGAAGACATTTCAAGATGTATACAGACCATTCCGCGCTAAAGTACTTGGTCAATAAGCCTATGTTGGGGGGCACATATGTAGGTGGCTCTTATTGTTCCAAGAATATGACTTTGAGGTCATGGTAAAACCTAGACACCTGAACGCAGGACTGGATCACTTGTCACGTATTGAGACAGGCGAGGAACCTACTAGTTTGGAGGAAGGATTACCTTACACACAACTCTTTTCTATGTGCGTCGCAGATGGACACTTCGAAGATATAATCCACTTTTTGACAACATGGACTGCGCCGAAGGAATACTCCCTCCAACAAAAGAAGGAATTGGTGGTCATGCGGCGAAATTTTCTGTCATCGCGGGGCACCTATATAAAATGGGAAATGATGAGATATTGCGAAGGTATGTACTTGAATTTGAACAAAGTCAGATTCTTGCGGAAGCACATGGGGGCGCTGCAGGAGGACACTATGCAAGACGAGCGACCACACAAAAGATTCTTCGCTCAGGGTTGTGGTGGCCAACCCTTCACCAGGATTCAAAAGCACACTGTAAGGACTGTGATATATATCAAAGGACCAGAAAACCATCACGAAGGGATGAGATGCCATTGAATCCACAAATGACGTTGCAGCCATTCGAGAAATGGGAAATCAACTTTGTGGGACCTATTAAACCTCAGGGAAAAACAAACACGTGCTACATCATCACCGTGATGGAGTACCTAACACGATGGGTAGAAGCGCAGCTAGTCAAAGACTACACAACCACTACAGCTACGATTGTTTGAAAATGTGTTGACCCGATTTGGCTGTCCAAAAATCTTAATGCGTGATCGCGGTACACATTTCCTGAATGAAACCATCAGTGCACTCACAGAAGAGTTCCAAGTGTATCATCAGAAAAGTATACCGTATCACCCACAAGCTAATGGGACAGTAGAAGCATTCAACAAAATATTGGAGACTGCGCTAACCAAAGTGTGCAACGCACAACGAAGCGATTGGGACCTGCGCGTACCTGCAGTGCTATGGGCTTATAGGACAATGTGCAAGAAACTAACAGGACTAACACCTTTCTGGTTAGTTTATGGCATGGAAGTTGTCATGCTGATGGAATATATCATACCTAGTCTGTGCATAGTAGCGCCCACAGGTATGATGGACCACGAAGCTCTGGAGGAAAGGCTCGTGCAATTGGAAGAACTTGAGGAGGAATGGTTTTTGGCTGGTTTTCATCATCAGGTACAAAAGCAGTGTGAAAAGGCCTGGCACGACCGTCATATTAAGTTGTGCACCTTCAAGGTAAATGATTTAGTGCTGCTATATGACAGTAAGTTTGAAAAATTCCCAGGAAATTTTAGAATGCATGGCTGGGACCATACGTGGTTAAGGAGGTCAAAGACGGAGGCACGGTCTAGCTAATCAAACTAAATGGAGAACCCTTCCTAGGAAAAGTGAATGGTAGCCGCTTAAAGCCCTACACGGGTGGGTTGGCTATCTGACTAGCCGACAAAAGCACAGTCTTCACGCTCCAAGGAGCCGGACAAACGTGCGGGACTATAAACATAGGTAGTAGATACCGGTACAGATGTATGGAAGCAGTTTAGACACAAAGGTCTCGGAACAGCCGATGCAGTAGATCCAGCAAGAAATAGCTCAGTGTGTTGCAGACCTCAGCATAGTTCGAGAATAGTTGGAGGGACTCCGCACCAAGATCACCGCACCAACTGAGTGACTCAAGGGCGAGTCACGATGTTTATGCTGGGGACCTATTGGGCATGGAATCCACCCAAGGCATGTTTTGGGGCTCAAAGCCCAAATTTTGACCCAATACGGTTGTAAAGACTTTGCAAATTGTAGGCGCGGAGCACGAAATGTATGATAGAGTCACAAGGTTGTCCGCCCTAGTTTTGTAATGTAATGTTGGCCTACCCATGGTCCGCTAACCATGGGATTGTATAAATACAGTGAGGCTCTAAGTGTAAAACAGAATGAAGCAGGGGGAAGTAGAAGCAAAGAACAAGAGTCTAAGTGTCTAAGGGTGTCTTGGGTCATAAGGTAGGAGAAAGCTCTATAGCTGAGTGCGCAGAGGCCTAGAAGTCCACAGCTGAGTGCGCGGACCCCTGTAGCTGAGTGCGCAGGGTGGAGTCGAGTCTGTAACCGAAGAAGAAAATAATAAAGAGAAGTTTTATCTAAATTTTGTGTATCTATTCTTGGGTTATTGCATGTTTGATATAAATTGCAAATATATTTTTTATTTACTGCACGCACCTGTATGAATGGTTTTTATTGTTAAGTATAACTTAAAGCATGCAAGTAGACTAAGATAATCAACTAACATTGGAATATCAGTAAGGACTTGGGTAATAACAGCATTCGGCCCCCGAGTAGGGCTGCGCAAAGGCAACATCTCAGGCTGCGAGGTACGAGAAAGTGCGCGTAGCAACGTGCGCGCAGGGTCGAACCGCGGACCACTTGAACTCATAAAACATCTCCAGGGTGTGGAAACCTCGTTCTAGCACCCTCCTATACTACTTCGGGTGAGACCTCAGTCCACGCTCTGCAAAATGTTGCCGAAAGGGCCAGTAGTACCGAGATTTGTTTAGCTAAATCACCTCTGAACCTAGGTCAGGCCCCAGCAAGCCAACAGGATGTCACAGTGAAGGAGAGAGGAGAGGAGGGAAGAGAGAAAGAAGGAGAGAAAGGGGGAGGGAAGCAAAAGAGAGATAGAGTGATGGGGAAGAGAGAGAGAGTGATGGGGGGGAGAGACAAAGGAAGGTGGGAGAGAAAGGGAGAGAGAGGAAGGAAAAAATAGAGGACTTGAGAGAGGTGAGAGGGAGGGAGAGACAGAGGGAGGGAGTAACAAGGGAGAGAAAGAGAGATAGAATGAGGGAGAGAGGAGAGTGGGAGGGAAGAGCAAGATAAGGAGAGAGAGAGAGGAAGAGAAGGGCAAGATAGAGAGAGAGAGAGAGGAAAAGGGAGTGATCTAGGTGGATATTGATGTTCACCCGCTTATTCCACTTCAACCCCAAACACACTTTCCTTTTAGTTTATTTAATTCTAGAACAAATTTCTATTTTTGGAATTTTTTAGAGTCTTGAACGTCTGGAGTCGTTTTGAGGCCCTAAACAACATTGTTTTTTGGAAAACGTGTCAATCTTGAGAAAATAGGGGTGGGGATTGCTGGGAAATTTTGTTTCTTTCAAATAGGTCTTTTTGACAAGGTATTATGTGCACCAACAGGAGATCATATGCCCAAATCACAACCCCTGGAAGTTGTTGTTCCAACTAATCCCAACAGGGCCCACAAACTTTTGGTGCTTCATTTCCTAGGGTTAGGTTTATGGATGTTTAGGGTTTTCAATTATTTCTCAATAATGAAAAGGCCTTTGAGCCTCATTTTAACATAATTCATAAGACATGTAGTTACCACATCTCTTATTAGAGATAAGCTACCATTGCCCGAGCTAGTTTGTTTCTTTTGTGCATGTAAATAGTTTTCAGCAGTTGTTATTTATTAATTGAAGTTATGTTTTATTGTATCTCTTATTCATTGTTTAAATCTGTATTTCATTTTTTCCTTCATAAACCTAGGTTAGTAGTATCAGAGTGATCTGCTCTTTCTTATTTTTTGTGCATGTCCCCAAAGAGGTCGGGGTATAAGGAGTTGGGACTTGAACTAGTTGAACCCTTGCAAGACCAACCTTGCCAACCTTGATGACCTCCCATAGTAGAAGAAAAGAAAGATGAGGGAGTAAGAGATCCTTTCAAAATAAAGAGGCCCTTGCATTACAAAGGAACGAGATGATGGACAATTTTTCCCAGATCCTTTGGCAGGTATTAGCAGGTGGAGCATCTTCATCCAACAGTCACTTTAGAGGCACTATCCCCTTTAAGGTACATGTTAACTTTGACATTCCTATATTGAAGGTTGAACATACGCAAATTACCTAGATATATAGTTAAATCTGTTGTAAGGATATTTTTTGGTCCATAATTTTTTTGATAAGGAAAAGATTACCTTTACACTCCTCAAAGCCACCCCCCATGCCAAGCACTAGTGGAAAAACTACTCTGAGTAAAGGGATGAGGAAGAAAAAAGCACTATTTTTAGTCACACCCTCTTGGAACTCTTTCTACGATGTCATCAAGTAACAATAGTACCTTGTTAAGAGCTATGAAGATAAGTACATAAAGTGAACCACACTACGATATGAAAGGGACCAATACGTGCCAGAGTTCACAACAATTTTCCATACCGTACGCATGAAGTTGGGTATCAAGGATTCTAAGTGGCATATGATGATCAAGTAATATGGTTTTTTTCACAGACATGTCCAGGCAGAAATGGAGTTCCTAAACATATCCTCTCTTGGCGTAGCGTACAAATATGTTTTGAGGATTGAGTATAAATTTAAACAGAAGAAGCAATACTTTGAATATGCAAATATGAAATAGGTAAAAGGCACCTCCAAACCATAGAACAAAAGAGAGATCTAAGGTGGAGTGACCCAGGATAACCTGTTGAAGCCACAAGAAAATAATAGAACCACAAAGACAAATAAGGACATTAGAAAGTGATGTGAGTTCCACAAGAGCCCCACCAACAACACAAATAAGTGTTGCACCAAGTAGTCATTGGTGGATGATCTCAAAGCTTTAGAGTCAAATTCATGTTTTGATTTTAAGCCAACCCAAGAAAGGGAATGAAAAAGGGAAGCACATTATGGATGTAGAACCTTTTGTCATCGTGGCCACCACCAAGGTCCAAAATATTGAGCCTGAAGATCTAGAGGAAGGGGAGCGTACCTTCCACTCATAGATGTGGGTGAAGAGTTCTCCACTATAGCTCATTGTCAACAATGGGAGCTAAAAGAACCTAATATCAGCATATGTTTTTAAGCAATTGGGCTTACCGACCACACCACAACCACAACCATACACCATCGTTGGCTCCATGAAGAAATAGATATTTGTGTTAACCAACAGTGTCACCTTCCCTAAAACATCAAGCCCTTCACAAATGAGGTAATGCATGATGTTTCTCCTCTTGAATTATTTGATGTTTTATTACACCAACCATACTTGTGGAAGCTTCATGTTATGTATGAGTCCAAACATCGCACTGTTATTATTAATTTGGGTAGAAAGTTATACAAGATACCTTAGGTAGCCCCGCCTACAACCATTTCATTGATCTATGCTAAGAAATGTAGTAAGATCATCTTCCAAACTAGGAAATTTGTTTTCTTTCTTATTTGATCTCAAGTAAGGGGAAGATCATGGCCATGTCCATGGCCCCAAGAAAGGGTTTCTCTACACAGCAGAACCACGTGGATAAGGTCTTGGAAGAATACATGAACATCTTCTCCTCACCCACAGAGGTACCTTTGCATTGTCAGATCAAGCATTTGATTGATCTAACTCCTGGAGCACCTCTACCCAATGGGTGATATACCATCTCTCTCTTCTGGAAAATAAAGAAATAAAGCATCATATCCAAGATTTTCTACAAAAAGGGCACATCGAACCAATTTCCTTAGCTTGTGGGAGCCCAATTGTACTCTAACAAAATAATGATGGGGCCTGGACACTCTACATTGATTATCAAGTACTAAATAAAATCATTGTTAGGAACGGGTATCCAAACACATGGATTTATGACCTTCTTGACCAACCCAAGGAGGCCAAGTAGTTCAACAAGATTAATTTGAAGTCTGGTTATCACTAGCTTCCAATAGAACCCATAGATGTATGGAAGACCTCCTTCAAATCCAAGGAGGGCCTTTTGGAGTAGTTGGTCATACCCTTCAGGTTGAAAAATTCCCATGAAAATTTTATGAGACTGATGGATGAAATCTTGCAGCCCTTCACCAACTCGTTCATGGTTGTGTATTTGGATGACATCGTCATCTTCAACAAGAATTGGGAAGAGAACTTGCAACATATTCGCCAGGTTCTTCAAACACTATGACAACACAAACTATGTGCCAACTTGGAGAAATGCACCTTTGGAATGAACTAGGTCGAATATCTAGTTTACATCATTGATAAGAAAGGCATACATGTGGATTTCGCTAAGATATAAGTCATTGAGGATTAGCCAGCCCTAACCACTTTAACAGAGCTTCACAACTTTTTGGGCCTTGCTAATTTCTATTGAAGGTTTGTGTTGGGATTCTCTCATATCACTTAGCCCTTGAGTCAAGTTACCAAGGGCAGAGTGAAAGAATTTTTTTTATGGTTTGAGTCCCAATAAAAGGCTTTCATTGAGAAGAAGCACCACCTTTTATCTCCATCAATACTCACATTGCCAGGGCTGTAATAGATGCCTTTGACTATGCTATTGGTGCAGTTCTCACCCAGCAAGGGAATCTAGTGGTCCATCACAATGAGACACTCTCCAATACAATTCAGAAATACCCCCCCATAATAAAGAGATGTATTCCATTGTGCAAGTTTTTTGACAATGGAAACATTACATTCTAAGGAAGGATATGATCATCCACACAAATCACCAACCTCTTCAGTTTATATAAACACATGGCAAGTTATAGAATGATTGTCCACATATCTACAACAATTTCATCTGAAAATTAAATACAATAAGGGAAGCACCAATAATATGATTGATTTCCTCAATTGGCCACTGATTGTGGCGCTAACCATTGTCCTCGACTCTTATGGGCATGAGACTTATGTATGGTCGTAGCTTTACAAAAATGATCTAGAATTCACCACCACATACTAGATGATGATGAATGGAAAGTAAGGTCCATACTTCCACCTACAAGATGCACTTTTCAGCCACGTGGGATACCTTTGTGTTTCTTCAAGTGAGCATGCCAAGATGATTTTAGAGGCACACTATAGTCGGTTCACGGGACACTTTGATGTAGAGAAGACAGTGGTAGTACTGTAGAAGTAATTTTATTGGCCAAATCTCTTACATGATGTTGAAAAATATATCAGTTCATGTGCCATTGCCAGACTAATCATTAAGAAGTAATGCCTGTATACTGCTTTTCTTACTACTAGCAAACCTTGGGAATCCATCTCCATAGACTATATGTTTGGCACTCCTTCTACCAAGAATGGAAATGACTGTGCATTTGTCACTCTTCGACAAATTTTCTAAGATGGCCATATTGGATGCCTACAAGAAGAGTATCACAGCAGAAGCCATTGCCAAACTCTTCTTTGAACAAGTGTGGTTACATTTAAGGATCCGAGAGACCATTATATCAGATCAAGATAGTAGGTTCCTAAGCGCATTCTGGTCAAGCCTCTAGTAATTTTTGCACACCAAGTCGACTACACTCCACCCCTAAACTGATGTCCAAACAAAGGTTGTCAATAGGATGATTGTGCACATACTACGCATGTACAAATATAAGCATATGTGAACATGGGATAAGATTCTTTCCTATGTGCAACACAATCATAACAAAGTTCTCCATAGCTCAACTGTCCACAACCCCTTTCAAGTGGGCCTCGAATTTCAACAATTGTGCCCCATCGATGTTGCACTGCCTCTTGCAACCACATAGGAAGAATCTTCCCATGTTCAGTCTAAAGCTAGTAAAGCCACCAGGTTTATTGAATGCATTTAGCACATCTGCCAGTAGGTTCATGACATCTTGGATAAAACTAATGCCAACTACAAGCAACGACATGATCAACATCAGGTGCCACATAAGTTTCCGTTGGGTGACAAAATTTGGTTGCATTTGCAGAAAGAACACCTTGTTAGAGTCAATCGGAAGCTTCAAACACTCTGATACATGCTTTACACCATCATCAAGGCTATGGTAGACAACTCTTTTGAGCTCAGTATGCCCCCATTCCTCGGCTTGCACCACGTATTCAATTTGGACTACCATTGACCATACTTTCCACCATTGTTGGATACATCAGACATGGTTGAGCAACTGAGACCAACATAGCTCAACCCAGACTGCATTGAAAAAGACACAATTGATCGGATCATGGACACATAAATCAAGAACACTTTCCAACAGAGGATCCAACTGTATCAAGTTGTCAAACTTGGTTAGCTCCTACACCAATGCAAGTGGCTTGCCAGGGCTCAAATTTAGTAGAAGTTTGCCCAACTCATGGAGGCACTTAACGCAATGGGGACCATTTCAACCTAAGGGGGGAGGACTGAGCTAGGTGGATATTGGTGGCCACCCGCCAATTCCACTTGGATCCCCAACACTGTTTCCTTACAGTTTCTTTAATTCTAACATAGCTTCCTATTTTTGGCAGTTTTTCAGGTCCTAAACTTTTGAAGCCATTTTAAGGCCCTAAATAGTGTTTTTTTGGAAAAAATGCCAAGCTTGTAGCCTCTGAGGTAGGGGCTTTCTGGTATAAAAAAAATCCTCAGATATATATTTCTAACAAGGTATAGTGCACACCAAACGAAGAACATATACCCAAGTTACAACCCCGTGAAGTTAGCGTTCCAACTAATCCCAACGGGGCCCTTAAAATTTTGGTTCTTCATCTCTGAGGGTTATTTTTTTGGATTTTTATGGTTTTACATTGTTTCTCAATAATAAAAAGGCCTCTTAGCCTCGTTGTAACACAATTTAGAAGGCATGTAGTCATCACATCTCTTCTCAGATATATTCTACCATCACCCCAGCTAGTTTGTTTCTTTTCTTCATGTAAACATTTTTCAATAGTTAATATTTATTAATTGAAGTTATGTTTTTTTGTATCTCTGTGTCATTATTTAAATCTATATTTAATTTCATTCCTTCGTAAATATGGATCAGTGGTACTAGAGTAGTCTGCTCTTTCTCTATTTTTTTGTGCGTGTCCCCAATGAGGAAGGGTTATAAGGAGTTGGGACTTGAATTGGTTGAACCCTTACAATACCAGCCTCACTTCCTCAAAAACATCCCATGACGAAAGAAAATAAAGACAAGGGAGCAAGAGATCCTTTTAAAATGTTGCTCGAAGAGGCCCTCGAGCAACAAAAGAATGAGATGATGGAAATTTTTTTCTAAATCCTTCGACGGGTATCAGTAGGCAAAGTATCTTCATTTAGTAGTAACTTTGGAGGTATCACCTCCTTTAAGGTGCATGTTAAATTTTACATTCCTATATTTGAAGGCCAAATAGATGTAAATGTCCTAGGTAGATGGTTAAATCTACTAGAAGGATATTTTTCGGTCCATAATTTTTCCGATGGGGAAAATATTACTTTTTCTCTCCTCAAAGCCACCCCATATATCAAGTACTGATAGGAAACTTAGTGTGAGCAGAGGGACAAGGGGGAAACCTCACTATTTTTAATCACACCCTCTTGGAAATATTTCTCAGATGTCTTCAAGGAACAATAATACCCTATCAAGAGCTATGAATATAAGTACATAAAGTGGACCACACTATGGTAGGAAAGGGACCAAGATGTGCAAGAGTTCATGAACATTTTCCATACCCTACACATGAAGTCGGGTATCAAGGATTCTAAATAGCATCTAATACTCAAGTACCATGGTTGTCTACACAAATACATCCTGGCAGAAATGGAGTTCCTAGGAATCTCCTCGCTTGATGCAATGTACTGATATGTTGTGAGGATCGACTAAAAATTTAAACAGAAGAATCAAGGCTTTGGATCTGTGAATCTGAATCAGGGAAAAGGCACCTCCAAACCACAAAACAAAGGAAAGAGCCAAGATGGAGTGATCAAGGACAACCCATCATAAGGAAAATGGAAAGTGATGTGAGTTCTGCAAGAGCCCCACCCACAACACAAATGAGTGTTGTGCCAAACAGTCACTTACGGTTGAGCAGAAAGCTTTAGATTCAGATGCATATTCTAATTTTGAGCCAGAACCTGACCGGTGGAATGAAAAAGGGAAGGATATTATTGATGTAGAACCTAGTGCCACCATTGCCACCACCAAGGTCAAAAATATTGAGCTCGAAGATCCAGAGGAGGGGGAGTGTCTCTTCCACTCACAGATGTGGGTGTAGGGTTCTCTAGGGTAGTTCATTATTGATAGTAGGAGACAAAAGAACCTCATCTTAACAGAGGTCGTTAAGAAATTGGGCCCATCGACCACACCATACTCATAGTCATACACCATCAGGTGGCTCCACCAAAGACGAGATATCTTTGTCAGCCAATAGTGTCCCCTTCCATATAACATCAAGCCCTTCACAGACGAGGTACTATGTGATGTTGATCCTCTTGAAGTTTGTGATGTTTTAGTAGGCCAATGATACTCATGGAAGCGTCATGTTGTGTATGAGTCCAAACCTCGCACTATTATTATTACTTTGGGTAGAAAGTTATACAGGATACCAAAGGTAGACCCGCCTAGTACCATTTCTTTGATCTCTGCTAAGCAATGCAGTAAGATCATTTCCCAGACTGGGATTTTTTTTTTTTTTTTTTTTTCTCTCTTAAGGTAAGGGTAAGATCATGGCCACATCCATGACCCCTAGAAAGGGTTCCTCTGCGCAACATAAGTAGGTGGATAAGGTCGTGGAAGAATATAGGGACATATTATCCTCGCCCACATGGGTACCTTGCACTATCAGGTTAATCATTCGATCTATCTGACTCCCGAAGCACCTCTACCCAATCGGCCATTATACCATCGCTATAATATGGAAAATGAAGAAATCAAGTGGCTAATCTAGGAATTTCTTCAAAAAGCACACATCTGACCAAGTTCCTCACCTTTTGGGAGCCCAGTTGTACTCGTACAAAAGAAGGATGGGACCTGGAGACTCTACATTAATTATTGGGCACTAAATAAAATCACTGTCAAGAATAGGTATCTAATCCCATAAATTGATGACCTTCTTGACCAGTGCAAGGGGGGCAATTACTTCAACAAGATTGATTTAAATTTTGGCTATCACAGGGTTCCAATAGAACCCACATATGTATGGAAGACCACCTTCAAATCCAAGGAGGACCTTTTTGAGTAGTTGTTCATGCCCTTCAAGTTGACAAATTCCCTTGTAACATTTATGAGGTTAATGGATGACATATTTCGACCTTCACCAAATCATTCATGGTTGTATATATGGACATCCTCATCTTCAACAAGAGTTGGGAAGAGAACTCAAAACAGATTCAACAGGTCCTTCAAACCCTGCGACAACACAAACTATGTTCCAACTTGGAGAAATTTACCTTTAGCATAAACCAAGTCTAATATTTGGGTTACATAATTCATGAGAAAGTTGTGCATGTTGATCCACCTAAGATCCAATTCATTTAGGATTGGCTAGTCCCAACCAATTTAACATAGCTTCAATATTTATGGCCCTTGACAATTTCTATCGAAGCTTCATGTTGGGATTCTCTCATATCACTTGGCCCTTGATTCAAGTTACCAAGGGTAGAGTGAAAACAAAGTTTTTTGTAGTTTGAGTCCCAACTGATCCAGGTCCGGGTGTGACAAAGGACCCTTCCAAGACCTTTTACTTTCGTGATTTGTTAAATTGCATTTTTAAGAGAACATAAATGAATACATCTGCATGTTGTAAAGAAGAGAAAAAAGACAATCATCAGAACATGAAAATATAAGCAGTTGATAACGGAGTTCGTCCAGGAGGGTCTACGTCTCTAGGCCCCAGTGTCAAGATGGTGTAGGCCACTACATTAAGTGTTATCAATAGTGATGATGTACATAAGAGGTGATGTCACTATCATACAAGGAAAATGCCCTCCCGCAGGAGTGGCGCCAAGAGATGTTCCGCTACAGGAACTCTCGGTCAAAAAACTCATATCAGTATGAAATAAACTCATGCATGATGATAATGAACATCATGCCAATATGGCATAAAATGGATCACAATGCAAACATGCATAGTGACACATGAGTATCCCAGCAACATAAAACAAAGGGATCTCAAAACACAACATGACGAATCATGACAACAAGTACATCACACAAATGATTCCACATCACATCAAGAAGGAATCATGAAAATGAGTAAGAAACAAGATCCCACATCAAGCATCGAACAGGGATCTTTGCAGCACAATGCATAGAAAAATAAGTACATGAACACACTGCATATACCTCACATCCATGGGCCATTTGAAGAAGCGCATGTCAAACTGCTGAAGATGGCCATACCATCAACCTCGCTACGTCGAATCGCATGGAATGACTACCTCACGCTGAATGTTGACACTTGCACTCCACTTAGAAAAGTGGTTGGAAAATAAAATGAGCAAATGAAAAATCTGAATGCACCATCAGATTTGTGGTGTCGAATAGTGAAAAATCGACTGTCAAATTTCTGAATTATGAGAAAGTGAAAATCTGGGGCTCAAGGAATCTTTTAGATTCCCCCTAGATTCCTCAAATATTCCCTCCTCGGGTCCTATGCAAATCCACTGTTCGGATCAAGAAACTGACTGCACCATCGAGTTCCTTATGGAATTCTGAGAAAAATGAGTATGAAGTTGGCTACATTCTGACTCTAGCGAATTTTAGCCTCCAAGGAATCTAGAAGATTCCCTTAAGATTCCTCAAAGATTCCCTCCACTAGGAATCTGCAATTCTGTTGCTCAAAAGGTGAATCCGACCTCGCCATGGCATTCCCTACGAAAATTTGAGAAAATTGACTGTAAACTTGGTAACATTCTGATAAAAAGAATTTTTACCTCCCCGGAGAATCTTTGGGCATCAAAGAATATTCTGCCTTGAAATGCATGTCAAGGTTCTGCCTCCTCTGTCTCGAAATCCATGCCCACTCCTGGTTCCTCCATCTACCTGGTTCACTAAGAAAATTGGGTTTATATAAAAAAAATTGGGATATTCCCATGAAAAAGTTGTTTGGTGCATTGGTAAACTGGGCAGTTTGTTAAGCGAAGGTCGGGGGATCAAATCCCGCCTCCCCCGCAGAATCCGCATATATCTCCTTTTTTTTAAAGGTGCATTTTTAAATGGAACTGTATAACCCATAACCGTTACATATCAAATGGGCGCTATATAATATGGTGGCGTGTGACATTTTGGGTTTGCGTTAAATGGGGTTGCCGCATGGTGGCGGGGTGGCCCACGTGGCCAGTGCAGGTTTGATACCTGCCGAACTCTGTGGGCGTGTGAAATTTTGGGTTTTCATTAAATGGGGTCGCCGCATGGTGGCGGGGCGGCCCACGTGGCCAGTGCGGGATCGATACCCGCTGGCCTCCATAACACATGGTCGTTGTTGTGTAATTAGTATGGTAGTTGGGTACAGTGATGTGTGGTTTGACGGTAAGTCACATGGGCGAAGCCCGGGCAGACTGAAGTTCAAATCTCATTGATTACAATGACCTGCTGTGGTGGCAGCTAGAGGGGCGGATACCCCTTTCCCGTGAGTCTGCTCTTGCTAAAATCATAGGAACTTAGTATATCCGACTTGCAGGTGGTTGGTTATGCTCTTGGTGTTATAGTGGCAGCTATGAGGTTTGATCCTTAGTATCCCATAGATTAGGTCTGGCAGTTACCGATTCACCATGTGGTTAAAACAAAATTAGTATGGTAGTTGGGGGTATAAGGCATATGGTTATGGTATAACCACACCATGCCATTTTAATGTATTCGTTCAAAACTATTTCACCCACCCTTTTTTTTCACATAATTCGTTGAAGTTTATAACCATAATTATATATGGTTTCTTTTAAAAATGATTTTTATATGATTTCTGAAAACCATACTTATCACTATATATGGTTTCTTTTAAAATGATTTTTATATGATTTTTGAAAACCATATTTATCACTATATCTTAATATATAGTGTTTTTTTTGTTTTGTTTTAAATGATGGAATATTTTTTGTTTTTTTGTGCAGGGCTAGGAGTAAATGCTAGCACGCCATGTGTCAAGGGTTTAGTGGCCATTCATTCACCACATAAAATTAGTGGGTCCCCCCTGCTGACTGGGATGCCATGTGGCATGCTATGGGCCCCACTTTTCCCTGTCTTGTAAAACTTTGAAGAGCTCTATTTCCCCCATACGAGCTCGGATTTGAGTGTCGTTCACACCGTTGGAATGAGGGCGACGAGCACTTTGATCTGATGCTATTTGGAAACGATATGATCATTTTTAATTTTGACCTTTTTTGAGTCCTCCTGGACTTCTGCATGTGTTTGGATCCACCAGGATCAATCCTCCCCACTGAGGATATTTTGGGCCTCCAAAAGCATGAAAAATAATCTAGAACTTATTTGTACCCCGTATTCATTTACAAGTATCTGATATGTCACCCTTCCTTCTCCTTCACCTTTGTCATTTGGAGCCATAAGCGATGAGCCGACACTTGCAACCTTTGCAAACCTATTGTACAATTATGCAAATTACATGGTTGACTTACAAGACCAACTAATGACCCAAGCATCCCATACTTGCCACAAGTTTATAACACATACTCAGTGTCAAGTTTACATCGAAATGGAAACAATCCCCCAGCTATGAAAGCAAGGCCAACATATCATCGTTGCTCCAACAAGTGATGGAAAACACATCATCACTGCAACACATGATTTACAACAATAAGCCCAGACACTATTTTGCTTTGACAAGTGATGGAAACATGACATCACTTCACAGTTTATCATTCAACTCAAAATAAGACCAGACATCATTGTTGCTTAATAAGTGATGGAAACACGTCATCAATTTTACATTTTGAAATGCAATAAATGATTTACAAAAGTATGACCATGAAATGCTAACATATCTAGAAACCATTTTTCACTTATCAATGTGAATGGGTCATCTCCTTGTGGTGGTTTTTCTTGTCGAACGACTGTTTCATCTAGTCCATGCATCGACACCTTGTCTTTAGGGCGCAGCTCTGGATGGAGCCTCCAACAAGTGGCTCTTTGATGGCCACTTCTGTCGCAACGACTGCAATAGGTTTTCTTCCTCCATATTTGCTTAACATGTTTCTTGCCTTGCTGTCGAGAGGGTCTTCCATGCCTCATCCTTTTGTGTGCTGCCATTCTTTTCCAACACTTAGAAAAATTATGGTTATGTAATCCACAAAAGGTGCATGTTTTTTGATGCCATGTTCTTCGTTCATCATTAATGACATGATCATAATCGAAATGAAAATTCGAATGTCAAGAGTGGTTATACCTTTCCTTGATGTCCTTGGTGTATGTACGGCGATGTGAGCTTGCCTCAACTCTCTCCCTGCAATGGGAACTTCCATGGGATGATGGGGATGTGTTCCCATCATTCTGTTTCCTCAACAATTTTGATGATGTCTTGGAAGAATCTGACACCTTCAAGCATTCTCCTTCAGTGTGTCTCGAGCCTGCAAATTGAGGTCTCTGCACAACCTCCAATGGTTGAGTTATGCCTTGGTTATTAACACCAAGTTTTCCTTCCTCCTCGTGCCTCGTCCTTGTGAGGAGTGTCATGTTTGTCCCTATAATTGGGATCCCCAAATCTCCAACTAAAAGCACACTATGTGACGATGAAACTAAAAGTAAATCAACATCTTTTACTTCCTCTATCGACTTGGAAGGAACTGATGAGGTCTGCTCATCATCTGTTATTGGTGGTTCGCTAAATATCATGGCACATTCTTGTTATAGCTCTGATACCAATTGTTGTAGATCTAATCCAGAAATATAAGATAATGCAAATATACCCAGAAACAATAAGATAGAAATAGATAAAAATGCTTCTTTATTATCAATCAAACCCTTACGGTAGGGCAACACCATACATTCACTCCTTAAGGAAGGAGAACACTCCACAAGCCATATGCCTGTTCATACAATAATCCTTCTCTTCCCATCTCTCCATGTGGAGTCTCTAGCCTCTATATAGGCCTCATACATACAATACCATGGGTCATTACCATGGTTCCCTCATACCATCAACTAATACCATGGGCCCATTACATTATTATTAACTACTTGTGGTCCCTTACATGACATGCGTTAACCACCTTATTTATTACTATGGCCCATCCCATTATTACATTATTACCTTGGGTACCTCCCTTGGTACCCCATATTACCCCCCTTAGGTACCTAACATTCCACCCCCCTAACTCAGAAATATTATAGATCTAACCCAGAAATATTATAGATCTGATATCAAAACATAAGATAATTCAAATAAACCCAAAGATAATATGAAATGATTCACTTTATTGATCAAAACCCTTAAGGTAGGGCAACACCATACATTCACTCCTTAAGGAAGGAGAACACTCCACAAGCCATATGCCTGTTCATACAATAATACTTCTCTTCCTATTCATGTGGAGTCTCTAGCCTTTATATAGGCCTCATACATACAATACCATGTATCATTACCATGGTTTCCTCATACCATCAACTAATACCATGGGCCCCTTACATTATTATTAACTACTTGTGGTCCCTTACATGACATGGGTTAACCACCTTATTTATTACTATAGCCCATCCCATTATTACATTATTACCTTGGGTACCTCCCTTGGTACCCCATATTATCCCCCCTAGGTACATAACATTCCACCCCCCTAAACATGTTTCATCCCCGAAACATGGGAAGAACATAAATAATAAGATCTACTCAAGAGAGTAGTCCACTGATACCATGCACGTGCATCTAACCATCCAAGAGAAAGGTGAACCCTCGATCTCGCTGGTGCCTCGCTCGCTTGAGATGGAAGTTGACTGCAGTAGCTCTTCTGTGTGGAAGTGTAGTAGGTGGATCTTTGTTCCTCTCGATCTGTCCTGCGGGGTTTGTTGTCCATGTGGCTAATTGGTTGCCATCTTGATTGTTGTCTTGCTGGGTGTTGTGGGTGATGATATGTTGAAGTTTTAACCCACGATGGCTTTTTCTTTACTTCACCTTGCTGTGGTGCCTCTTGTGGTGTCTTCTTTTTCAATATGACTTCAACCACTGAATCGTCCTCAGATGTATCAGCACCTGTAACCTTTTCTGCTTCAGCCTCTGTTTGTGTTTGATTGTCGACCATCAACTGCTCATCATCTGATATGTCAGTCCCTATAAAATCTTGTGCGTCAACCTCCGTGGACTCTACCTGTTTATGGATGGAAATATCCTGTAATGTAATTTTCTTCTTTTTATACCATAGCTTCAAGAATTTCTTTTGCACATTAATATTGATAGTACCCACAGATTCCATCCAAGGATATCCCAAAACAACATCAATATTATCCATCTCTGAAGCATAAAAATCACCATGAAACACATACTTATCCATAGCAAGCTTCAAATCCTTATAGATTTGAACATCCTTATCATCATCCTGTGTATGTGCAATTTGTTTTGCTGGCACTTGCAATTTTTTTGCCAAATTGACATTTATGAGATTTTGCTTGCAACTCAGATTTATAGACACAATGATTTTCTCCTTCTGAATCAATCCATGAACCTGCAATAAGGAGATACCAGCGGAAAATAACCCTTTAGGTTCCTTGGTTTCCTTCTTTCCCGTAAAAATAAAATCTTTGCTAGGCTGTGTGTTTGTCTGTGTGAGCTTATCCACAAGATTAGCTTTTGTGTCAAAGCGGTCCATAAGAGCTTTAGTGAATTTGTCCCAAGTCAAGGGCCAACGATAGCGACGTTGATGCCCTTGCCACCATTGCAATCTTTCATTGTCCAAGTACATTGTTCCCAAATTCAGCTGAGTCTCATCATCCATGATGTAATTCAATCTAAAACATTTCTCCATTTGTGCTAGCCATTTGGCTGGATGAGATCCATCAAATGGATATAAGTCATTCAAATTCAGATCTCGGCCCGCCATCACAAAAATTGGCGAAAATTTGAAATGGTCACAGTTTCGTCAATATTGCTCAGAATCCTTATTATGACCTGTTTTCAGAAATGGAACAATCATTCTGCATCTGCCCATGTGATAGAAATCCTGATCCAGGCACTAGAATTCCAGATCTGCGCTGCTACTCTCCCGCCGTCACCCAAAATTTCTGCAAAAAGAGCTGATTTTAAATCAGCGATATCTCCCTCATCCGAACTCCGATTCGACTGATTGTTTTTTTTGAAATCATGTGTTTTTTTACAAAGATTCCAGATCTACCATTAGATCTTGCAGATCTTGTACCAGGATTTCTAGATCTGTGCCGCAAAATCGCTGCCCTGAAAATTGTTTGCAACCCTACTGATTTTTAAATCAGCGATATCTTCTTCATCCGGATTTCGATTCAACCGATTTTTTTTTTGAAATCGGCTATTTTTTCACCAGGAATACAGATCTGCAATTAGATTTTTCAGATCTTGCACCAAAACGTACAGATCTTATCTGCAATTTCGCCACCCAAAAATCCCTGCAAAAAATAAAAAAAAATTCCACGGTTTGCCCAAGAAAGTGCTCTGATACCACTTGTTATAGCTCTGATACCACTTGTTGTAGCTCCGATACCAATTGTTGTAGATCTAACCCAAGAATATTATAGATCTGATATAAAAGTATAAGATAATACAAAATAACCCAGAAATAATATGAAATGATTCTTTATTGATCAAACCCTTAAGGTAGGGCAACACCATACATTCACTCCTTAAGGAAGGAGAACACTCCACAAGCCATATGCCTGTTCATACAATAATACTTCTCTTCCTATTCATGTGGAGTCTCTAGCCTTTATATAGGCCTCATACATACAATACCGTGTATCATTACCATGGTTTCCTCATACCATCAACTAATACCATGGGCCCCTTACATTATTATTAACTACTTGTGGTCCCTTACATGACATGGGTTAACCACCTTATTTATTACTATTTATTACTATGGCCCATCCCATTATTACATTATTACCTTGGGTACCACCCTTGGTACCCCATATTATCCCCCCTAGGTATATAACACCCCAACTTCCTTTCTGACATACCCAAGTCCTGTTCGACATAGTAATTCCTCTACTTTGATGGGGTTGATAATGCCTTGGCCATTGATGCCCAAGCCCTTTCCTTCATACCCCATTTTCTTCAACAGTTTCGAGCCAATTCTTGTGGTATTATTTTTGAAAATAGCAAAATCATCATCAGGTAACATACATGAATTCTGAGTATTACTTTTTACCTCATATGGGTCATGCTGCAGCTTTTTCAAGGCCTCGTCCTTTGCTTGTAGCTGTCGTAGCAAATTATTTTTCTCATCTTTCTCTTCATGTAGACACATCTTCAATTCAACATTCTCTATTTGAAGGTTTTGGTTGTTGTGCTTAAGTTCTTCTTGGGCCTCTTCCGTAGCTTGCAATTGAAGCTAAAATCGCTCCTTTTCCTCTGTCTCTTTTTGCAGAGTTCCATACATTATTTCCACTCTTTTGGAAATTTTAAGCATGGTCTCGTACATCGCTTTTTCATCCTATGTCGTTGCACGTTCCATCATTCATGCTATAATTCACATCAATGCAAAGACTGCTCTGATACCACTTGATCCAAGTCTGAGTGTGATAAAGGACCCTTCAAAGACCTTTTACTTTCGTGATGTGTTAAATTTCATTTTTAAGAGAACATAAATGAATACATTTGCATGTTGTAATACATGGTTGTATATATGGACATCCTCATCTTCAACAAGAGTTGGGAAGAGAACTCGAAACAAATTCAATAGGTCCTTTAGACCCTACAACAACACAAACTATGTGCCAACTTCGAGAAATGTACCTTTGGCATATACCAGGTCTAATATTTGGGTTACATCATTCATGAGAAAGTTGTGCATGTCGATCCACCTAAGATCCAATTCATTCAGGATTGCCCAGCCCCAGCCAATTTAACATAGCTTCAATATTTATGGCCTTGCCAATTTCTATCGAAGCTTCATGTTGGGATTTTCTCATATCACTTGGCCCTTGAGTCAAGTTACCAAGGGTAGAGCAAAAGAAAAGTTTTTTCTAGTTTGAGTCTCAAGAGAAGGTGTTTGTTGAGCTGAAACATTGCCTTTGCTCTACACCAGTACTCACATTTCCAGACCTGCAACAACCATTTGAAATTAAGACAAATGTCTTTGACTATGTTATTGGTGCAGTGCTCACCCAACAAGATCACCCGGTGGCCTATCACAGTGAGACACTCTATAATATAATTCGAAAATACCCCATTTATGATAAAGATATGTATTTCATTATGTAGGCCTGCTAGTAGTGGAAATAGTACATTCTGGGGAAGGAGACAATCATCCACATAGATCACCAACCTCTTCAGTTTATATAGACACAAGGGATGTTGCAAAATAATTGTCATTATAAATGATCCACATATCTATAACAATTTCATCTGAACATTAAGTACAAGAAGAGAAGCACCAATAATGTTTTTGTTTGCCTCAGTCGACCACCAATTATGGCGCTGACCACTGTCCTCGACCCTTATGGGCACAAGACTTATGGATGGTTGCATCTTTACAAAAATGATCTACAATTCACCACCACATACCAGATGCTAATGGATGGCAAGCAAGTTCCAGACTTCCACCTCTAGCACACTGTTGTACCACTTGGGACACCTTTTTGTTCCTTCAAGAAAGCATGCCAAGATGATTTGGGAGGCGCACTACAGTCGGTTCACAAGACACTTTGGCGTAGAGAAGACAATGGTAGTACTGCAAAAGTATTTTTATTGGCCAAATCTCCAACAGGATGTTGGAAAATATATCAAATCTTGCACTACCTATATCATAACTAAGCCAACCATTAAGAAGATGGGTTTATATACTCCTCTGCCTATTCTTAGTTGTCCTTGGGAATCCATGTCCATGGACTATATGTTTTTCCTTCCTTCTACCAAACATGGAAATGACTATGTATTTGTGGTTGTCGACAAATTTTCTAAGATGGCCATATTGGCTACTTGGAAGAAGAGTATCACAACAAAAGCCACTGTCAAATTCTTCTTTGAATGAGTGTGGGTACATTTCAGTATCTCGTAGACAATTATATCTGGTTGGGGTAACATGTCCCTAAGTGCATTCTGGTCAAGTCTTATTATTGTTGGACACCAAACTCACTAAGTCAATTGCATTCCACCCACAGACTAACAGCCAGACAAAGGTCGTCAACATGATGATTGTGCACATACTACGCATGTAAAACTCTAATAATTTGCAAACATGGGATGAGATTCTTCCCTATGTGCAATAAAGTTATAAAACAACTCTCCATAACTCGACTGACCATAACCCCTTTCAAGTGGTCCTAGGATTTCAACCATTGTGTCCTATTGACATTGCACTACCTCTTGCAACCACACAAGAAGAATATGCCCATGTTCAGTTCAAAGATGATAAAGCCACCAAGATTATTGAATGCATTTAGCACATCCACCAGTAGGTTAACAACATTTTGGATAAAGCCAATGACAGGTATAAACAACGACATGATCAACATCGGGTACCATATAAGTTTCAAGTGGGCAACAAAGTTTGGTTGCATTTACAGAAAGAACGCATTATCAAAGCCCATCATAAGCTTAGACCACTGTGATACAAGCATTACACCATCACTAAGCCTATGGGAGATGATTATTTTGAGCTCAGTATCCCCCCTTTCCTTGGTTTGAAGACGTATTCAATGCAAACCACCTTCGACCATACTTTCCACCATTATTGGATACATTAGACATTGTTGAGCAGCTTGCACCAATAAAGCTCAACCCAGACTGCATTGAACATGCCACAACTAATCATATGATCGACACGCAGATCATGAAAACTCACCAACAGAGGATCCAACTGTATCAAATTGTCAACATTGGCCAGCTCCTGCACCAAGGCAAGTGGCTCACCAAGGACCAAGTTTAGTAGAAGTTTCCCATTTCATGGAAGCACTCAACACAATGGGGACCATTGCTTCCTAAGGGGAGAGGATTGATCCAAGGGAATATTTATGGCCACCTTCCTATTCAACTTGGACACCCAACATTGTTTCCTTTCAGTTTCTTTAATTCGAGCAAACCTTTCTATTTTTGGCAGCTTTTCTGGTCCTAAACTTACAGAGCTGTTTTAAGGCCATAAAAGGATTTTTTTTAGAAAACACACCAATCTCGTAACTCATAGGGCGAGGCTTATAGGGTATTTTTTTTGTCTTCAGATAGATCTTTTTAACGAGGTATCATGCATGCCAGATGAAGATCAAATGCCCAACTTACGACTTCGCGAAGTTGATGTTCTAACTAATCCCAACAAGTCCCACAAACTTTTGGCGCTTCATTTCCCTAGGTTAGGTTTTTGGATGTTTATGGTTTTCCATTGTTTATCAATAATAAAAAGGCCTATGAGCCTCATTATAACACAGTTCAAGAGGGATGTAGCTGTCACATCTATTCTTAAAGATAGGCTACCATCATTTGGGCTAGTTTGTTTCTTTTATGCATATAAATAATTTTCAACATTTGTTATTTATTAAATGAAGTTATGTTTCGTTGCATATTTGTATCGTTGTTTAAACATGTATTTCATTACGTTCCTTCATAAATATGGATCAGGAAGGGAGAGGAAGAGGGAGGTAGAGAGAGAGAGATAAATATGGAGAAGGATTATGTATGTTTTGGGGGTGAGATAGGAAGAAAAAGAAGGAGAGATAGAGGGAGATGAAGATATAAATAGAGGAGGGAGAGAAGGAAGAAGATAGAGATAGAGAGAGGGAGGGATGGAGAGATAGATAGATATGGAGAGAGAGTGTGTGTATGTTTGAGGGCATGAGATAGAGTGACAAAGAAGGAGAGATGGAGGGAGATATTAATATAGATGGTGGGCGGGGTGTAGAAATTTTGAATAATATAACACTTATTCACAGAGATTATCCTGATTATACACTATTTTCGGAATGCATGCATAATACATAACCTCCTCTACGTTGATCATCAATTTGCGGAATTAAAAACAATCGCATGCGCACATTGAAACATCAATCACACATATCAACACAATATGTAATGGGGAAAGCATACAGCTGAAAACCCCCAACTATCTGTATATTATAATGATAGAGAACATGTAACAATACATAGTACAATACTCCTCACAAGTACTCAGTACTATCTCCACCCGCTACACACAAACTAGCTCAGATCTGAACAAGTCACGGATTCAAATCTCCCCACTGTTTGCCTGCCTCTACTGCACAATCCAAGTTGATAATAGAATAGGTCCAAGTTCGAATTCCCTTGGCCTGTACTGCGCAATCCTCATTGGAAATCTCAATCAATGATTGTGCAAATCTCATGCACAGCTATAGTCACAACTGATAGTAGTCTCACCCTTTCACCCACCTCTAACACTTGTCTCCACTGAACTGTCTATGCACTGAGTTAACTGATGTATTCTTTAGTTGATTTATGAGTTAATAATTAGTGAACTAATTAATAATTAATTCACATCACTCATCACTAGTGTATTTGGCAGTTAGACTAAATACAACTAGTTCAACTAAGTCAAACTGAACACAACTCCATCAACTCCTCAATCAACTCCGCCAAACTCAATCACTTGAGTTCTAACTGAAGTCCATCATGCAATAGCTCAACTAACCCATAGGAAAAGCGTATTTCCTTCTGGCAGTTGCATGTGCCACATCCATAGCTCGAACTAAAGTGCTGCAAGAGGATAAGATAATGTTTATAGTCCAAATATTATTAAGAGCTAATAATATTCGACTGTTCTATTTTTAGATTGGCGGTATAAAAATAGACTCCGCCCATATGTCTAAAAATAGAGGTCCATATATTTTCACCAACATGACCAATCATCCATAAATAGCATCCTGCAACTCATAGACCATAATCCATATGTCTAAAAATAGACACAGCACCAAAAATAGCCTGCGGGCCCACTTAGTGAAGGTGACTTCTTTTCACTAAGCTCCATCATCTTGTTGCATTTTCAACATGGGGGGGGGGAGAGAGAGAGTGATAGACATAGAGATGAAGGGAGAGAGAGAGGGAAGAAGAAAGAGGCACACAGAGACAAATACAAATATTATATAGTATTATATAATGTTGAAAATTATTAACCATAAAGAAAGAGGAAGTAAGGCATTTACAAAAGGTAAAAGAAATTGGATTTATAAAGACATGAATATTTTGGTTTTTAACCAAAATAGATGCATTATTTCATCATAATGTTGATTTCTAATCATATTTGATTAATTGCTCTGGATGCATTGATTTCAATGTAGTGTTGATTTCTAATCCTATTTGGTTTCTTGCACTATATGCATTGATTTCAATGTAGATGTTGCTTTCTAATCCTATTTGATTGCTTGCACTAGATGCAATGGTTTCATTGCAGATGTTGATTTTTTATTTGATGCAGCTAGATGTATGATGTACATTAATTTCAAATTAATTATACTAATAGTCTACATTGATTTTAGTGTACAAAAAATTATTGACGATGTGCATTGATTTTTGTGTTACACTTATTCAACCATAATTAAAATACTTTAATTTTCATCTTAAATAAAATGTTTTTCTTATTATTTATATTTTCCATCATTCAACATTGTTAGTCATTTTGATTCAAACGAGGTAATAGAAAACAACTACCATTGAAACTTACTTGGGTATAACACTCCATAAGTCACAATGATTGAGTTTGGAGAAAACTACTATTAATATTGGAGAGGAAGAGAGACAAAGTATGTCGTTTACTACAATAAATTGAGTTAATGATTTGAATGGTCTACGATTTCAATTGCCCTTTTCATATGATCGATATGGAAAGATGGAAAAGATAACATGTGTGATAATAAGAACAATAAAAGAAAATAGTTTGAGATTGATCAAAATGAAAACTATTTGTATTTTACTACATTCTTATTATTCAAGTTTTATATCATTCAACATTGTTGCATTCTCCCTTTACATCCAAATTTTTTATTTCATCATTTTTCATCATTCAAGTTATTAACAATCTCTATCATTTCAACAAATTGAGGTAACTAAACAAATTTAAAATTAAAACAACTAGATTAATCTTAGACATATTTAGCATATTTTAAATGATTAGAACAAATAGATGTTCAACAATTTTTGTCTGACCGTGCACAACTAAAACTAACCAAGGTCCATCTTAACCCTGGATCTATCAAGCACAAATAGGGATCAAATCTCTCTAGGTGTAAACCTTTCCTCAAGTTTTACACTCGAAAAAAAGGTTTTCACCTCAAAAAATTTGGGCCTTCTTAACGAGTGATATATCCAGATTAAGATAAATCTAAACTAGCATAATATAAATAAATTTAATATAATTTAAATAAACATTTTACATATTTTAATGAGTTGATTAAACTTTTTATTTGTTAGAATATATAGTTTTAATTCTAATTTTTAATCAATGATATTATTATTTTTATTCAAAATGCATTTCGGATTAATCACATCATTGATTTTGAGTCAACGTTTTGAACCATCTATTGTGGTTCATCCTCAGGACAAGGATGAAAAATCAGATCTCACATAAGGTATAAATAACAGAGATGCATCATGCCCTAGAAAATGACCGTTAGGAAATAAATTAATTTATTAAATAATTAAGCTTTAAGATGAATGTTAGAGATGAGAAGGTCAAACTAATAATGGAATTAGTTAGTAAAAAACACCAATTAGAAATGAAAAATATAATTAGTATTATAAAATCTAAGGCAAAGGAAAAAACATATAATTGCTAGGAAAAGGACATCAAAAGAAAAAAGAAGGTTAACCAAAAAATAACTAAAATCTATAATGAAAGTCTTAAAATTTAAAAACAAAAGATACTACTAAAGTTAAAATAAAAGATTAAAAATAATTCAAGAGAGAAAATGCCCATGGAAATAAATAAATAAACAATGTATATATATATATATATATATATATATATATATATAAACAGAGACATCAAGAAGAGAGGGTGGGAAGCCAACTCTTACTTAATTTCCAACCATCATCCCTATTGAGATTCTTTGCATGCTTCTCAATTTCAATGGCGTCATACAACTTCCTATGATGAAAATGATCTATGCTAGCGGTGACTCGAGAGTCCTTAATACATACATGGTGCATATTTTTCTCGGCATGCTCAGCAATAGCTAAGGAGCGAGAACGCCTGTGCCTAATGTCTATAACATGCTCTTGAATCTAAAGCTTAATGGAGCGACCCGTTTCCCCAATGTAGGGAATCCCACAGGAGCAAGGAATTGAATTAATCCCTTTCATGTCCTTAGGGTCAACTGGGTGCTTGACCATTCTAAGGGAGCTCTTAATGGTACTAAGGGGGTTAAAGGTAGCTAAGACCTTAAGCTTTTTAAGAAAGTGAGAAATCTTATCCATGGTCCCATAGATAAAATGAAGTTTAACCAAGGATACTAGGTCATTGATAGATTTTAAATTCTACCCCCTTTACTGGCCCTATGAAAAGCTCTAAGACCATGATGATTGATATAGTCATTCTTTTCGAAAACTTTCAGAAGATGTGATTTCTCATCTTCAAGGTGATTAACATCATAAATTCTTAGTGCACAGATAGCTAGAGTGTTAAGAACTCCAAATTTTTGGTTGAAAAATGATGAGAACTTGCATGTAAATATTGTTCTGAGTGAGTTTTTTTACGGAAAACTCAGTGCGATAAGGAGCCATCTTCCAACCTGCAAATGAGAACATAAAGAAAAGGAAGGCACCCATCAACCTCAACCTCCATTGTGAAGTTTCCGCATCTCATGGAAGCACTAACCACAATGGGGACCATTGCTTCCTAAGGGGGGGGGTTGATCCAGGTGGATATTTGCGTCCACTTGCCTTCCACTTAGACCCCCAACATTGTTTCCTTTACGTGTCTTTAATTCTAGCACAACTTTATATTTTTGGCAGTTTTTTGGGTCCTAAACTTCCAGAGCCGTTTTGAGGCCATAAAAGGATTTTTTTTAGAAAACGCGCCAAGCCCGTAACTCATAAAGCAAGGCTTATCGGGAAATTTTGTTTTCTTCAGACAGATCTTTATAATGAGTTATTGTACATGCCAAACAAAGATCAGATGCCCAACTTCAAACTCCGGGAAGTTGGCGTTCGAACTAATCCCAATGGGCCCCATAAACTTTTGGTGGCTCATTTCCTTGGGTTATGTTTTTGGATTTTTAGGGTTTTCCATTATTTATCAATAATAAAAAGGCCTCTAAACCCCACTGTAACATAGTTTAGAAAGCATGTAGCCATCACATCTATTCTCAAATATAAGCTACCATCGTCTATGCTAATTTGTTTCTTTTATGCATGTAAATAATTTTCAACATTTGTTATTTATTAATTGAAGTTATGTTTCGTTGTGTCTTTTTGTCATTGTTTAAATCTATATTTCATTACGTTCCTTCATAAATCTAGATCAAGGAGGGAGGGAGAGAAAGATAGATATGGAGAAGGAATATGTATGTTTGGGGGGGTGAGATTGTTGGGTTGTGTTATATTCTTTCCATGACTAGCCCATGTAGTTAACCGGGGGGTTAGAAGGGGGGCGGAGCCCCCCCTTCATTGCGTCGATTGTGTAGCGGGGGAAGTCACAGGGAGTTTGAGGGGTGCAGGGAACCCCACTCTATGGGGTCTAAGGCAATGCCCCAGAAAATTTTGGTTTTGGACCCCATGTTAGGTTGGGCGGACCTACCTATGGTTTTGTGCATGATTTTCGCACATGGTTTTGGACGCGATGGTTTTCGGTCCATGGCTTTTTTTGGACGCGATGGTTTTCGGTCCATGGCTTTTTTTGGACGCGATGGTTTTTGTTCCATGGTATTGGATGCTTCGGCATGTATAAATATGTATTGTAATATTGAAAGGAACATAATAAAAAATCAAGCTGGTAGTCCCATTTTTGGGATCCAGGGAAAATCTCTGTGTATATGTGTTTTACGTGTTATGCTCTCGCATTGTTTATTTTCTGTGTTTTAAAATTCATATGTAAGTAATTTCTGTGCGGGGTTAAAACCTACAGAGATAGGGAGACAAAGAAGGAGAGATAGAGGGAGATGGAGATATAAATGGAGGAGGGAGAGAGGGAAGAAGATAGAGATAGAGAGAGGGACGGATATATATATATATATATATATATATATATATATATATATATATATATATATGGAGAGAGAGTGTGTGCGCTTGGGGAAGTGAGATAGAGTGAGAAAGGAGGAGAGATGGAGGGATATATATATATATATATATATATATATAGAGAGAGAGAGAGAGAGAGAGAGAGAGAGTGTGTGTGCCTGGGGAAGTGAGATAGAGTGACAAAGGAGGAGAGATGGAGGGATATATATATATATATATAGTGAGGGAGAGAGAGAGAGAGAGAGATTGAAGAAGGAAGAGGCAAACAGAGACAAATACAAATATTATGTAGTAATACATAATGTTGAAAAATTTTAACCATAAATGAAGAGGAAGTAAGGCATTTATAAACGGTAAAAGAAATTGGATTTAGAAAGACATGAATATTTTAGATTGTTACTAAAATAGATGCATTGATTTCAACATGGTGTTGATTTCTAATCGTATTTTATTAATTGCATTGGATACATTGATTTCAATGTAGTTGTTGATTTCTAATCATATTTTATTACTTACACTAGATGCATTGCTTTTAATGTAGATGTTGCTTTCTAATCCTATTTGATTGCTTGCACTAGATGCATTGATTTCATTGTAGATGTTGATTTTTTATTTGATGTAACTAGATGTATGATGTACATTAATTTCAAAGTAATTATATTAATAATCTACATTGATTTTAGTGTACAAAACAATTAATGACAATGTGAATTGATTTTTGTGTTATAGCTATTCAATCATAAATAAAATACTTGTTTTTTCATCTTAAATAAAATATTCACTTACCTGAAATATTTTCTTATTATTTCCATTTTCCATCATTCAACATTATTAATCACTTTGATTCAAATGAGGTAATAAAAAACAACTACCATTGAAACTTACTTGGGGTTTAACACTCCATAAGTCACATTGATTGACTTTGGAGAAAACTACTATCAATATTGGAGAGCAAGAGAGACAAAGTATGGCGTTTACTACAATAACTCGAGTTAAAGATTTGAATGGCCTACGATTTCAATTGCCCCCTTTCATATGATCGATATGAAAAGATGGAAAAGCTAACATGTGTGATAATAAGAACAATAGAAGAAAATATTTTGAGATTGATCACAATGAAAATTATTTGTAATTGGCTACATTCTTATTATTCGCGTTTTATATCATTCAACACTCTTACATTGTCCCTTTGCATTCAAAAAGTTTATTTGATCATTTTTTATCATTTAAGTTATTAACAATTTCTATCATCTCAACAAATTGAGGTAACTAAACAAATTTAAAATTAAAATGACCAGATTAATCTTAGACATATTTAACATATTTGAAATGATTAGAATAAATAGATGTTCAACAAATTTTATGTGACCACGCATGACTGAAACTAACCAAGATCCATCGTAACCCTAGATTTATCAAGCACCGAGAGTGATCAAATCGCTTGAAGTGTAAACATTTCCTCAAACACTCGAAAAAAAGGTTTGCACTTCGAGAAATTTGTTCTTTCTTAACTTTTGATATATTTGAAATTAAAAATCTAAACTAATTTATAATAAATAAATTTAATAAAACTTTTACATATTTTAATAAGATGATTAAACTTTTAATTTCTCATTACAAAAATTTGATTATATAATTTTAGTTGTAATTTTGAATTTATCATATTATTATTTTAATAAAAAGACTACATCTTTAATTAAATATTAAAATTAACATCATTGCAACATTGTATTATTATGTTATAATTATTTCAATTTTATATTTTAAAAGATAAATCATTTTCCAATAAATTTAAGTTGTTTTTTAATTGTAAATACGTTGTGTGTTTTTTAAACTAATAAGAGTTACATAATATCAAAAACTTTGTGTAATAATATAAATTGTTTTACTTTGTACAATTTTATTTTTTAAATTAATAATATTTTTTTTTACGTAAATACGGAAATAGGTTAATTGTTTAAGGCTTAGAGATATTAAAAGTTTTTTTTATGGATTATTGGGGTTATTTCAGGTGGCGTGGTTTTTTAATAAAGGTGACACAATTAGGTGGCGTGGTTTTTCTTAAATAAAAGTGATGCTGTTAATAAAAAGAAATAATTACCTTCACTACTAATTTCACAACTGAATTATAATAAATTTTCCCACCCTCTAAAAATATATATATCACATACTTATACTTATTTTGTTTTTAGTTGAAAATAAAATTTTAAAATAATTAACAAATTAGATACTTTTTAAGCCAATGAAAAAACTAACATTATAATACTTTATGATACTTTGCCTTTGTATCTGCAGGGTAGGGCCATGAAATTTTGATGATTTAGCCTTTTCTCTGGTGATTATCACGCTTATTGAAATATTCTGGGTGGTCAGATGAAGACAAGGGTTTTGCTGAGAACACATTTATGTGCTCAACTATTTTTGCACTGAACATTACGGACGGCATTAAAGTTTGCAATTTAAAACGTAGTTAAAATTTAC
Organism: Pinus tabuliformis; assembly: GCA_031772625.1. NCBI lineage: Eukaryota > Viridiplantae > Streptophyta > Pinopsida > Pinales > Pinaceae > Pinus > Pinus tabuliformis. The sequence goes on from CM062804.1 coordinate 1,134,128,140, forward strand.
TGTGTAGATCATTTAATACCAGTCTGCACAGTATTAAATTTTTTTATGTTACAAATACTTCTTGGTGGGTTTGCAGATAAGACACTTACGTTCTCAGCTCTTTTGGGTCTGAACATTTAGGACATCATTAACTTTATTAGGTTCCCCAACCTATATAATGCCATTAAAATTCAATTGGTGGAGTAATAAGCATCAGACTGCAGAGTATTAAATGCTCTGCATGTTATATTGAAGTGTGTTGTAATGTTGTATTCTACAATATTCATGGTATATATTTTTTAAATTTTATTTTATTAAAATTTCTTAATTTAAGTTGAATTTATAGAAATAGTGTAGAATGGTGATTAGATTTATATATTTTAAATACATTTCACATCATTAAAAAAATATTTTTAACTAATTATCAACGTTTTTAAGAATTATATAATTAAATTTTAATAAAGAAGATAACAAAATTAGAACATTTTTTATTTCATCTAAATTAACAGAACCTTTAATGATCTGGGACTAACTGAGAGGTTCTATTTTTTTTTAAGTTAAAGAAAGGAACCATTTGAGATTGTGATTTTTTCTTGTTTAAATTGTGATAGATTGTTTACCTAACAACAAAATGTAATAAAAAATGGTTTGACTTAAAAAAACCTAGCTTAAAAAAAAATGATTAATCTAATAGAAAGTGAGGAAGCATTGCTCCCCCTAATTAAATGGGTTGAGGAAGGTATTTCCTCTATTAATGAGAAAAGAAGTACAAGGATTCGTCTCAATGGAAAGTAAGGAAGAATGGCTCCAAGGAATAGGAAAAATGTTTTTTAAAAGTGATATTTAAATATATAAATAAATTTAATTACTAAAATAATTAATAAACATTTAAATTTTACAAATTAAATAATTTAAATATATAATTTTCAATAATTCAAACATTTTAATTTTATAAATTAAACAAGGGCGCATAGCTACTATTCTCTCTCACTTAGTTTAATAAAATTGTAAAATAAGTTACACGAATATTTGTTTAACTTTTTTTATTAGTTTTTTAAATATAATTGACATTGAAGAAAATGATAACATTTTTTTGGTGTATATATATATAATTGACATTGAAGAGAATGATAACAAGTTAATAATTATTTATTTAATATTGAATGATAATAATTTTTTTATATAATGGTCATATTATAGTACACATGTCATGTCGTTAGAGTATAGATAGAGTATAGATTGATATAATGAGAGTTGTACAAATTGTACACATATTAAAAATAAATAAATAAATAAATTGTAAATTAAAAAATGTAATCCATAAAAATGGTCTATTCAATACTTTACACCAATGAAAAAATGTAATTTTTGAATTTAAATACAAACTATTTGTGTTTATGGTACATAGTAATTAATATATAATGTTATTTTTCAAATTATTATATTTATTGTACATAGTAATTATTGATATAGTACATAGGAATTAATAATAGAGTACACAAAAGTGAATTATTGTTATCATTAATAAGAAGGAGATATTTCAACCAATCATATTTGAAATGAATAAAAATAAATTTTATTTAAAAATAATAAATCTAATTTCATAATGTTAAATTTTAGATATATTTAAATTTGTTTAGTCAAATCAAAATTAATAACTGTTGGACACCTAATCCTAAATGGGTTAGTGTGGAAGCCGAATAGACTAAGCAGTCCAAGAGACCTTGGGATCTGAAACCCAAGAGTCACATAATGTACTATAAATGTAAATATCTTGTTAATAAAAATGTACTACATGATTTATCTTTCATATTATCTTTGCTTTCCATGTGTGTTTAACATGGTATCAGAGTGGGCGATCTCCTGCCCTGCTCCATTGTGAGCCACCTGTTTCTGTGAGCCACCTGTTTTAGCGCTGCCATTCCTCTGTTGTGAGCAATCCTGGCCCTCTGCCATATTCTTTTCAAGCGCTGCCTTATAACGCCTCTGTCATCAACGCCTCTGTCACCACTGCACTCTGTCCATAAATGCCCCATTTAAAAGCGCTGATCCATCTGCGATTTACTATTATTGGCTGTCCTGACTGCCAAGCATTTCATGATAATTACGCTGCTCCTGTAGCTGCTCCACCTGCATTTAATACGCTGCTCTCTGCATACGAAACGCTCCTTCACCCAGCGCTATTTGTGCCATTCTTTACCTGCGCCCTCTGTCTTTTACTGTGCTGACCTGATTTGAAACGTTTTCCTTGTACCTGCGCTCTGGGCCTGACACGGTATCTCTGCACTTGTCAGCAAAAACGCTTCTGCCATTATTCTTTGTGCTCCAGTCTATTGTAATACTCGATACCACTCATACTGCGTTATGGTGATCTGTCTCTAATGGCCATGTCTGCGTTCGGATTCCATTTCAAGAGCTCGTAGATTTTGCAAAAAAAAGAGCATCCAGATTACTCCGAGAGCCGTAAATTTCTAAGGGTTTCAGCTATGCAATCTCATTTCCCTTCACGGTTTTCATCTACCTCGTAGGTTTTCTTCTGGAACAATAAGCCACCGCCTCATTCCCTTTGAGCTCAGAATTGTTTTGGGAATTCGGCTAGTTCTTCATTAGGTTTCTTCTTAATTCGACTTTCCCAGGACCTTTCCTCGGGAGCAGGAGCAGGTAGTGGTGACCGACCTCACCAATCACGAGTATCAGGCTCTGCATATCGAATATGAGATTGCGCCTGTATATTGACATCACCACGACCCCAACTTGATTCATCAGTGACAAGCTCCGATTCTATCTCCGTGGCATAAAGACCCTGCATCTTCGCGTACATTGTTGCTGTAGGGCTACACGAAGTTCTTAAAATGATACACTCCTTTTTAAAACGCTGCTCTTAAACATCTGTTTTTTGGATTTGCGTTCGTGGTATCAAACTGCATTTGCGCTGTTTTTAAAGTGATATATATACGGTGATATATATTGGTAGCATGGTTATATACAGTGATATATATTGAATGCGCTGTTTTAATATTGAATGTGCACTGTTTTAAAGTGATATATATACGGTGATATATATTGGTAACATGGTTTGCAGCATTCATTGACATGGAACAGCACCAGGCTCGCTGTAATCTTTTGGTCCAGAAACCGAAATGAAAAGGCGGCCCACTCGCCTACAATTTAATGAAAATGTCAAATTCCAAATTTATTTAGAGTCTTTGTATATTGATCTACGCAGCTCTCATGATTTTCCATCGGGATCATTACTCGAAAGGAAAAAATAGTCCCTTTTAAGCTGCATCAGATGGTGAAGTTAACAACATGAATTGTGCATTATGTTTATGATCCAGTGAGTCGAGACAACTTTGAAACTACTCAAAGAAAAGTGTCTACAGGTTGTGTGCTTGAAATTATTAAGATTCTAAAGCTCTTCATTTCAGGCATAAATGTTTCAAAAGGCGCCATTCGGATGAATGAGCTTAAGCATGATCTTTGCCTATCAATGTAAGCAAAAAAATCCTGTTAGTCTCCAGAGGTTTCAGACGCTATTGCATATTCCAAAGTCTTGTTGGTCCTCTTAGCATATGCCTCTTTGATATGCTTCATGTCAACTTCCGCACGTGTTACAACCACCCGTGTTAGTGCATCTTCATCTGTCCCGAGTTTTTCTATCGCTAAGCGCAAAACCTTTGTGAAGTGTTTTTCAGGACAGCAAATACACTTGATCACAACTCGCACTGCATCTTGGAAATCTTCAGCCACGTCTTCTTCGAGGGACTTTTTGTACCGAATATGATATGCTTGCCTCACCATCAATAGTTCAGCCGAAGATCGAGCACTGGAAATTTCTAAAAGCGATATATTCTTTCCATTCCACTTCTTTATTGCATCATGAGATATGACCGCATCACGTTCAGCTGGATCTAGTACCCAAAGGAATACAGCTTTCTCAAAGTCACTTGAAAGCTCAGATTCCAATCGCTTCAAGAGATCCTCTTCATACAGTTGAAAATAACTTTGACGGATTACTTTGCGTTGTGCTGCAGTTCTATGTCCTAATATTTGTATGATTGACTTCTCATTTGTGCTCTTTCCAGATATTTTCCTCCATAACTACAGCAACTTCCCTACAAACTCTGTTTTTGCTCCTATCTCTGCGAGGCCTTTTACAGGGAGGGGGCTTCTCTTCACCCATCCTTAAACTAAGTGATTTACCTGCATTGACAATACTATGCACGTCATTTCTGGTGGTGGTGTCCAGGTTGGAAAGGTAGTTTCTTTTTGTGATGATTATTGCTCTTAATATGTGCACTGTATGTGCTGGACATTAAGTCTCTATTGCAGAGAAAGAAATCAGTTTTGTATATCGCTCATTGATTTATTTGTGTGCTGACCTAGAGCTGTATTGAATGCAACGAAAACTGTGATTTAAGCTGCCTGAATACGTTATGATGCTGCCTGAAATACGTTGAAGCTGTTGTTTTAAATAAGTCTGTATGAGGCCTGAATGGTATACGATCCAATGGTATAGTGATTGGTTTCAAATACACTTTGAATAGTTCGAATTCCATTTGCAACCGAGATTCTGTGCTTCTCTTCCTATAGTTGGATCCGATTTGATTGTTGGTGCCATTCATATGTTTAATGCTTTGCTGAGGTTGACCGCTGTAAATTACAGTTCAAAGAATGCCCATGACATGGTGTTATAATTATTGAAGTTTTGATAACCATCATTTCTGAAGGAGTACTTGAAGGATCCAAACAAGTTTGCAGTTGCTGCTGCCCCAATTGTGACATTGTATTTAAAACTCATTATAGTACATTGATTCCTTGATTCCACTGCTGCATAAAGATTTTGGTGAACTGATTGTAGTCTTTTATATTGCACACTGATCATTTGCTGACATTTATAAAGGATATTGCTGTGTACTGTGAGTAGATATTACTTTTCTGCATTGAGTAGTAGTTGTGATCAGTTTTTTAAGGTGTAAATCAGACATTGAAGAAAAATGGCCAGAACCAGTGAAGTATTACAGTTCCTTAAAACTCTGATATTATCTACTGTTGATGACACATTACAAATTAGCAAAGGATCTCTCTCTGAAATTCAAACATGTCTACAAAATGCACAGGAAAAGATCGATTTTTTGCAGCTTGAATCACAGCTACAGCAAGAAGAGCTACATCAAAATAGACACCATTCTGAACCTGTTTTTGTTCAGAACATTGAGACAACCACCCATCAGCAACATGTTAATAATGTTACAGTTCATTCAAATAAAATAGCAGTTGTATATGCAGATGGAGAAACTCAGTCTGCACTTCCCAAGCCCATCATCAGACCTTGGGAACAGCTTGTCCACAACAAGCACAAAACTAGTCTTGGATATGACAAGGACTTGTCCTTTCATATTCCAGACTATGCCAAGCCCATTCAGTTTCAGAGTGCTGGATTCATTCATGACAGTTCACTTGCTCCTCATGACAGTTCACCTCCAGCTGTTCCAGATTCTTCCCCTCTTCCACAACAAAAACAACAACAGATCGTGAAATGCCAACACTGTGACCGAGTTGGCCATCTGAAAGATCACTGTTTTGATCTTCATCCATGTAAGCACTGTCATAAAACTAGCCATTCTTCACACAGATGCTTCAGAAACAAACGTCCTGCAAGAACAAAGATTCATCTTGGATGGATCGCTTCTTGGCAATGGGCATCATCAGCCAAGAAGATATTCCAAACACATGTCAGAACTTGTTCCAGAGTATTGAACAGTCTTGCAGTTGAGTTTTCTCCATCATCTCACCTTGTATCTGATAGGGGGGGAAATGATGGTCATCTACAAGCTTCAAAGTCACATCAAGCGAGCCTGAGCCACAACCTGCCACACCAGTTTCAGAGTTGTAGCCAGAGACAAAGATGCCCGTGAACATGCCTTCAGTTGGCAATCTGGGACACTTCCTCTAGCAGAAGACTTCAGCTTCTTGCCAGTTTTGGAAGCATTCCAGGAACACAATTGAGAACACTTCCTCTAGCAGAAGACTCCAGCTTCTTGCCAGTTTTGGAAGAGTTCCAGGAATTGCATTAAGCATTCCAGAGTTGTTGGTTATCCTTAAACCATCACAGGTTGAGACTTCCCTTTTCAGGTTGAAGTTTTACCTTTTATGCGGGGTGAGACCTCCCTTTTATGGTTGAAGGTTTCCCTCTTTAAAACAATAGGATCACTTCCTCTACCAGAAAACTTCAGTTTCTTGCTAGTTTTGGAAGAGTTCCGGGAACTGCACTAAGCGTTCCAGTGTTGGTGGTCATCCTTAAACCACTTCCCTTTATACCAACATTTCATAGAGCACATTCAGCCTAGTGTTGCCATGCATTTTTTGCACATTTTGTATTACAGCTCTCTTCTTGGACTCATACATAACCCTTCGGATTAAGGGGGGGAATGTTGGACACCTAATCCTAAATGGGTTAGTGTGGAAGCCGAATAGACTAAGCAGTCCAAGAGACCTTGGGATCTGAAACCCAAGAGTCACATAATGTACTATAAATGTAAATCTCTTATTAATAAAAATGTACTACATGATTTATCTTTCATATTATCTTTGCTTTCCATGTGTGTTTAACAATAACAAATCAATAAAAAAACTATTAAATATATATATTTTGAAAATAGAAAAATATAATAACTTAAACATATAATTTTAAAAAATCTCTTAAAAAAAAAAAAAACCTATATTAAATATACATCAATATGACGTTCCTACACCAAACTAATATATTGTATTGTCGACTCTTTGTCCGTGCAAGGATTTTCTTACCAGAGTTTGCTACGGGGAAGGCTCCTTAGTGACTCGTATTAATAATTCCGGTAGCTTTTACCAACTCTGCAACATCACAATTAATAGCATATTTAGATATCCCTGCCTGGTTCACTAACCTGGTCATGGCGCTATGTTGCTAATTTTTTTATAAGATTTGTGGGTATACGTTAAATTTGTATAATTACATTGGTTTTTTTGGTGGTGTTGAATTACTTGATGATGTTTTCATTTTACAATCCAATATAATGTCCAATATATCACATTTTTAATAAATAATAAATAATAAAAAGTTTAATTTTGATTAATGTGAATTTAAACAAAAATCTAAATAACATTATCATATATTATTGAATTTTTGAATTTGAATGGATCATAAATTTATATTCAATAATTTTTTTTGCCACATTAAAATTCAAAATGAAGTAAAATTTTAAAGAATTGTACCATTTACTAAAGCCAATAATATTTCTTAAATCAATGAAAATGGTTAATTCAACACAAAAATAAAAAATCCTCCTCCAAATTTTTTTAATATTTCTTTTAATTAAATATTTGTAAAACGAGTTTTTAAATAAAAACACATATTATATATATATATATATATATATATATATATATATATATATATATTAAAATATTTAAAGACATAAATATTTCCCCGTCAATAGTATTTTTGAATGGAGTTGGATCTTTTTCTTCTCGTTAAATTTTAAGATGAAATATTTCGTTGATCTCATTAAACAATAATTAAATATATATACACTAAATATATAAATAAAAGAACATATATATATTTTTATTTTTTGTAAGTTTGGCGGGACTACATCTTCATCATGTTCAATTAGTTGATTTCATCAAACAATAATTAAATATATATACAGCCCCAAGGGTTAGTTCAATTGGTCTAGTCGTCGTTGTTAAGTGTCTCGCTGATCGGGAGGTCACAGGGCAAATTCTCCTCGATGCCCTTGTGGTTAGGCCCTAATAGTCTGACCAGTCGGATTTGATTCCCTTCAGGGTTGATCTGCCCAAATTTTCCTATATATATATATATATATATATATATATATAACCATAATGAATTTTTAATAATTTTGTTTGGTAGTTAACTTAAACTTCACTTAGGATCTAAAGCCATACAATGTCTCCCATGTTTGCGTCAAAAAAATGGCACACCATCTAATACAACGTGGGACCTAAACGCCTGGAATGCGAGGTCGCAAATCGATGGAAACCCTATCTCTAGCGGTCGTTCCGAACAAGGGTTATGGATAGCGTTGCTCTGTTTTCGTTGTTAACCATTTGATCTCTACAGGCACATGTTGTCACTCTCCATCATCTGTTGGCTGCCCTCCGTGCTTCTTGTTGTCACTGCTACCCTTCATTTTCGTCGGGACTGCTGCATTATGTTGGACATGGAATTAGAGGAGGTGGATTATTCCGCCGACCCTAACCCCTGTGTCTCTATTGTTTGTAGCCCTAACCCTATGCCGGTTTATTTGTCTCCTACTCACCGGGAACTGACTAAACCACTCCTATTCATCTCACCTCCCGTCGTTATTTTGCCAGGACCATCTACATCCGACCTCCCCTTCGTCGCCCTCTCCATTGATTCTCCAGAGCTTGATTTCCCTCCACTCTCATTGGCGACCCTCCACCTTCTTACTACTTGCTCACCGTCATCCCCTACTTCGAACCCTTACCTTCCGGGGATCTATTGCGCTCTCCGCCCTTCGTGCCTACCTCTAAAGATGATCACACCTCTGCGTCTGGGCAGACCTTGCCTGAGCCTATAGCACCTTCCACTTCAATTGTGGCGACACCCTCCACCATTCCATCTAGCAGCTTCGAGACCCCTTTCATTAAGGTCTGGCACTCAACGCAGAATCATCACCAGGAGAATCAGGGCTCACCAGACCCATTGCAGGACCACCCGACTGCACCTAGATCGGGCAAGACGAAGATTAAGTATATGAAGGCCCCGGGTATGGACCTCATCCTCAAATTTGGGGAGGGTTTGAACATGGGTGAAGTTATCACTACGGCTGGTAAGGTTGTGGTGGGTAGGGTTTTGGGACATGCCTATTCAGCAGAGCGGCTTAGTCTCTCGGTCAAGGAGATTTGGGGCAACCTTTTTAAAGATCTTCTGTAGTACTGGTCTGAAGATGTGTTTGTACGCATTAGGAAATCGCTGGCAACCTATTTGAACTACAATAGGTCTTATATCAAATCAGGGAATAGGTCTTTGGCTCGCATCTTAGTCCACCTTGATACAAGAGAGGGCTTAGAGGAAAAAGCACCTTGTAATGGAAGAATTTCCCCAGGATCCAAATCTTGAACTATGAAGGAGTCTCATTCAGATGTTGCAAGTGCCACAAAGTAGGGAACCTCTTCAAGGGATGTCCCTTGATTCGTAAGGACTTAGACTCTCCTAAGGTACCAGAGGGTGAGGTTACTAGGGCTCCTGCATCCGCTCCAGGGCAGACTCCTCCGGCTGCTTCACCGATGACCAGGAAGGGAACACCAAATCAAATGCCGACTTCGAGCACTCCTCGTCCTCCCTCCTCACCGATGACTCAATCAAAGGCTACTGCTGAGGCTGCTCGCTCCTCGGGTAATCCTTCTCTCCCTAACTCTGTATTTGCTTTTTCTCCTGCTTGTTCTGCATTGCATTTGCACACTACATCTGCATTGGTTCAGGATTTCACCTCCACCTCCATCCCCTGTCCCCTCGTCTCTCATCAGTCAGTCCTCTCAACCACTCCACCATCCTTCCCTCCTGAGGTTCTTCCCTCTTTTGTCGAATCAACATCTTTCCTTTCACCCCCTCCCACCATCCTTACAATCTATGTCCTCGCCTCCCTCTCTCAACGGCCTGCTCTGAATCCTCTGGATTGGGACTAACCCCCCCTACATGCGCCCCCAAATCCACCAAAGGTTGTAAATCCCATTTATCAAAGGTTATCCTATTAGCTGGGGCAGAAGTGGCTTTGGGTAGACAGTCATCACTTGATCAAGTACTTAGAGCTCTGAACACCCTACCTAAATCTCCCCCATGAAGTGGCTCTCTTTTAATTGCAGGGGTCTGGCTAGCTCACCCAAAAATCTAGCCCTCATACAACTATTTGAATCTGAGACTATAGACATTATCTTCCTACAAGAAACATTGGGTGAGGCTAACCATATCTCTCGTGTTCTCCGCTCCCTGAAACCTGGTTGGATCTTCCAATCCCTTGATGTCATGGGACGATCGGGTGGACTGGCCCTGGGATATAACCCCCGATCTATTTACCTCAAGGCCTCCTGGGGTGGTGCTGGTTTTATTGGAATGGATATCTTCTCATCGGATTTGGGCATGGATCTCTGATAGTCAATGTATATGGCCCATGTCAAAACAGAGAGGCCTTCTGGAATTGTCTCCTTAATCTATCCTTCACAAATTTTGAAAACCTCATTTTGGGTGGCGACCTAAACTTCTCCATTGGATATGGGGAATCATGGGGGACAAACGCTCAGGTGGATCCGCTTTCAGATGTTATGGAGCAACTTCTTGAACAACATCATTTGATGGATATCCCCATGGTAAAGCCCCTTCCCACATGGCGAAATCGCAGAATTAGGGAGGCCGCCCTGGCCAGGTGATTGAATTGCTTTCTCATCAAGGACACAATGATTCAAAGACTTTCCTTATTTAGGAAATGGGTTGGTTCTAGAGGATTATCAGACCACTCCCTCATTTACTTGGAGATCTCTGGCCCCTCTCAGAAACCAAGGACCCCATATAAATTCAACTCCACTTGGCTATCGTACCCCTCTTATAATCAACTGGTCTCTGATTTCTAGTTATCAAATCCTCCTTCCTCGGGGAAAACTTTGGGAGAAGGTTTCTGTACCAATCTCTCTAAGATTAAGAGACTTTCCATTATTTAGGATAAGGATAAAAGAGTGAGATATGACCAAACCCTTGGAGATATTGAACAAACATTGGGCACTCTTTTGGATGAACAGGGACGAGGGTTTACCTCGGCAGAGGCAAAGACACATCTCATCAATTTGGAAGAACAAAGGTCAAAAATCCTGAGGGAGAGGGAAGAAACCTGGCGACTCCAGAGTCGAGCTGTTTGGCTAAAAGCAGGAGATGAGAACACAAAATTCTTTCAAAATTTTGCCAAGGGAAGGAAAGTGAGCAATACCATTTGGAATATGCCCTTGGAGGATGGGGGCATGGAAACAACTTATAACCCGCTCTCTCACTTTAGGAAATCTCATTTTTGAATCTTTACAAGGCCCCTCCTAATGTCTCTCTTGCTGAAATTGTCGGAATTGTAGGACACTTCCCCATATTTCTGGACTTCGAAATGGCCGAGGAGCTCATTTCCCCTATCACTCAGGAAGAACTAGAAAGTACATTGAAATGGCTAAAAAAATATAAAAGTCCAGGACCAGACGACTGGAAATATTAAATTCTACCTTGCCTTTTATGATATCATTGGTCAAGCCCTGCTCAAGGTGGTGGAGGAATGCAGGACTTCCGTGCATATGTATGAGGCCATCAACACCACTTTCATTGCCCTAATCCCTAAATCCAACTCTCCTTCATCTTTCAATGAATTTCGACCTATTTCACTTTGTAATTGTCTCTATAAAATCATTGCCAAGATTATTGCCAATCATCTCAGGCCCATCCTATCTTGTCACATTTCCCCTGAGCAATTTTCTTTCCTCTAGAATAGACAAATCCATGAAGCTATTGGCACAGCACAGGAAGCCCTACACTCCCTAAAAACAAAAAAGCTAAAAGGGGAAATTCTTAAGATTGACCTTGCTAAAGCATTTGACCGGGTCAGTTGGCTATACATTAAGATGATCCTTACACACCTAGGATTCCCACCCCCCTTCATCGACTGGATTATGTGTTGTATCACCTCAGCCACCTTCAGTGTACTCATAAATGGCTCAGCATCACATTTCTTCCATGCTGAGAGAGGACTTTGGCAAGGATGCCCACTCTCCCCGCTCCTCTTTTTTATTGTCATGGAAGGCCTCAGCAGACTCATTGCATCTGCCAAGCGGGAAGGGCGGATACAAGGGCTTAAAATGTCTGACTATTGCTTCCTCACTCATCTACTTTTCGTAGATGATGTACTCATCTTCCTAAATGGAAGCATCAGGGACTCCTCAACTTTCCATGAAATCCTCACCCTATTTGCCTTGGCTACTGGTATGGAAGCAAACCACTCCAAGTCTACCATTACTCTTTCCAATGCATCTCCTCGAGAAACAAGGTTCGCACAACATAAATTCCCTTTTTAGAGCCATCATCTGGAGGATGGCCTTAAGTACCTGGGATTCTGGATCAAGCCACATTGCTACAGAATAGCTGATTGGATCTGGCTTGTGGTTAAAATTGAAAAACGTTTACAAAACTAGAACCACAGATTCCTATCCAGAGTTGGTCGGTTAGTCCTCATCAAATATGTCTTGGAGGCTACTCCAGTCTACTGGATGTTGCTGGCTTGGATCCCTAAAGGAATCCTCACTTGAATTCAGAAGATTTGCTGCAGATTCCTTTGGAACGGGTATAAGGAGGGAAAACCCTTTGCTTGGGTGGGATGGAAGCACATTTCCCTCCCCAAGAAATGGGGTGGATGGGGACTAAAGGACTTATCAGTCTTTGCACATGCTCTTGCTGCCAAGATGGGATGGATCCTTCTCACATCACAAAACCTCTGGACTAAAGTCTCCTACCATAAATATATATGGCCTCATCATCTCTTGGATTGGATTCGACTACCCTCCTGGCCTTGATCTGGGATATCAATGGTCTGGAAAGCAATATTAAACACCTTTCCTTCTATCAGAGAGGGACTAGCTTGGAGAATAAATGATGGCACATTGGCCCATATAGGCATGGACCCATGGACGAGACGTGGGAATATGTATCAATTACCTCCTGACCTCATCCTGTTTCTCAATCAGCAGAATATCAAAGTAATTGCATGGGTCGCTGACTTGGAGAACAGTTCCATCTTTGAACAGGCGTGGTTACTAGCTCTGCATTTAGGAATCCTCAAACACTGGCAATAAGCTTGGGAAGGGTATATTAATGCCCTGAAAGAATCCCATGTGCGCATCAAATAAGGCCCCGACAATCTCATCTGGACTCTGGCTGAGCATGGATTATACTCTCCTAAGTTTGGATACCCCATCCTACTCTCAGCGTGCAAGCCGTTAGCACTCCTAGACTGGTGGGGGAAGATATGGAAATTCAAAGCATTGCCGAGAATGAAATTATTCATGTGGAACGCGCTTAGCAACAAAACCCCAATTGGAGCAAACCTCATGCATCGATCCCATTACGACCCACGTTGGTGTGGGTTATATAAATAGGCCTAGGAAACCAATGATCATCTGTTCCTACACTACCCGATGAGTGCCCAGCTATGGATACAAGTCTTAAATATGCTTTCCAAAACTGCTCGATGGCAGGGTCAATCGATACCTGAGGCTTGGGATCACTGGACAACTGCGAACAACGACTCAAAAACTCATTGCCTTCCTCTCCTTGCCTGTTGGTCAATCTCGCTAATTAGAAGCGAGATTATTTTCAAGGGGAAAGAGGCCAGATGGCCTCATGCTACTGCAAAAATCATTGCTGCCTACCATGAGATTCCGAACGAGATACACACTCCTACAAATTGAAATTTATCCACTGAATCGATTGATTTCACCATTCCTTGGGCATATTTCGATGGCGTTGCCTAAGCTCAGGGTGTGGAGGTGGAATTTTACTCCATCTATATGAACACCATCACTACAAAATTCAATTGGGATTGGGAGAGGGAACAAACAATTATGCTGAACTGATCACTCTCAGACATCTTTTGCATTTTGCATTGGCTCACACATGCAATAAATTACAGATCTTTGGTGATTCCAAAATCATCATAAATTGGTTCAATAACATTAACAATTGTCATGCACATTCACTCAGAAACATTTTGGATGAAATATAGGATTTCAAAGCACAATTTAACTCTGTTACATGTCAACATATTTACAGGGAACGTAACTCGGTTGCTGAAAAATTATCCAAGGAGGCTACCACACATCCCAGAGGCATGTGGATGATACAGGAACAGATTGGTGAAGAACAATACCAATACTATCACTGGCCCTACATTGATAGGGTATATCCTAGGGAGGGCAGACCCTAATTTTTTTGTTTATTAACAATAGTTTACAGTTGCACTATGCTGACTTATGTATATATATTTTTGTTTTTTCTATTACTGGTCATATAAGTACACCCTGTGTGGTGATTTATGTACAACTCTTTTTGAATGGCCTCTGCCATAACTTATTTTTGAACACTATTTGAATAGCTAGCTTCGGCCAAGAGTTACACATATGCCAAAGACATCTACTACATATAATTTTTCAAAATTAATGAAAAATTATGATTTTTCCTCACGAATATATATATATATATATATATATATAATCTTAATGTTCAATTTTCCCTCTCGAATATACAAAAAAACAAAAAAATAAAAACAAAAAAACTAACTTTAACCTTTACTTTAATATTTTACAATAAAAAAATCTCAAATTTATTTACAAATTTCATCAACACTTTAAGAAAACAAAAATAATTCAAATTTATAAATTTCATGATAAATAATATAATATAAACATAATCATTAATCCAAAAACTATCTAATTTACATTAAAAAGTAATGTAATAAGATTTTTTCCCATCATCATTAAAGTATTCCATCATAATACAGCCACATAACTAAACTATGTTCTACACTTTTTGCCTGATCCTTTTTTAATCCTGTTATGACAAAATCAATTTACTCCACCCACTACATTGATCTTTCAACATTGCTGGGAAGTGTTTCCTTTAATCTAACAACTTCGTCCCTCTCCTGTTATAATTTTGTTCCCGTTGTCATAACTTTGTTCCCTGTTCCTGTAAAAGATTTTGAAATTTTGAGTTAGATTTTTGTAAAACGGTTATTTTTAATTTTATTTTTATATTTTAAGTTAAAATGGTTAATTTTATGAAAAATATTACTTTATTATTATTAATATTTATTTTTATAATAATTATGATTAAAATATTTATCAAAATGCTAAAAATATTAAAATATATATTTAAAACTTTAAATATTTCAAAGTTTATTAGATCAACTCAAAAATATTTAACAATATGATTATTCCTCTTATTTTCTTTTTTGTCCCCTTTTTTGTTTTCATGATGAGCAATTTTTATTTTTTTCCATGTTGAAGTAAAGAAACAGTTTTTAGGGTGACAAAATGATTGTTTGGAAGTTAAGTAATTATTTTAAGTTATAAAATTTTTAGTAATAGAATAATTTTTTTGATTAGATTTTGATTTTATTTTTTTAAAATATGTTTTTAAATATATAAATAAATAAATTATGTTAATGTGTTTTTTTAATAAATTTTTATTAAAAAAATCTAAAAATTAAAATATTTATTTTTTTGTAATGGAGTAATTTTATTATTACTAAAGTTACTTATAGATTAATCAAATTTTCAGTGAGATTTTTTGGAAGTTTTTCTAGTGGGGTTTTCTGGCCTAATTTTTCTAAAATTAGGCAGGAATTTATTGAAATTACAAGCTTTATGGGTAACCCCTACAGAATCGAAGTGCCTTAGAGTCTTCACGGTGATTAATCCATATATACAGTTAAAAAATCAATTTAAATAACACAAATCAAGATTTCCCCTAAAATATTTTTGCTGAAAGTCCAAAAAATCGCACTAAAGACAACTCCAAAAATAATCAATAGACCACAAATACACGGTATACACTGTGAGGACCATGAGCTGCAGGGCGCGCGGATGGGCGAGCTGCGGCCACGGTGGAAGGTCACGCGAGTGAAAAATGCGAAGTGTTGAGCGTGGTATGTATATATCGTATGAGCTGTCCGTGGCAACTCGAAGAGCGGGCGAGCCAACATGCGATGGGGGTGGCCACACGATATGTGGGTGGGCCGACATGTTAAAATGGAGCAAAGTTGATGAAAGAGCGTTTGATGGGTGGGTCGACTGGGGTTCAAGCATTTAAATAAGTGGAGGATGCATTGGAGATGAGTCATTCAACCAACAAACTTGGATGCAGATCACTTGGACGAGCCAAGGAGAAGAATGAAGAAGTGTGAAGGTTCAGTGCGGATATGCCCGCACGATGGGCGGAATGGGCGAGGGCGTTCGTGAAGAGCTGAACGATGGGTGAACCGTTCAGGGTGTTTGTGCAGGGCTGAACGACAGGTGACCCGGGTATGGCGTCCGTGCAGAGCTGAATGAAGGGTGAACCGTTTAGGGCGTTCGTGCAAGGCTGAACAACGGGCGACCGGGGTAGGGCACCCGTGTAGGGCTGAACGATGAGCGACTCGGGTACGATGTCCATGCAGGGCTAAATGACAGGTTGATAGTTCGTGCAAGACGACACAGAGAGGGCATTAGCCGAACGAAGGGTGGTTGAACTGGAGGTCGTGAATGGGAGTTTGTGTAGGTAGTACTACATGCGGCCCACCGAATGAAGGGAGGTCGAAACCGTGAACGAGAGTTCGGGTAAGTGGCGACACGGGTGTGTGTGCGCTCGCCGAACGAAGGAACGGTTGGGCTGAATGATAATGTCAGGCAGGGTAACACAATTTGGGCATTTGCAGAATGAATGGTGAGCGAGCCAGGTGAACACGTGGGATGGGTGAAGAGAGAGTTGGGCGAGTCATGCGGTGACTGTTCGGAGGTGCCAACGAGTTAGACAACCGAGTTTGCCAAAGTTGTGAAAATTTGGCTAAGTGTATATTTAGGGTTTCCTCCAAGATTTAACTTATGTTGTGAAAATTGAAGATTATATATATATATTGATTTGGGCAGACTCACATCGGGGAGTTGCCCCTCCCTTTATACTGTTGTGCAATTGTTCATGTTATTGCTATTATGATGAATGTTTATGGTTTTCATCGTGTATAAAGGATAAACTAATACTTGGTAAAAAAATAAATAAACTAAGTACGAATGTTAGGCGTAGTCCACAATCATAAGTATTGGTGAAAAGAAAGTGGTTGGTGGTGCCGCACCTCGCTATAGTGCGGTTGGAAGAGTACCGCCAGTATAGGGGCGTGACAGATGGTATCAGCGCTGATTCAGGTGGAGTGCAAGTGAAGGATGCTGATCTCACTGATAGGTGGAATCAAGAGCTGGTTCAGTTTTGCAGGAAGAACCTGGTGAATGGTGAAGAAATCTGAAGGGTGATTCAGGTTTGTAAAGAGAAGTGTAATACTCGTAACAGGTTTAGCAGGGGTGAAGCACCTTGCTTGGGCCAAGCTGAACGACAAGATATGGCAGGTTTGGAAGAATGCGAAGGGAAGCTCTTGCTGACCTTATACAGGTTGAAGCGGATGAAAGAAGAGAACCCACGGATTCGAGATAAACTTGAAGTCTTGGAAAGGAATATTGAAGACGAACTTCTTCAACTTGGTTGGGCAATGGAGCAGGATAAAGTTGCAGATTGTGCCAACAAGGAAGAGGAAGCCATGATAGTTGAGGATGATGCAGATATGACAACGATGGAGGATGAACTTGAGATTGATCAAGTTGGACCAGGATCGTGCAGTTTGCAAACATGGGTGGATAATGATACTCACATGGAGGAGCCTCATGATGATGAAGTAAGTATTGTTGATATTTATGTTTCAGTTGAGCATTTTGTAGATGAACTGTATGCAGGAAGAGCAAAATCAGTTTGCCGATGCAAAGGAGGATCTTACCATGGATGTCTATGATGAGATCTTGTATGGAGGAGTAAGGAACATTGACTATTGCAGGACTTGTTGGAGTTGTTTGTGACCTTATGGTGGAAGGTGAAAAGGCCTGTGACAAAGGAGGAACATGATGATCATTGCAAAGGATTGGGTCATGCTTTAGCCACATGGAGAATTGGCTAAGTGCCTAGCATGACTCATGGACAGAGGAGGGCACACACTTGATTTGGTGATACTTGGGTAGAATTCTCATGGCCGAGACCAAAAGGTAGTCTTGGTGGAACCTTTAGTGGGGGAGCCATGGTGGAAGAGACTCATGTGATGATGATATGGTTGGGTGTCTGAGTTCACTAGACCGGATTAGCAGGCATGGATGCGGATGACCGATTGTTGTGATGGGTCTACCTGGTTGGACAACATGGACAACTTGAGTCATGGACTTTAGGTTGGAAACATGGAGCATGTCAGCCTTATGCAGGGACATTATGCAGGAGCACTTGTAGAGGGGTCACTTATGGGCATCCAATGAGGAGTGCCAAGGCAAGGATGTTGTGCAGGTGGATTTGCTAATGTGACATGGGGATGTTTTGTTTATGAGCCAATGGAGAGGTTGTGCACTCTTGTATAATAAGACCATGGACTTGGATGGAGTTGTGAGTAGACTATGGAGCATTCCTACTACATGGAGAGCTGAGGCATCTTGCAGAGACCTTTGGGCCGAGACTTGTGTGCTTGCTGGATGTTGGTTGGAGATGAATCATGGAGCTCATGATGACATGAGGTTGTGACTTTTGGGGACTTCATATATGGTGGACTTGGAGGATCTGATGCATTGAGGAGCTGAGGTCAGAGACTTTGATGCAAGATGGGGTGCATACTTTTGAGTACATGTATGGGTGTGCTTGAAAGAGTGACTTGATGTGGAGGACCGATATGAGACACTTTGGAGTGATGGAGTTACAACGATGATGATGCCTTGGTGGCAAACACTTGGACATGGGTTGAGCCGAGACTTAACCACTTTTGACACATGGGAGCTGATTGATCTATGATCATGGGCAGCACATGGACAACATGTTGCAGATGAGATGAGGGTTACTTCATGGACCTGGACATGGCTTACATGGAGATGGATTCTTGATCGAGTTGATGATGTGACAAGATGTTCGGAGAAACGACTGATGATGGCATGAGGATGTGCATTCTCATGATTTGAGCGTGACAGTTGGACTGATTAACCAACTAGTTCGAGTCATGGGGACTAGTAGTGTACAGAGGTGTTAGCATTGTGTTGGAGTATCATGGCAGCAGTTCACACGATGATGATACATGATGAAGTCGACACGATATGTTGTAGTGAATATGTAGCTTGAGATGGAGGGACCACCTTCCACGATGGGAGAAACATGTGGAGATTGCAACGGATGTGGTTGATGATCATGGATTGAGGAGACATTCCGATGTATGACATACTGATGGAGTATGTGCCTTGGTATGGATATCTTGGTGACAGATGGTTGCCAGGATGAGAGATTGTCAAGGACGACAATGAGTTCTAGTGGGGGAGAATGTGAGGACCACGAGCTGCAGGGCACATGGATGGGCGAGTTGCAGCCATGGTGGAAGGTCACGCGAGTGAAAAATGCGAAGTGTTGAGTGTGGTATGTATATATCGTATGAGCGGTCCCGGGCAACTCGAGGAGCGGGCGAGCCGACATGCGATGGGGGCGGCCACACGATATGTGGGTGGGCTGACGTGTTAAAATGGAGCAAAGCCGACGGAAGAGTGTTTGATGGGCGGGTTAGCTGGGCGTTTGAACAATGGGCATTCAAGCGTATAAATAAGTGGAGGACGAGTTGGAGATGAGTCATTTAACCAACAAACTTGGACGCAGATCACTTGGTCGAGCCAAGGAGAAGAGCGAAGAAGTACAAAGGTTCAATGCAGATGTGCCCGCACGACGGGCGGAACGGGCAAGGGCATTCGTGTAGAGCTGAATGACGAGTGAACTGTTTAGGGCGTCCGTACAGGGCTGAATGACAAGCGACCTGAGTAGGGCGTTCGTGCAGAGCTGAACAACGGGTGAACCGTTCAGGGCGTTCGTGCAAGGCTAAACGACGAGCGACCCGAGTAGGGCGTCCGTGCAGGGCTGAACGACAGGTTGATAGTTCATGCAGGACAACACTATGAGGGCGTTAGCTAAACGAAGGGTGGTTGAACCAGAGGTTGTGAACAGGAGTTTGTGTAAGCGGTACCATGTGCGGCCCACCGAACGAAGGGAGGTCGAAATTGTGAACGAGAGTTCGGGGGAGTGGCGACACGGGTGCATGTGCACCCGCCGAACAAAGGAACAGTTGGGCTGAACGATAAAGTCGGGCAGGGTAACACGGTTTGGGCGTTTGCTGAACGAACAGTGAGCGAACCGAGTGAACACGTGTGACAGGTGAACATAGAGTTGGGCGAGTCGTGCGGCGACTATTCGGAGGCGCCGACGATTTGGGCAATCGAGTTTGCCGAAGTTGTGAAAATTTGGCTAAGTGTAAATTTGGGGTTTCCTCCAAGATTTAACTTATGTTGTGAAAATTAAAGAGTATATATATATATATATATATATATATATATTGATTTGGGTAGACTCACATTGAGGAGTTGCCCCTCCCTTTATACTGTTGTGCAATTGTTCATATTATTGCTGTTATGATAAATGTTTATGGTTTTCATCGTGTATAAAAGATAAACTAATACTTGGTAACAAAAAAAAAACTAAGTACGAATGTTACGGGTAGTCCACGATCATAAGTATTGGTGAAAAGAAAGTGGTTAGTGGTGCCGCATCTCGCTATAGTGCAGTTCGAAGAGTGGTGCCAATATAAGAACGTGACACACACATGCTATATAGAATTGGATTTGAACAGACTAGGTTAAATTTGAGCAGACCATTGATCCAATGGCAGAGATATACAACGGGGTGCATTTATGACCTATAAGCAAACTAGTTATTTGTTTCCGTACTCTCAAAAGTGTTTTTAACATTAATATTTATTTTGCAGAAGAAAGATCACTGTGGAGCATTGCGATGGTAGAAAACAACAATAAAAGTGGATGACCACAGATTTATTGCCGAGTTTCCGCCTGGCGAAGAATCATATGACGCTTGGTTTGATGACTATATCTGCAAATTGGTCGTCACTCCTCTCAACCCGTCGCGCCCTCTATGGGAGCTCCACTTCTTGAATTAAAGAACGAGCAAGGCCGGAGCCACCATGGTTGTCAGGATCCATCACGCCCTCGGAGATAGCATTTCTTTCATGTCCACCTTGTTTTCTCTTGCCGAGAGAGCCGACAATCCTGATCTCCCGCCGAGTTTTTCTACTGCCAATCGTAGGAGTTATAAAGCTAGGCCCCCTAAATTTTTTGTCACGACAGTAACCAAGTTTTTTCAGAGACTCTGGTATATGATGCTGGTAGTATGGTACACGCTGATTGATGTGATGACCTTTGTACCCAGAATTAATGGGTAGATTCATGATAGCAGGCTCCCAATTCGGGGACGTCCTGGAGTGGAGTATATGCCTGTTTCTCTCTCTTCTGCTACGTTTCCTTGGGAGGATATCAAAGCAATCAAGAATGATGTAGGAGGGGTACATGATTATTGAATTATTGAATTTGTGTGGATGATAGATTTTAGGAATATTTCCGAATTTAAAAATTTATTTTAAGAATATATTTTAAGAATATTTAAATTATGAATTGTTTAACTTTTCTCTTAATCATCAAATTCCAAAATATTCTTTAAATCTACCATCCACATAAAAATACCTTTTATCTACCTCTATCTGATCATCCCAATACTTACCACACTAATTCATATAGCTTCATTCTAATGGATATGTATGTTTACATAGTTTTAATTCACTCTGTAGACAGTGAATGATGTGATCACTGGAATTGTTTTCTTAATTCTAATGGATAGGCATGTTTACATAGTTTTGATTCACTCTGTAGACAGTGAATGATGTGACAACTGGAATTGTTTTCTATGGCATGCAACGCTACTTGCAGATTCACCTCTCAGCTGCTATGTAAGCCAGACCACAGTTTTTATAATTTATTATTCGGAGTAAGGAAAATAAAGTTTATGATTTATATTAATAAAACAAATAGTACAATTTTCATAGTTTTTAATTTGTATGCAAAAAGACCCTTTTATCTATCTTACAGTACTATTGTTACTATTATATCCCCTATGAATCTTGTATAATTCATAACTTATAATCTTTCATCTATTGTCTGAAAAACAAAAATTATCTTTCTCCTAACAAATATGACAGGAGAGTACTATTGTTACTACTATATCTTCTACTATATCTTCTATGAATCCTGTATAATCCATAACCTATGATCTCTCACCTATTGGCCAAAAAACAAAAATTATTTCTCTTAACAAATATCACACGAGAGATCCCCTCAGTCAAATATTTTGATGTTCCTTGCATTGTCCAAAAAACCATACCATCATACCTCCCAGCTCTGAGAAAAGTTTTTCCTGCCAGCATTTGTCATGGCACCTTGTTTATACACAGAAAAGAAAAACTTACCAGGTTCCTCATCTATTCTTTTCTTTGATAGTAAGTCTGCAGTCTAAATCTGCTCCCTATAAATGTGATCGAAATAGATATGATGATAAGTGCTTACCAGCATCCTGATGTGTTTCATCTAATTAGGTAATATAAGATGATTGAAACTGTTATATCCTTTAACCCAATCTATGATTCCCTTTGCATCACTATAGATCTGTATGTGTTCCAATAGATATGATGATAAGTGCTTACCAGCTTCAAGATGTGTTTCATCCAATTGGTTAATATAGGAGAATTGAAACTGTTATATCCTTTGACTCAGTGTATGATTCCCTTTGCAACACCATAAATCTGTATGTGTTAGTTAATAAAGGAGGATTGAAACTGTTATATCATTTGCCTCATTTGACTCAGTCTAAAATTCCCTTTTCATCACTATAAATCTCTATGTGTTCCAAGCCCATTCATTTGACCGCGATCAATACTTTCCATAATACAATGATCTCTGGTTTACTATTTATACCTTGATCCCCTTCTATTCAGAATTTATTATTCATTATTTCCGAGTTTAGTTTTTTTCATTTTAATGGATAGTATATTTTCTAAATATTTTGGAATTTAATAAATAGAGATGAGTGAATACTTTGCAATCTATAAGACAGGCCCATGAGTTAACTTCCATCCATTGATCTTTCCATCAAATTCTGTGACATCAGATTTTATCTTAATTTTGGTATTTTCTATCCTATTTTGAAATATTTCCACTTCATGTTATTAGGTAAAATACATTATTATACAAAGTTTAATTTCTAATCCATGAGTTAACTTCCATCCATTGATCTTTCCATCAAATTCTGTGACATCAGATTTTATCTTAATTTTGCTATTTTCTATCCTATTTTGAAATATTTCCACTTCATGTTATTAGGTAAAATACATTATTATCCAAAGTTTAATTTCTAATCTGTTTAGATTCTTTTTAATGGTTTCAGTTGGAGATCATCGTAGTGTACAAGATGCTTATGAAAAGAAATTCCAGCATCCAAAGCATGGTGTTATTAGACAAATGAAGAGTTCTAGACTAACAGCGTTATGCATGATAAACACCAGACCGGCTGCTGGAATTCAGGTTTTTCTATATTTTTATTTAGTTTTTATTTTTTGATTTTAAGTTAGTTATTAAATTGCTGTATAAGTCTTTTTTTAAGTTGGGGGATGAAATCTGTTTCAATGTAGAGATTTGATAAGAAAGAGTATATACACATTTTTTGGATTTGAATCTATGGTTTTTTGGATTTGAATCTATGGTTTTTTTTTTTTTTTTTTTTTAATTTGATTATGTAATTGGTGAACTTATGTTTATTACAAATTCTAGGAATATCGCAGAATCAACGGTCAGTAGAGGGGTCAATTGTTTAAAGTCTCTCCTAACCATCAGATTCCAGGATATTCTGGAATCTGCAATCCACATTAAGATGCTCTTCAGTGGCTTCTTAACAAAAAGTTCATCCACTCAAATTATATAATTCACAGATTAAGTTCCCCATTAAACTAGATATCAAATTGGTGTACAAGTTACTCTTGTTTGTTCTAGAACAAGAAACCTATTCAGTATAAAAATTTGACAAAAAAATATACTTACAAATTACAATACCTTATAAATACTCCTTTAAATTTGAAACTACTAGTTAGCTAAAGAAATTTGGTCCTCACAGCTCTTGTGATCCAATCTTGAGCCAGAGTTGTTCCCAACCAAATTTTTTCAATTAAAAAAAAATTATTTAACTGGACGGCCCAATTGACCTAATTCTTATTGGTCAAATTTTCTGATATTCCAAAATCTACCATTACACTCATATTTCTTACAGTGGTGGAATTTGTTCATGCAGGCGCTAGGAGTGTTCATTGTGACCTATATGGGAAATGTTGTGGTGCAAGTTCACGCGCACAAGGATTATGTAGACGCACGTATCCTGGGCAAGTGTTTCATGGAAGCCTTTGAGGAAATGAAACCATCTGAAAACGTGAACAAGGGAAGGGTTCCATAGTGTAAAGCGTTTATGTTCTTCGATGTACAGCAGTGCTGCCTAACATGGTGGATAACTTTGTGTTGAAAGTAAAGGAGATTATGATAACATTATCACCTAATATTTACTGAGGACGTTACATGAGAGTATATAAGTTATTGTATTTGATCATTGCTGCTATGCAATGCATAAATTATTGCTTTCAATTTTTCCATTTCATTCATGCGAAGAAATTATTGTTTTCCATTTTTCCATCTCATTAATGGGCAAATTGTTTTTTTTTACCTAATTTTAATTTTTATAAAATTTAAAATAATATATTTATGATAGTCATGGTTGATAGATTTATTTAAATGTAGTTTTTTTAAACAATGGTAATGAGGGTTTAGATTGGCCAATTAATTAGTGATAGTTGTTTCTTCGCTGATTTGAATTATAAAGATTATACATTTTAAATTTACTATTTATAAAAATTATACATCTCAGACTTTTTTTTCAAATTAAAAAACAAAACCACTTTAATTAACATAGAGACGTTTACAATATCATAGATTTTAACCCAGCTAGCCATATTCACTTGCAACTACACATGAATTTCAGCCAAGCTAGCCCACACTTTAACCAAGCAAAATATAAAGTAGGACTAGAGAACCCCTGCTTTACCAAATATTCAAGACATGGGACCGCATGCACGCAGTCAAAAACAGTAAAAGGTGTTTTTGAAGGAAACCATCCCAGAAAGCCTACCTAGAAGAAAAAATGAGGCAAAAACCACTAGGGAGCCTGGACAAAAAAACAAAGGCAAGGAATCTCGAGAAATTAAATCTCAAAAGTACCATCTCCATAGACTGAACCATTAACCAGGTACTCAAAATGCATAAGCCCCAGAAATAAGGAGAGGTTGCACTTGGAGAGAGAATCATCATTAGTATTTTGTAATCTATGTACATGCTCGAAGGAGACATCAGAGAAAGAGGTCTGTAAAGACTGGATTTGCTCCATCGATTTACATAATGTAGGGACTTCAAGCGAATTTATCCTTTGAATCCATTGAATGATGGATAATGAGTCTTCAACGATAAAATCTTCTCAATGTCAAGCCACAAGGCACATTGTAGTGCCCCCCACAGTGTCACCATTTCATCCCTACATTTATTGCCAAGGCCCCCAAACCAACAGAAGCGGTATGCAAGGGAGGGATTTATCAGGATAATGACACCATAGTCACACTAACCACCAAAGGAGGCCCCATCCAAATATCCAATAGGGAAAGTATCTTCCATGTCTATAAAAGATATGGCGTAGAAAGCGGCTTTGGGGAGCTAGGGACCTATCTCCTGGAAATATGCGACTATCATCAGGCTGGAGATATTAACATCAGAAAATTTGCTCTAAAAAATAAAATCATTCCTAGTGCGCCATATCTCCCATAGGATATATAAAGTCACAACTTTGTATGCTTTCTCTCTAGATTCCCAGGAGATGAGGCGAGATGCAATGAAAGTATGAACTCAAGGAACATTAACCCTCAATAACGTGGAGACTTCCTCCCAAATGGCATCCGCAAATGAGAAATTTTTGAAAAGTTGAATGCAGTATTTTGAGTCCAATCCACAAAGTTAGCATCTTCTAGGCCCCTTAAAACCCCTCTTTATCAGGTTATCCCAGGTAAGAAATCAATTATGGATAACCAACCATCCAAAGGAATTAATCTTAAGCGGAACTTCCCATTTCCATATTTTTGCAGTCCAATCAACAAAGAAGATCGATTGGTTGTTCGATGATATATATGCATAAACTTATTTTGTAGAAATACTCATGTTAGCAACATGTTCGCCCCATATCAATTTGTCCTGCCTATGGGGAAATGAGATACCAACCTAGCACAAATGGTTGCGGTAGAATTCCCATTCACCTTCGAGGTATTCTGAGATACCAATTTGTGATATATGTCGCCAAGAAAAGGAATCGAGCAACATAAACCTTCCTTCACATAGGTTGGCAACAATATATATCCCTTGCAAGTTGAACGAATGTATGATAGGAGAAGAAAGGATGTAGTTCCCAGGCATCCCCTTAATAACATCCAGTCCTATGAGAATATGTTTCCCACCACCCACTTGTGAGCGTAAATTACCACATAGCGAAGGGTTCGTGATCTTCAAACTCCTCCAAATGAGAGATGCTTTGGGATTGGAAGGTGCCCCTGCATCAACCCAATTCTCCAGGCTTTGTTGCTAGAGGTATTTCCCAAAAATGATGTTCTCCCACAGACCCTTTTCATTGAAAATCCTCCATAAATATGTGCTAGTAAAGCAAGGTTAAATCGTCTGTAGTTATGCATGCCCCACCCTCCCATCTCAACTAGTCTGGAAATAGTGTCAATCCTAGTGAGATGGACCTTTTTGTTGTTGTCAGCACCCAACGACAGGAATTTCACAATCAATTTTTTGAATGATGGCATGGGGAATATGAAATAAATGCATCCAGAAAACTAGAATGCCTTGCAAAACTACATTACCCAAAATTACCCTACCCCCAATAGCTTGTCATTTATGGTCCCCACAGGTCAGCTTTTTTTTTCAAATTTTATGACTAGCGAGGACTAGTCTTAGATGTTATAATTGGTGGGTTTTAAGTAGAATCCTGTTGTAGTGGCTACAACAACCCTCCAAAATTTTGCCTTAACCTATTTTGGAGCCTCACTACCAACATTGCAAAAAACTTTGTCTTTCTTCATCAAGTACTCAAGCTTCAGTGCTTTCCTCGCACAAAGATAGCCTGTCGATCACAGTTGGTCCATTTCCCTCACAGGCTGCTCCTCTAGACTTGGTCTAGCTGCATGCTAAACATCTTCCCAGTGAAATTTGTGCATTTTTGGAGGGAAACTAGCCTTCCCTCTAGGAATTGCGCAATTCCCTCTAACAACCTGTTAGGCTCCAAGATTGTGCAATCCTGCTAGCCAACCCTCCCAGCAGGATTTGCACAATTTTTCCCATCAACAAGTAGTTAAGCCCAGGATTTGCACAAATTTGAGCAGTAGTCAGCTGCTGGGCCTAGAAATTGCGCAATCCCCTTGGGCAGTTAGCCCAGCTTACAGTTAGGAATGCACATTTTTCCCAAGCAGTTGAGCATTCGCATGCATGGATAGTCTGGTTGACCAGTTCTACTTGGGGCCGAGGAAAATTGACTTGCACGCATGCATGACATGATCTTCCCGGAATAGCAAGAGGCAACATGAAAAAATTATCCCATGATTCAGGGAGCTATTTTTAGCAGCCGGGGGTTACATGCAAAGTTGTTTTAGAAGTTTCCCTCCAAGTGTCGCTTTTTCCTAGATTTGTGGCATGTGCGTCTTGAGGCCAAACTTATTTATTCGACGCATCAGAGCTCATTATTTCACATCGATCTTAGAGTTCTAAAATTCCACAGCACATCTAGGACTCTTCGACACAATCGGCTCAACTATTCACGAGTAAGTGGCCTCAACTTGTCTTTTTCAACATTTCTGTCACTTTTTGTGTATTCGCTTGTGTGAGTGTTGTTTGCTCGATTTCTTTGTATGCCTTTTTTCATTTACATATATTCTAGCTTGTCTTAGCTTTGTTTCAATTTTAATTGCTATCTCGTTGTTGTGGCATGCATGAACCTATTTTGCACGGACGTTCGCCCAACTGGTGAATGACCTCACCCACATCCATGTTGATCTGTTCGCTCAATATTCCATTCATGTTTTTCATACAATTTTTATCACTTTTGTTATCACTTAGTCTCGCCATGCATTTCATGGACTTACTCACTTTCAGTTGCCCGTCGGCAACTCGGGCCAACCTTAGCCTGGTCTCTGCCTTCACCAAGGTTGCATTGTGCAATTTGGAGAAGGAAGGCTCACCTTCCTCTCCAGATTTGTGCATTCTAGCCCAACACTGGCCTCCTAGACTGAATTGCATATTTCTGGAGGTCAATGGCTGCTTCACCCAAAAATTTGTGAAAATCTACCCCTGGGCCAACAGTCCTCCCGAGTTGGGATTGCAAATTACGCAATCCCAGCAGCCAACTGCCCAATTGGATTACGCATTTTGTAGATCCATCAGCTAGTCCAGCCTCCCAGTCAGTCCAGACTACCTTTTGTACAGTTCTGGTAGCCAGTCACTTAGCCTCTCAGTGATTTTTGCGCATTCTTACTCATCAGTTTCTGAGGTATGTGATGTGACCTTCCTCGGATTTGCTTTTTTTTCATTGACATATTTCTTGCCATGCATGGTACTTGTTTCCAGATCTTTCAGGTGTTCATCTGTCTCAATGGCGTCCAAGAGAACAGGATCCCAGGACACTGATGGTGTTGCAGTTAGAACAACATTTGAATAGGTGTCCTCTAGCATGTCGATCTACGAAGATACAAGGCTGTATCTGGACAAGGACATCAAACTGAAGTGGCAAGAGGTGAATGAAACATTCACAGGTACTTTTGGGGAAGACCTTGAAGATCGTCAGGTGTACATGAACATTCATAAGTCTGGCCCGTACCAGATTTCATGCAGATAGCCTGTGTTCCCATGTGCGGATATGATTCACTATATCGTATCTCACATTGACCCTGAGACGATGACCTTGAGCAGTGTCAGTGGGAAGAAGCTTGCAACCTTCTGGGCATGAGATAGCGATGATGTATTAGATGGACGAGCCCATGACCGTCATGGCCCCTTCGTTCAGCTTGCCCAACAATAGAGGCCACTCTAGAGATATTATGAAGGATTGGGTAAAGGAGCCAGCTCGTTTCAAGATGACCCCTAACCAGATCTATAAGACGAAGATATTGAGGAAGGCATACCAATACTTGGTCATATTCGCATGTCGACTGAGTGGCCAAGAGAGCACTGAGACCTTCCCTCAGAGTTGGCTGGTCGCGTTGGACCAACTGGCTACAGAAGGAAGACAATGCAACTGGTCCGACATATGGGCTCATCAGTTGAAGGAGCAATTCACGAAGGTTCGACAGTCACCCAAAGGCATGCATGCAGAGATTTACATGTTTGCCTACATTCTAGATGCAATCTGTGCCCCACATGACTTCCCGGGCTTAGAGTGGGCATGGTCACTGGTGGAGACTATTATGAGCACATATTTCAAGCTATTCTCCGAGTGGAGCCTCAGAGGAGTGATCAAACGGTTGTCCGACCATCTTGTCACCCTAGTTTATAGGTTGATATTCGAACATGATCCACCTTGCATGTCAGAAGAAGTGATGAAGGCGTTGTGGATTGGTATGCCTCACCGAACGACATGTTCATCAGACTGTTCAGTGCAAAGAAGCCTCCGTATGTTCTGCCAAAGTTTTCTTTGGACATGCTTGTCATGCAGGAAGTAGCATATCATATATCAGTAGGATTAACAACTAGGCTGCAGCAGAAGAAGAAGGAACCTTGGCCTACTCTTCTGTTGCGGATTGGGTTATACGACATTCGGAGCATCAAGAAAGCAGATGTTGAAGCTGAAAAGATGAAGAAGCACTTATTCGACCTCCGAAGCTTCAACCCATATGAACCACATTGCATCGTGAAGGATCACTGCATGAGAGTTCAGTTCAATTGGATCCATGGGGCATTTCATTGGGCTGAGGAAGACTCATGGAGATATTGCTACAATTACTCCAGACCTAATGAAGAAGTCAGTTTCACCGTAGAGTGGTTAGCATAGTAGCATGAAGCAGCATCACAAAGAACACCAGCAGTAGCAACAATAACAACAACAACAGAGGCAACAAGGCCAAGCATACATGTGCGCGACAAAGGGAAGAGAAATATTGTCAATCGCATGGAAGAGGAACAAAGCTACATGTTTCGAGAAGATCCACTTGTAGAACAAGCATCTATGGATATTCAACATAAGAGGCAGCAGCATGAAAAGGGAATTGCGTGAAGAAAAAGAGATAAGAAGAGAATGGAAGAAGTAGAGAAGTAGTTGCATGAGCTCAGGAAGAAAATCCGAAAAGAACAAGAGCTGTGCCAATAGAAGAAGGAAGCACAACAATAGCAGATTCAGCGGGGGGTGAATCACGTGCAGAAAGAAGAAGTAGCGCCCATACAAGTAGTTGATTCTTTTGAACAACTGCCATGAGGTGAACAGGGTGAGCCCTTGCAGGGGCAAGACTTTCCTCAT
Organism: Pinus tabuliformis; assembly: GCA_031772625.1. Taxonomy (NCBI): domain Eukaryota; kingdom Viridiplantae; phylum Streptophyta; class Pinopsida; order Pinales; family Pinaceae; genus Pinus; species Pinus tabuliformis. Next base: position 1,134,158,501 of record CM062804.1, read on the forward strand.
GAGATAGAACATGCTTTCGAATAGTTGGATGCAGACATGGAGCAGCCATAATTGGAATAGGACAGTGACCTCATGCCTTACCACAGAGAGGTCGACTCGCTCATTGCAATGCATCTAGATGATGAGCAAGTCTCGAATTACCAAGGATGCAATGAGATCCTTGGTGGTCAGCTAGAAGCAAAGATGCGTGACAAATCCTTTGATGAATCTCAACATAGATTTGTGCACCCTGGCATAGTACTAACCCCGGAGGACTGAACATCCCTTGCGCAAGTCGAAGAACAAGTGATCGTGACCGATGTGCACAAGGATCCAGCTACTTTGGCTGATGCAACTAGAGTGTATTCCAAAGCCACTATCTCCAGTGTTCTCTTCCTCATAGCTAAGAATGAGTGAATGGTGAAGGAACTACACATGGCCAAGTAGGGAGGAGACTTGGTGACAATGGATGCCCGAGCTAAAGTGACAAAGGCAATACTGGAGGAAGTTTTGTCCTTGGACAAGGTTATGCAAGCATTGTACTCCAAGTTCGGTATTGTGCATCAAGCAGTCATTCGTCTTCACGGATAGCAGCATCCATGTATGAGAAGAACTTGCATATTGAAGAACATACATGCTACCATTGATAGCATGTGAGCATGGACGATGGAGTATAAAGGAGCCCGCTTCATTTTCCAAAGATGATGAAAGCCAATGTGGTTGAGGTGCAAGCACATATCCGGATTTAGATTCAGAATTATGAGGACCTACCACAAATCATCACTGGCATACAGGCTTCCCATGCATGAGTATTCAAGAGCATGGAGATTGTTTTGCACACATATCTGATTCCATCACTTGGGACTCTCACCCAAGCGAATACCAAGAAGCAGGTCCAACAGGAGCTTGATTCATACTTCGACGAGTTGATGCGCGTCGCCACCAGTCCAGACTTGCCTATTAGTGCAGACATCATGCGCAAGTATGTTGCTGGTCTGGCCACATTGAGGACAATGATGCACATTCTTTCAGATGAGTTGGACAGAGGAGCCCAAGCAGTGTACCCGGATGCCATGGAGGCAAGGTTCAAGTTCTAGACGGATGTCACAGCGGAACACACGAACACTATCAGAGACTACCAATCTTGGCACCAATATGTTATTGTTGATTAGCATGAGGATGTCTAGCAGTTGGACTTCTATCGTTGTCTAAGTCAGAGTGGTGTCTAGTTTGGTTTGTTCAAACCATTTTTCACATGGGTACATGTTCATTATAATGTTGAGTCATGTCAATTGTAAGTCAAGTCTCAAGAGTGAATGTAATAGTCATAGAGTAGGTGAAGAGTCATGAGGGTAGTTAAACAGTCACAAAGGCAAATGTCAAGGGTCACCCCACCCTTTGCTATAAATAGTCATTCATAACTCATTGTATAGGATTTTGGTCAGCCAAGCTTCTACTAAGACTATCCTAAAGAAGACTTGGATAGTATTGTAATGCGCCTTGGCTTCTCCACTGCACGGAGCTAGTATATCTCTTTGGAGGAGCAGGCAGATGTGGCTGTAACATTCCACTGATGGGGCTAGCAAGTTTACATGGTGTATTGTATGATGGTGAATTACACTTCTTTATATAATAAAAGCCAACACATTTTCATGCATATGTTGTTATTGTAGTTGGTCTGCTCTAGTTTCCTTAATGATATATGTTGTTTAACTTACGTAGTTGTATATGAATTGATTTGTATGAAATTATATGAATCTTGTTGTTAATGATGTCACGGTCTGTGTCGACTGCACTACTAGACATGAGATAGACCTTTCTCTAAACCTTTTTATATCAACTGTCACACTCGTCTCAGACTAATCTGTGAGTGTTGTTTGTGTTATCTTACCTTGTATGTTGTGACTGTCACATCTATGTTGACTGCTCTGCCAGAAGATGTGCATGTCCTTTGTGTTGTGTGTTCCTAGCCGAGTTGGAACTGATCCCTTTCAACCTGGAACTCACCTTCACCTTCCTCTCCCTTTGAAGTGTTCGAACCTCTCATATAGTCACACCCTTGCTACTAACAAAGCTATCTTACTTGCCTCTGTGTGACATCGTCATCAAGGAATTACCTTATGACCCACTGCTAGGACTCCTACACCAAACAGTCTGAGGTCTAATTGAGACTTCTTACCGGGGAGATCCCCTTGACATGTTGTTGGGTCCAGCACTGTCAACATTTCTGGTGCTAGAAGGAGGGCTTGATGACAAGTAGTGTCCTCTTATCTAGTTTTGAACATTTTCTTATCTTTCATGGAGTCTTTCATTCTTCTTCCCCCGAGGTGTTTTTCGAATCGTGAAGATGTCTCCATCTCGGGGAAGCTTTTCAATCTCTTTTCCACTCACATGTATGATGGTGAAGGCAAAGTGGCATGGCCTGAGCACTTACATAACTTCCTTTCCATGATTTATGAGGAAGATGAGTTTACTTATGAACAGGTCAGTCTGCTACTTGTGTTCGCACTTCGTGAATCCCCATTTCTTTGGGTGCTCAGTATACCAGCTGACATTGTGCACTCATGTTAGCACTTTTGTAATCTTATTGAATACATGTTCCATCATTTTGATCCAGACCATCTTGACCGGAAACTGTTACAACAATGGAGGGCTTTGCATGAATCCATTATTTATTTTTCACAGCGCTTCCGTGACTTACAGTTTCAAGCTCTGAAGATCCAGATGAAATACGCTTATCTATGGGACGGTTCGAGCACTGTCTTAAGAAATCTACTTGTCCCAAGAGAAATCTTGATGTCAAGCCTCGCTCAACCGTCTTCTTTGATGGAACTATGCAATCCCATGTGGGAGCAGGCACTATCTCAATGGACTATCTACCTGCCTCTCATTCAACAGTTCCACCATATCCCAGTGATGTTGAGGATCATGTTCGCACATCTGTTCATCCTTCACACCCTCCCAACTTCACTCTACTCAATTTTCGCACAGAGTAGGTTGTGAGTCCTTCGAGTTCCCATTTGCATTATTTTCTTCGACCTCTGTCTTCACACTTAGGTGTTCCTTTGGATGATGATGTCTTATGTTCGTCGACTCTGGACTCTTCACTTCTTGTGAATGAATAACAACCCACTGACAGAGTTGGTGTTGCACAACCAACATGCGCTATCATTCATGAAGAGTATGAGTGGAAGCTTGAACATCAACACTCGTTGAAGGATGACTCCCTTTTGTCCCAAGCCCCCTCTGTTCCTTCCTAGCTTATTTGGTGAACCCACCATCCATGATTTTGTATGTGTGTCTTTATCTACAGATGCACTCATTGTTGATCACTCACAGGACTCACTAGATGCTAGTCCATCATTTGATAATAGAGAATATAAGTTATTCATTGAAGATCCACTTGATCCTTCATTTGTCTTTTCCAGAAACATAGAGGATGAGTTCGTTCGATTTCCATCTACCCCTCTATTAGATTCTTCTAATCATGAGGATGCCGAAGAATTAATTGATTTTTCTGATCATGGCAGTCGTGATCTATTTTCTTCCAATTTTGATCACAATCATGAATCTATCGTAGTTGATCTTTCAAAGCCACCAGTTTATGATGATATACCTGATGATGAAGCTGAGACACCCAAGACTGTCGAGGCGCTTCATCCTGAGCTGATGGTTATGTCAGGCCCTCGCTCTCTTTGGGTAAGTCTCACTTCCGATCATGAAACTGTTCAATCACCCAAGGCTCCTCATCACTCATTTGCATGCATTGAAGATCCATCTCACACACAGATCACACTTCCTCCACTCGAACCGCACGATCCCATTTCTCATGCATTTTAGGAGTCTTACATTGCAAGCACTTGTTCGCGACACAAGTTATCTTTGTTTCTTTCGTTTGCTTGCATGTCTCAATCAAGAGTGTGATTTTGCTTCAAAGTTGCACGTAGTGTCACACAACACCATGATAAGTCCATGGACTATCTGTCATGCACATGCACTCACTTATGTCCCGTGGGCACTTTGAAACATGAAGTGTGGTTGTCTTCACTGTCATATCTTTCTTGTATGCTAGTCCGCACAACTGGGTTACTTGTGGACCAAGCCTTCAACAACATGGGTCTACCAATGCGCCAGTGGTTGCATTGGAAGTATCACTTCATGTGATGAAGCCCATGTACCGTTAGTGTAGGAGTAGGAGTAGTGTTTGGTTTTAGTTGTTTGCTTGCATGCTTGTTTGCTTACGTGCTTTGTTTTCTTGTTTGTTTGCTTGCTTGTTTGTTTACTTGCTTCACTTTCATTTTTTTCTTCTGCTCTATCTTTGCTTTGTGATTGTTAATACGATCACCTATTTCGTTCAAAGGTTAGTTCACATGAAACCATGTGTGACTCATGAAACGAGCTGGGTAAAGTACAAGAGGGTTTGTACAGCTATCAATACTTGGTTATATGTCATCTTGCCTCTGTATGATGAACTTGTTACTCTTAGTCCATGATATGTCGAAGGAAAATATGTACTCTTCGAAGTGAACCTTGGTGTAAACACAACGCTTGTGCGCTAACTATTGTCACCTTCTCTAGTCGATTGTTTTTGGGTTAACCCTTGTCAACTCAGTCAAGTAGAGTAAGGTGAGGGGGAAAACCTTAACAAGAAAATCAGAGATATAATAAACTAATTCTCTGGTGGAATAAACTCCTCTTCTCTCAATAAGTCAAGATCCCTCTTCTACCTTTGAAATGAATAAGTGATATGCACAGTAAAAAAGAAAAAAATGAAAAAATGAAAAGTCAAAAAATTCAAAATGAAAAATGAATAAGGCGAAAGAAGAGAAAGGCTTCTTACGTAGGGAGGTGATGCAAGTAACTCCACCGGGGTATTGACCAAGTTCGCTGGCAGTGGAGCCATGCTTGTGTTCCTATGTGACTCCACTGGGGTATTGTCCAAGCGTATTGGTAGTGGAGCAACACCATATATGAAAATAAGACTCTGACGACTATACTGCTTGTGCACCTATATACCTCGCAACCCCAATCGAAACAATTGTGTTGCCTTGGCTTGGAATGTGTGTCAATCAACCAAGAGTCTGGTAGATGCTACATCTTACAATAAAGTTAGTATGAAACCAAGATGAGCTAAGAACTGAACAATACTTCCGGAGATGTTAGATTTGCTTTTCACGAACAAGGTCTATGCAAAGAGTTGGAGTTCTATCAGTGTGCTGCCAAGTGTTGTACTGGCTACAACCACCCTCCAAAATTTTTCCTTAGCTTGTTTTGGAGCCTCCTTACCAACCTTACACAACACTTTGTCTTTCTTCGTCAAGTACTCAACCTTCAGTGCTTTCCTCGCATAAAGGCAGCCTGTCGATCAAAATTGATCCATTTCCCTCATAGGCTGCTCATCCGGACTTGGTCCAGCTGCAATTTGAGTAGCTTCCTAGTGAATTTGCACATTTTTGGAGGGAAACCAGCCTTCCCTCAAGGAATTGCACAATTCTCTCTTACAGCCTGCTAGGCTCCAGGATTGCGCAATCTTGCCAGCCAACCCTCCTAGCAGGATTTGCACAATTTTTCCCATCAATAGGCAGTTCAGCCCAGGATTTGTGAAAATCTGGGCAGCAGTCAACTACTAGGCCCAGAAATTGTGCAATCCCCTTGGGCAGTCAGCGCATCTTACAACCAGGAATGCACATTTTTTCCAAGCAGTTGAGCATTGGCATGCATGGACAGTCTGGTTGACTAGTTCCACCTGGGACCAAGGAAACTTGACTTGCATGCATGCATAAATTGATCTTCCTAGAATAGCAAGAGGAAACATGCAAAAAGTATCCCATGATTTAGGGAGCTATTTTTAGCAGTCGAGGGTTACATGCAAAGTTGTTTTAGAAGTTTCCCTCCAAGTGTCACATTTTCCTAGATTTGTGGCATGCGCGTCTTGAGGCCAAACTTATTTATTCGATGCACCAGAGCTCATTCTTTCACATCGACCTTGGAGCTTTGACATCCCACAACACATCCAGGACTCTTCGACACATCTGGCTCAGCTATTCACAGGTAAGTTGGCCTTAACTTCTCTTTTTCAGCATTTTTGTCGCTTTTTGTGTATTCGCTTGTGTTAGTGTTGTTTGCTTGATTTATTTGGACGCCTAAATTCGTTTACATATATTATAGCTTTTACTATCTTTGTTTCAATTTTCGTTGATATGTCACTGCTGTTGCATGAATGAGATTGGTTTGCACGAACATTCGCCCAACCAGCGAACGGCCTCACCCACATGCATGTTGATCTGTTCGCTCAATCTTCCATTCACGTTTTGCATACATTGTTTATCACTTCTATTATCACTTAGTCTCACCATGCATTTCATTAACTTACTCACTTTCAGTTGCCCGTCGGCAAGTCGGGCCAACCTTGGCTCGGTCTTTGCCTTCACCAAGGTTGCATTCTGCAATTTAGAGAAGTAAGGCTCACCTTCCTCTCCATATTTGTGTATTCTGGCCTAGCATTGGCCTCCTAGAATGATTTTCGCATTTCTAGAGGTTAGTGGTTTCTTGGCCCAAAAATTTGCGCAAATCTGCCCCTAGGCCAGTAGTCCTCCCTAGCTGGGATTGCACATTATGCAATTCCAACAGCCAACTACCCAACTGGATTACACATTTTGCAGATCAATCATCCAGTCCAGCCTCTCATTCAGTACAAACTGCCTTTTGTGCAGTTCTGGTAGCCAGTCCCTCAACCTCCCAGTGATTTTTGTGGATTCTTGCACATTAGTTCCCCAGGTATATGTTCTGACCTTCCCCGGATTTGCTTTGTTTTCATTGACATATTTCTTTCCATGCATGCTGCTTGTTTCCAGATCTCTAAGGTGATCATCTATCTCAATGGTTTCCAAGAGAACAGGATCCCAGGACACTGATGGTGTTGCAGTTAGAACAATAGTTGAACAAGTGTCCTCTAGCATGCTGATCTACGAAGATACGAAGTTGTATCTAGACGACAACATCAAATAGAAGTGGCAAGAGCTGAATGAAAATTTCACAAGTACTTTTGGGGAAGACCTTTAAGACCGTCAGGTGTACGTGAACATTCATAAGTACGGCCTGTACCGGATTGCATGTAGAGAGCCCGCATTCCCATGTGTGGATATGATTCACTGGATCATCTCTCACACTGACCCTGAGACGATGACCTTGAGTAGTGTCAGTGGGAAGAAGCTTGCAACCTTATGGGCACGAGATTACTATGAGATGTATCAGATGGACGGGCCCATAGCTGTCATGACCCCTCTGTTTAGCTTGCCCAACAATAGAGGCCACTCTAGAGATATTCTGAAGGATTGGGTAAAGGAGCCAGCTCGTTTCAAGATGACCCCTAACCAGATCTATAAGACAAAGATGTTGAGGAAGGCATACCAATACTTGGTCATATTCATTTTCCAACTGAGTGGCCAAGTGAGCATTGAGACCTTCCCTCAGAGTTGGGTGGTCGCGCTGGACCAACAAGCTAGAGAAGGAAGACTGTGCAACTGGTCTGGTACACTGGCTTATCAGTTGAAGGAGAAATTTACGAAGGCTCAACAGTCACCTGAAGGAATGCATGCAGAGGTTTACATGTCTGCCTACATTCTAGATGCTGTCTGTGCCCTACATGAGTTCCCGGGCTTAGAGTGGGCATGGTCACCGACGGACACTGTTGTGAGCACACATTTCAAGCTATTCTCCGAGTGCAACTTCAGAGGAGTGATCAAATGGTTGTTTGACCATCTTTTCACCTGAGTGTATAGGTTGATATTCAAACAAGATCCACCCTACATGTCAGAAGAAGCAATGAAGGCATTGTTAGGCGTTGTGGATTGGTATGCCTCACCGAATGGCACGTTCATTAGAGTGTTCAGTGCAGAGAAGCCTCCGCATGTTATGCCAAAGTTTGCTTTGGATGTGCTTGTCGTGCAGGAAGTAGTGTATCATATCTCAACAAGATTAACAGCTAGGCTACAACAGAAGAAGAAGGCACCTTGGTCCACTCTTTTGTTGCACATTGGGTTATACAAGACTAGAAGCATCAAGCAAGTGGATGTTGAAGTTGAACAAATGAACAAGTAATCATTCTACCTCTGAAGCTTCAACCCGTATAACCCACATTGCATCATGAATGATCATTGCATGAGAGTTCAGTTCAATTGGATCCATGGGGCATTTCATTGGGCTGAGGAAGACTCATGGAGGTATTGCTACAATTACTCCCGGCCCAATTAACAAGTTTGTTTCACCGTAGAGTGGTTAGCACAGCAGCATGAAGCAGAATCACAGAGAACACTAGCAGTAGAAACAATATTAGAGGCAGCAAACCCAAGCATACCTGTGCACGATAAAGGGAAGAGAAAGATTGTTGACTGCATGGAGGAGGAACAAAGCTGTAAATTTCGAGAAGATCCACTTGTAGAACAAGGAGTTATGGCTATTCAACATAAGGGGCAACATCGCGAAAAGTGAATTGCACGAAGGCAGAGAGATAATAAGAGAATGGAAGAAGTAGAGAAGGAGTTTCATGAGCTGAGGAAGCGACTCCGGAAAGAACAAGAGCTGCGCTAATAGAAGAAGGAAGTGCAACAGTAACAGATTCAGCAGGGGGCGCATCACGTGTAGACATACAAAGCATCACCCATAAAAGTAGTTGATTCTTCTAAACAAATGGCATCAAGAAAATAAGGTGAGCCCTCACAGGGGCAAGAATTTGCTCATGAGATAGAACAAGCTTTCAAACAGTTGGATGCAGACATGGAGCAACCAGAATTGGAACAGGACACTAACCTCATGCCTCACCACAAAGAGGTCGACTCGTCCACTGCAATGCATCCAGATGATGAGAAAGTATCGAATGATCAAGGATGCACTAAGATCCTTGGTGGTCAGCAAGAAGCAGAGATGTGTGACAACTCCTTTGATGAATCTCAACATAGAGTTGTGGACCCTGACAGAGTACCAACCTTAGAGGACTGAACATCCCCTGTGCAAGTTGAAGAACAAGTGATTGTGACCGATGTGCACAAGGACCCAGCTGCTTTTGCTGATGCGACTAGAGTGTATGTCGTAGCCTCTAGCTCTAGTGTCCGCTTCCTCATACTGTAGAATGAGCGAATGGTGATGTAACTACAGGTGGCCAAGCAGGGAGGAGACTTGGTGACAATGTCTGCCCGAGCTGAACTAAAGAAGGCAATACTGGAGGAAGTGTTGTCCTTGGACATGATTATGCGAGAATTTTACTCCAAGTTCGGTACCATGCATTGCAATTGTTCATCTTCACGGATGGCAGCATCCATGTGTGAGAAGCGATCGCATCTTGAAGAACATACATGCTACCGTTGATAGCATGCGAGCATGGATGATGAAGTATAAAGGAGCCCCACTTCATTTGCCAAAGATGATGAAGGCCAATGTAGTTGAGTTGCAAGCATGTATCTGGAGTCAGATCTAGAACTATGAGGACCTGCCACAACTCATCACTGGCATACAGGCTTCCCATGCACGAGTATTCAAGAGCATGGAGGTTATTGTGCACACATATGTGATTCGATTACTTGGGACTCTCACCCAAGAGAAGACCAAGAAGTAGGTCCAACAGGAGCTTGACTCGTACTTCGATGAGTTGATGCACGTCGCCACCAGTCCAAACTTTCCTATTAGTGCATACATCATGTGAAAGTATGTTGTTGGTCCGGCGAAATTGATGACAATGATGTGCATTCTTTTAGATGAGTTGGATAGAGGAGCCCAAGCAGTGTACCTGGATGCCATGGAGGTAAGTTTTAGGTTCCATACGGATGTCACAGTGGAACACATGGACACTATCAAAGACTACCAATCTTGGCACCAATATGTTACTGTTGATCAACATGAGGATGTCCAACAATTGGACTTATATAGTTGTCTAAGTCAAAGTGGTGTCTAGTCTGGCTTGTTCAAGCCATTGTTCACATGGGTACATGTGCATTGTAATGATGAGTCATGTCAAGTGTAAGTCAAGTCTCAAGAGTGACTATAATAGTCATAGAGTAGGTGAAGAGTCACTATGGTAGTTGAAGGGTCACAAAGGGGAATGTCAAAGGGTCACCCCACCCTTTGCTATAAATAGTCCTTGATAACTCATAGGCTTTTGGTCAGCCAAGCTTCTACTAATACTATCTTGAAGAAGGCTTGGACAGTATTGTAACATGCCTTGGCTTCTCCACTGCACGGAGCTAGTATATCGCTTTGGAGGAGCAGACAGATATGGTTATAACATTCCACTGATGGGGCTAGCAAGTTTACATGGTGTTTGTATGATTGTGACTTACACTTCTTTATATAATAAAATCCAACACATTTTCATGCATATGTTGTTATTGTAGTTGGATTGCTCTGGTTGCCTTAATGATATATGTTATTTAAATTATGTACTTGTATATGAACTGATTTGTATGCAATTATATGAATCTTGTTGTTAATGTGTTGCATATGTTGTTAATGTTGTCATCGTCCGCATCGACTGCTTTGTCAGAAATCAAACAAACCTTTCTCTTAACCTTATTATATCAACCATCACACTCATCTTAGATTGATCCATGAGTGTTATTCGTGTTATCTTACCTTGTATGTTGTGACTTCTGCCTCCGTGTCGACTGCTTTGCTGAAAGTTGTGCATGTCCTTTGTGTTGTGTGTTCCTAGACAAGTTGTGACTAATCCCTTTGAACCTAGAACTCACCATCACCTTCCTCTCCCTTTTAAGTGTTGTAACCTCTCATACTCATTCCTTCACTCGCTGCATTAGTCACACCCTTTCTAATGACAAAGTTATCTTTCTTGCCTCTGTACGACATCGCGGTCAAGGTATTACCTTACGACCATTGTTGGGGATCCTACACCAAATGGTTTGAGGTCTAATTCAGACTTCTTACCAGGGAGATCCCCTTAACATGTTGGCAGGTCCAGCACCGTTAACACATTCCAGGTATTTGAATCTAGAAGACATTGGTTGAATCTTAACCCCAAACATTGAGGCAATTTGTTGGGTTACCTCGGAACCCCAATCATCAGAAATTACCTCTGATTTATCTTTATTAATTATTAGGCTTGTTGCTTTGCCAAATTTGTCAAATACCTTATGAAAGGACTCCCACTCTGAATACTTGGCTTCCCCAGAGTAGAGGACATCGTCTACAAACATAAGATATGTCATTGAATTGTCTCTTGTAACCCCACAACCGGATATTGAGCTAACCTCCTTCATGGCTTTGATACCTCTATTGAAAGCATCCATGACAAGGATAAACTATAGGGGGGAAAGCGCACAACCTTGTCTTATCCCCAATGTATTTTGAAAAGTTACGTTGGCACGCCATTAATGAGAATAGTTGTAGATGTCGAAGTTATGCACGCCATGATCCATTTGATATGTCTATGACGGAACCTAATTTTATAGAGGATCAAGCGGAGAAACTCCCAGTCCACTCTGCCATAAGCTCGGATAAGATCGATTTTCATAAGGCATGATTTTTTTTCCTTATTTTTACCGAGTGGATACACTCTTGGGCTATTGCAACAACGTCCCATATTCTTCTGCCAGAAAGAAAACCAAACTCCTCCAAAGTAATGTGTGAAGATAATATCTTTTTAACCTTATTATCTAGGAGCTTAGAGATCATATTGTAAATAGAATTGCATAAGGAAATAGGCATGTAGTTGAGAAGAATAGAGAGAGTTCTTTTTAGGAACTAAAGTGAGAAAAGTTGAGCTTATTTCCCCTAGAATTTTCTTGGAGAACCTGGATTCTTCCACAATTTTCATCAAATCAAGGCCCATTGGGTCATAAAAGAAAAGAAAGAGTTTGATAGGCCAACCATCGGGCCCAATGTTCTTATCCTTTTCCATATCATCCATAGTTTGAAGTAGCTCCTCTTTCGATATGGGAACGTCCATTTGTGCTATCTTCTCTTATTTAACCATTTTGGGAAAAATATTTACCAACACCATTTTTTCTACTAAATTGTTTTCTTCTTGTTCCTTGAATTTATTTTTGAACAAGATGAATGCCTCATTCTGAATCATGCACCACATGTGATTTAATTGAAAGGTAATTTATTTTGGTCCATTTCATCACACTATTATAGGATAATGGCATCATGATCTAATATTTCTGAGAAAAATGTCGAGGCCTGCATTTGTTTCATTCTCTAACACAGAAAATAATCTACAAAAAACCGATCGATCCTTTTTGTTATTCCATTGACCTTGGAACATCCATTTTTCCAGGTTATGCATAAAGGATAGGGAGCAATATCTATAAACATCTTCTGAATGAAGAGATTGTAAATGAGTCCATTTTTTCTTTGAGACCCCAACATTATCCTTCCTCCAAAGTGAAATTCATATCCCCAACAATAATCATCGAATTGATGTCCAGGATTCCAGTTGAGTCAACCTTTTCTCAACATTATTTGTGATTGTTGTACGGAGCGTAGATGTTCAAAATGCGAATTCAGTGGTATGTTCCTCTGCAGATTTTGGTCAATATTATCTCGGTGTAGGACCAGAAGACATTGAATGTGAGCCCACTAGAGTTTCAATTTGCACTAGAGGCAAAACCTTCCCACATCACTGTGAGCCCACTAGAGTTTCCATTTGCACTAGAGGAAAAACCTTCCCATGAAGGACATATCTTTAGCAGGATCTCTTGGGCCTTTTCCTTAGCAATCATTGTTTCCTATTGAAAAAGAATGGTAGGTTTTTTTTATTGAATGTTGTATTCCAAGGACCTTTTGGTTTGGGTAGATCCCAACCCCCTCATATTTAATGGCATTACTATTGGGTGCAGGAATTGCGATTAAGAAAAATCCTCAACACTTAATTGTAAACCCGGGGATTATCTGAAATGATCATAAGTTAAAATTGATGTAGAATTGATTAGCCATTAATGATTTGAATTTTAATTGAAAGTGCAGAAATCGAAAGAACTTCTTGAGAAGAAGACTTTATGATAGCTGATAAAACATAAGTAAGATGCACAACAGAAATGAAAACAGTAAAAACACAGCGATACCAGACAACAAAGTTGATTACGGAGTTAGTCCTTGATGGACTACGTCTCTGGGTCTTCTTTCAATATGGGTGACCAATTTATTAGGATTGAAACAGAAGAGGTCGATTACATAGAGATTTGACCAAATTGAATGTGCACGCATGTACTTCTGGTCACTGTCAAAGGATATCTCTCTGAACCAACTTTCCAACGTTTATCACAGTTTCCAATTCTGACTCTGGATGCTATTGTTACACTGAAAAAAAACTGCTTATAACCTCCAGAATTTCCATACAAAAACCAAAATCACCCTCTAATGTCTTCAATGAACAAAAACCACCTCTTATAGGCCTGCAGGTACATTCAACCCTCTTCAGGCTAAATTTGGCATGAATTGGCTTATGTTTGGGTTCTTGTTCCTCCATCCATTCACCTCTTGACTCCTTAGGATAGGGTTGCATGGTGGTTATATTAAATTTAGAACAAAACCATAACAAAACCCACCTGAAACCTTATAATAGCCCGAATATTATTAGCAGTTAGCTACTTGGGCGGAGGCGCACCGACAGCACATGTGCATAGGCGAGTACCCCATTGTTAGGGCTCCGACGGTTCTGTTGATGGCCTTGCTGACTGTGCGGTCTATTGCCGTGTGTACATATGCCCGTGGTTAGAGCTCTGGCGGTTCTGGTGCTATGGTTAACTACCAACTCCTTTACCCGCTCACACAACCACTACTGGCCGCAGTCTTCTCCTGCGTGGTCAAAGCCGTGGCTTATGATTGCGGTCAATGCTAACCCCGACAGCGTTACACTTTCCCGTTCACATTTGGATGTATATTCTATTGTGGTCTGCTAACCCTCTACGGTTTGGACAGTTTATGCTATTTGCAATGTTTTTTTATGTAATGTTTTAACATATTAATATAGTCCGAGAGTTATTTCATGGGTTTAGACTTTGAGTTTGTATTACTTTAATACATTGAAGTCCGATAGGTATGAACATAGGGTGTAGGTCTTAATGCATTTTTGAATGTTGCATTTAGGTTCTAGGTTTATGTTTGATACATGGATTTTTAGCATGGATTTTGTATTAGGTTTAGGTCTAAATCATTAGGGATTTTTTTCATCAAATGAGAAAACCCGTTTACAACTAAATGTCACAAAGCAACATTAGAAACATTTGTCACATGATGATGAACCCATCGACATAAAAACTTGTGAGTGGACGACAACACATGTCAATGACCAATCCTTGAAATAGCGATGAAAAACCCACATCAAAAACCATATCAACTGAACACCCTGACAAAAACCATAGACATCATCTGAACAACCTGAACCATAACAATATTATCGAAACTGAATGACACCGGACTGAATTGCTGACGATGACACTAAACACTAACGATGACCTGTGTAACTGATCTAACGAGATCCTCCTGGATCAATCCTCTCCACTTGAAAGCTTTTGGACCACAAAAGTTTGACTAAAGAAATAGTCGATGAGGGTAGAGCTCCCTCACTTTCCACCTTGACCTGATGATGAACCAATACATTCAATCAATCACCTACAAGTGATGACTGTGATGATGTTGATCATGGCACATTTTGAGTCGGTGACTTGTTCCATCCATCTGCAATATGAACAACTTGCAACGATGGGCAAACAACCTGTTATGAACATGGAAATTGATTTATTTCCATGAAGAACCATGAGTTAGTGATTCATAATCATCTTCGAAAAAAGTATCTACAGGATATTGTTCAATACTTTTGACATGTATTAACAATCTATTTTGCGAAATGACAGAGACAATCAAAGATGTTTTTGACATCAAACCAACTACTTGACTTGACATACTTTCCTGATTCCTGATTACTAAGTGAACTTGTTGCCATAAACCCATCAAACTGTAAGGTGAAAATTGCTGCAACTTAGTTTGTCTTTGAAAGTATTGAATTAGTTGTTGATTTGTTTGAATCACTTTTCCCTTATTCATTAAATGATGTTTCCATTGATTAGCACTTCCCCTGATGCATAAGTTTCCCTTAGATACTTTGATACTGCATTAGAAAAGGATTTGATATGAAAACAAATGGGCTTCCTCTCCATTTGAAAATAGCTTTCCAAAATGTTCGAAACATGAAATGGTGACACAATACAAGAGAAATGTAACACTAACTTTCCCCAATACTGACCTGTATCCCTGTAATTGTTAATTTCCAAACTTGGACTGAATTGATTCATTCTAACATTAGGAAGAGGAGCTTTATGCATGAATTGTAATTCATGTTGTATTCCCTTCTTATGGGTAAGATGTTTGGTTTTACATAGAACTGGAATAGTTTCTATCTCTTTGATCAAACTATCTTTAAGATGAGTCCCATAACTTAAACAAGCATCATGTTGATTGTTATGTTGTTCCTTTACACACATGATTACAAATATTTTATTTGAACTTATTAATCACTTCATTTGATTAGCATTAATATTCAAATGATTTTTGTTTTGATGTGCCCTAACAATAAATTTGACCCCATATTTCTTAAGGTGATATTTATGCTCTCTCTTCTAAAATACTGCATCATGATCATAAAGATAAGGACTTCCTAAGACAACTCCACATATGTCTACTGGAACCACATCTAATTCCACTTCATCAATGTAATTAGTTGTAATGGAAAATCTTAATCGACACTGTTTGGTGACTTTTATCTGAGTTGATTTGTTTACCCATCCTAATGGGTAAGGTCTTGGATGATTCTGTGTTTCCAAACCCAAAATTTTAACTAAGTATTCATATATTAAATTTGCCTGTGATCCACTGTCAAACACTGTATCTATCTTTGTATGCTTAGAAGTTATCCTTATGTTAAACAATTCAACTCTTTTATCCTCATTTGAAGGATTTATGTTTGATGAAGATGCAATAGTATTCGAACTTGAACCAGTGT
Organism: Pinus tabuliformis; assembly: GCA_031772625.1. Classification (NCBI taxonomy): domain Eukaryota; kingdom Viridiplantae; phylum Streptophyta; class Pinopsida; order Pinales; family Pinaceae; genus Pinus; species Pinus tabuliformis. The sequence continues at coordinate 1,134,174,489 of CM062804.1, forward strand.
CAGAAGTTTTACCTGTCGTAACCATAGCGGTTATCTTCCTTTCATCACCTGAATTTGAACCTAGATCCTGCTGGACTACTGCAATTTCCTTTTTTTCATCCTTCTCCTTATGGAACTTTTTGGGCTTAAGTTTTGGATGAAGTTTCCAACACTTAGATTCATCATGACTGATTCTCTAGAAATGAGAACAAGTAGGTTTTTCCTTTTGAGCTATCGCTGATTTCTTTCTCTTCGAATTATTCTTCCCTTTACTGTCATTGGAATCTTTGATTTCCAACTCTTTGGATGATTGTGATGAAAACTTGAATGGTCTGCTGCCTGATTCAATATGTATGGCCTGAACACACACTTCATCAAAATCATCAGGATTAAACATCAATAATGTATGTTGCAAATATGAATGTAAATTGCCGAAGTATTTTAACAAAGTTTCACATGTATCCAATGAAATACCAAGCACCAATGCTTTCTTTCTGAATTCTTGAGTAAGATCCTGAACACTCTGCCCTTTACGTTGCCTCAGATGCTGCCAATCAATAACAACTTTATGCATGTATCCTAAAGGATAGAATTGTTTCCTAAGAGCTTTAAAAAACTTAGACCATGAAAGAGATGACTTTTCCTTTATGCTTTACATCTATCTGAGTTTTACTTTCCCACCAGATTAAAGTTGTCCCCCCCATTCTATGTGTAGCTAACTGAATTTTTGTTTTATCATTAGAAATGTTATGAATACAATAATACACTTCTAACTGCTTAATCCAATTATCAAACTTTTTCAGGACTCATTTCGCCATCATAAATAGGTAACTCAAATTTCACATCAAGTTTCAAAAGAGATGTTTTCTTAGGTTTATTTTCTGTTTTATATTCTGCACTGGAAGAAGAATAAGAAGAAGGGGATGATGGAGATGATGGAGGTGAAGGTGGTTTATCAGCCTTTCCTTTACCTTTTTCCTTCTTCAATGTCTTTGAAGAAGAAGCTGCATCACTCACCTTCTTGTCTTCATACAGTTATCCCAACATCTGATGCATAGTCAAGAATGCTTGCTGAAATTGTTCATCACTCATCTTAGTTTCAATGTTTTCACCTGCATCAGATCCTGTCATGGTCGACTTATGAACGACTTGTCGCTTTCCAATATCTGATCAATTTGCTCAAGGATTCCTTCTCCTTGTTGCGACTTTGACTTGGTTAACATTCAATGGAAAATTCTAAAAATGAAACCTACTCTGATACCAAATTATATGATATGAAATGATCATAAGTTAAAACTGATGTAGAATTGATTAAACATTAATGATTTGAATGTTAACTGAAAGTGCGGAAATCGAGAGAACTACTTGAGAAGAAGATTTTACAACAGTTGATAAAACATAAGTAAGATGCATAACATAAATGGAAACAGTAAAAACATAGTGATACCAGACAACAAAGTTTATTATGGAGTTCATCCCTAATGGACTACATCTCTGGGCCCGCTTTCAAAATGGGCGACTGCTTTATTAGGATTGAAACAGAAGAGGTCAATTACACAGACATTTTACCAAAATGAATGTACATGCAAGCACTTTTGGTCACTGGTAAAGGATATCTCTCTGAACCATCTTTCCAACGCCTATCACGGTTCCCAATTCTGACTCCGGATGCTCCTGTTACATTGAAAACAAAACTGCATATAAACACCAGAATCTACATACAAAAACCAAAATCACCCTCTAATGTCTTCAATGAACAAAAACCACCTCTTATAGGCCTGCAGGTACATTCAAACCTCTTTAGGCTGAGTTTGGCATGAATTGGCTTATTTTTGGGTTCTTGGGCCTTAGTCCATTCACCTCTTGACTCCTTAGGATAGGTTTGCATGGTGGTTATATTAAATTTATAACAAAAACCATAACAAAACCCACCTGAAACCTTATAATAGCTCGAAGACTGTTAGTGGTTAGCTAACTGGGCGGAGGCGTGCTGACAGTGTATGTGCACAGGTGAGTATCCCGCTGTTAGGGCTCCGGTAGTTCTGCTGACAACCCCACTGACTGCGTGATCTATTGTCGTGTGTACATATGCCCACGGTTAGAGCTTCGACAGTTCCAATGCTGTGGTTAACTGCCAACTCCTTTAACCGCTCACATGACCACTATTGCTCATGGTCTTCTCCCACGCAGTCAAGGTTGTGGCTTATGACTACGGTCAATGCTAACCTCGACGAATTTACACTTTCTTGTTCACATGTGGATGTATATTCCATTCCGGTCTGCAAACCCTCTTCGGTTTGGACAATTTATGATATTTGCAATGTTTTTTAATGTAATGTTTTAACATATTAATATAGTCTGAGAGTTATTTCATGGGTTTAGACTTTAGGTTTGTATTATTTTAATACATTGAAGTCCGATAGGTATGAACATGGGGTTTAGGTCTTATTTCATTTTTGAATGTTGCATTTAGGTTCTAGGTTTAGGTTTGATACATGGATTTTTAGCATCGGTTTTGTATTAGGTTTAGGTCTTAATCATTAGGATTTTTTTACATCAAATGAGAAAACCCCTTTACAACTAAATGTCAAAAAGTGTCATTAGAAAATTTGTCACATGACGATGAACTCGTCGACATCAAAACCTGCGAGTGGAAGACAACACATGTCGATGACCAATCCTTGCAAAAGGGATGACAAACCCACATCAAAAACCATATCAACTAAACACAATGACAAAAACCATAGACATCACCTGAACAACCTGAACCATAACAATATTGTTGAAATTGAACGACATCGCACTGAATTGTTGACGATGACACTGAACACTGATGATGACCTGTGCAACTAATCTGACGAGATCGTCCTGGATCATGGGGTTTCGTAAACTTAGAGATGAAGCACAGGAAATTCCAGAAGTGGTATGAAATTTTCCTATTCCTAATCCTACTTCTTAAAGGAAATTCTTGTAGAATCAGACAGAAAACAATCTTAAAGGAAATTGACACCAAGGCAACTCTAGTGCTGGAATGTAAAAGAACAATTTGCAAGTAAATCAAGTAAAGGAGTTTTCACACAACTGAAACAATATTAAATGCTAGAATGAAATTCTATGTTCATCTTCAGATAGATAGCTAACAGTCTGACAAGTGGGCCCTTGCAGAGATATGTTTTCCTCTTGATCTTCCTTCTACACAAACAACCTGTTCTTTCATTGTTGCAATCTGCTTGCACTAGTGTGGGTATAGTGTTTCTGTGTAAAAGTATATTTTTCCTCTCTTACTGAAGATTTATGTCTTTGTGAAGATGCTCTAAGATTTAGGGCTTAGAGCACTCTGTTTTTGTGACAAGAGACGAGCTCTTGCGCTGAGGCGAAGTTTCCTTCACCAAGTTTCTAATTACTTTCGAAATGATTGAAAGATGTGCTAAAAAAGAATTGCAACGACAAATGGAATCCTAAAATAAATTGTCAATGAGAAGGAAATGCTTAAATTAATTAAATCTTGCAGAGGAAGGAAACTTCATAAGTGAAAGCAACTCAAAGTAGTCAAAGCAGTAGTCTAAGTGATCTTCACAAGTCAACTAACTTTGGAAATCCACTCAAAATGTTTTCGTTTCTTGCTCATAAGACATAAAATGCAAGTATAACATGTTTATGATAAATTCATGCAATTGTTCTCAGATCCTCCAGAGATATAGTTTTAATTTTGAAGACAATTACTGAAGTTAACGGTTCATTTTCTTGCAAAATAATTGGAAATGATATGCAGGAAAGAAATTCAATGTTTGTTTTAAAATATATAATTGAACCGAAGTGTAGGTAACCGCATGCACTAGTTTAGGAAAAGGTTTCTTGCACGATCCAAGAAAAAGCGAATTGAGACAAGGATTGTGAGTATAGGAATGTGAGAAAGGAATTCCAGAAAAGAAATAAAATTCAATTAATTCCCAAGCCATGGATCCGTTTCACATTTTAACTACCAAATAGATTCAAATTATAATTTCAGAAATAAATATCAGAACTGCTCAGACCACATAACTGTAAAAAGAAATATTCACACTGTCTTTCTGAACACTAAAAGCACAAGGGGTAAACAAGCTGGGTTGGCTGGGCCCTAGCCAACCAGCTCATTTCCCATTTAAGAAATGAAAAGGCTCAGCACTCAAATACGCATCAAAGATAAATTAAACATAGTATATGAAAATCATGGCAGATTCCTTGTATTACTTGATCAACAAATGTACATAGAAGTTGAAGTCCAGCCCAAAGCCAAAGGTGATACCCAAATTACATAAAAATGAAATTACAGTCGAAGCATCGCTAGCTAGTTCTACCTATGATCTATATTTTATACATCCTTTTGGCCTTAGCCGTATTCCACTAATTACAAACATTTTCTTATTCAGGCCTTTCGGCCGAACATACTAACAACCGAAATTACAAAATCGGCCAACAGTTATAATGGAACGTGTATCTTGCTTGGCCGTAGACCATCTTTGGAAAACATCCTTGATTGTGCGCCACCGATATCCTTCTTTAGTTCATCAACAACTAAACTTGGAGTCAAGGATCAAATTCGTCTGCGTGGAAAGATTTAGCTCATGGAAATCTCAGACAGTCCTCGTGGCGGTGCAAGAATCTGCTGCACTAATCATACTCAATCATAATTAATACTAAGTTCATCAATTACTTCTAGGAAATTAACATAAGTTACAAGAGGTACTTAATAGGCATGAAATCCATATAAAAATGATTAATAAAGCACTTTAATAAATATTAATGTAAAATACAAAGCATGTGCAGGAATAGGTAGTTATCTTGGACTAGTGCAGGAAAGAGAGGTTTATGTTGAGATAAAACAGAGGTTAATGTTTATAGAAATGGGGTAAAAATAGGGCAATTTGGGACACCAACATCCTCCCATCCCTAAGCTGTTGTGTGTCCTCACACAACATTTTACCTTCTGCAAAAAATCCTCAAAAATGAATGGCTAGCTCCTCAATCTTGAACTTCAATGTATATTCCTGCTTTCACTATCTTCGGCTTTTTGTCTCAGTCTCTTCGCAGTTTCTTAGTCACTTTCTTGAAGCGTTTTCAGCATTTGGAGGCCCGACACTTCCATACCTTTACTTGTTTCTTCCTTTTTACCTTTTCAAGTAGCTTGTTACCGAGAATAGTGTCTATGCAGAACTACTAATCCCACTAAGGCTGGTAGCTACCTTAGAAACAAACAAACTAAAACTACTTTCGTTTTCCTTTATGAGAGATAGATGAGAGAAGAATAAAGGAGACCAACTCTGTCTTGCGCTTGGTTCCTTGCTCGATTCCTCTCTCTTCTGATAGTCCTTTGCTACTTGCTTTCTTATGTACCCAACATCACAGAGTACCTGTAGAATCAAAGCAGCATAACACTATACGAGAACATAGATCTATTATGATAAGCAATATAGGATCAGATGTATATTAACCACACAAATGCATAAAACATCAATCACACAAGTGTATGGAGGAAAACTTGAATAGCTTTATTGATAATCAAGAAAGAGCCAAGAGAATTACAACCGATTATTCTGATCCAACATCATCCTCTCAGCAAGTAAGCCCTTCTTCACCTCATGAAAAGCTTAGATCACCCAACACTATGATATTGCCTCAAGAAACCAACAACACTTCCTTACAAGATACAAAATTCCAGCCTTTGGATCTCTGGGATGAGGGATCCATATATAGATGTCTGCAAGGGAGGTGAGTTAGCTTTTGAGATTTGATTAGTGTCTCCCCTCTAATAGTTCTTGATTCCACTTGGAGATTGATGATCTCTTACTCATCCCTGGTCGAATTCAGAGAGGCAAGTGTCACAGGAGAAGTTTCTGGAAGATTCCATGCTTCTCCACCTTGCGGATTGACCCTGCCATTTGTCCCTTCTCGCCCATCGCACCCCATAGAAGGGATTTTTGACATGCAACGCACCTACTGTGTGTATTTAGGTGGGATGCAACGCACTTTTCCTATGGAGCAGGTGAAATGGTCCAATTTTGACCAGTTCTGAGTAGTTTTTCATGGAGAACTTCTCGGAGATGCTGTAATCAGTTGACCTTGTTCTTTTAGGGGTTGTAACAACACCTTTAGGGACTTAGGAGCCCTTGGTTTATGGACATTTATGCTTGGGGTTGCAGTGCCCAAAAATGTCTATAACAGTTGCCCCATAAAGCATGAGGTCGTTAATCTTTTTGATGTCGGGTGAAATGCTTTATCATGAGGATCCGAAGTTCTTTCAAGCTGGAAGGAGACCTGTAATAAGATACAATACAATACATTATATTCATAATATTTTCATGATCTAGCTGAGGCGGGCATTCCCATGCTCAGCTTTATAAATTCATTTTTCATGTACATGAGACAGACAATCGTCTAAGTGTAGACTGATGATTCTGGTAGAGCCATCATCCCTTAGATTGGATGATTATCTGTGCAGCAATGATGTACATTTGATGTCTTTATTTTCCTGAATATATATCGCAGCCCAGATGGATGAAACTAAATCCGGGGTCTTCAATCTCATTCAATATTCACTCAAAGTAAAAGTCGATCCACGTGAGAGATGTTCTGGAGTTGAACATGGAAAGACATCGTCTGATTACCAGCCAATGATGCAAGCTGTTAACAGGCGCGAGAGGAATCACCGATAATGATGATGACCCTCAAGGTACTACAATACAATTTACGTGGTGTGAATAAAGGGCTTGGTGTTGAACACCACGCAAAATCTTTCGGTTGAAGGCCATTGATGTAAACCTGTCGCTGGAAGTGAGAAACTTGCCATTGAGGCATGCAAGCTTCAAAGTACTGAAAGGGTTGTTCCTAAATCGACTTCTTGGATAATAAGCTGATGTCGACAAGAAGTGATCCATCATAGGAGGGCCTTAATGAATCCCACATCAATGAAACATAATGGAGCAAATGATTTTAATGGAGGTGAAAACGATCTGGTGATATAAGGTTCAGGGTGGCGGTCATGAAAGAATGGAGCGTAAATGTATTGCAGTGGGTGAGACACAGGTGAATTCTCTGAGCGACTTCTCTTGAACATATCGGCGACACTGACATGATGGATCGGTAGCATTAACCCCAAATGTGGATGGTGTGATGGAACCATGGTGATGTGACCAGTGAATGGAACAACCCAACCCGACTTGGATGCGGAGTGAAAGTGTCATGTTCAAGAGCGACTTGCTACCAACAAAGTTTTTTCAAGTTTTCTTCCCAATTTTTCCCCAGTCATTGCTGACCAGTACCTCTTTATTTTTGTCAAGCTTGAGGAGGATAACATATGCTTGTTCTATAATTTTCCCTTCGGGCAAACCCATCGCTATGTTTTAACGAGCCTAGCGATAGTGAAACTCGTTCTTGTCTGCTATGGACAAGTTTGTCGCTATTAGGTTTTAATGAGTTTAACGACAAAGATAACTCGGTCCTTTTCAATTTTAGAGAGTCTGAAAAGGGATGTAAAGGAAACTCCAAAAAATCCTTTTTCGTCATCTAATCCCTTAAGTCCGAAAAAGTATAAAATAATACAGAAGGGATGAATTTTCAGTACTTTTAACGAGCCAAACAAAACAAGCGCTCGATCTTTTTGTGTAATAATCCCTCAGGTCCAAAAAGATTAAAATCTAAAGGAGGGATAGCACTTCCGGTCACTTTAACGAGCTGGAGAGGGAAATGGCTCGGCAATATTTTCATATTTTACGCGTCAGTTGAAAAGAGCTTAAAGGAGACTCGTCTTTGAGGAACGAGTGATAAATTTGGGTAGCAGCTGATTCCACGTAAGGTTTGGAATTTTCCAATCACGGCAGTGTTACAAGGATGACTAATAGGATCACTCTTCGCAGTTGTTCCTCAAAAGGAGTAAACAATGAAGTGGAGGTGAATGATCGGCCAATACAGAGTGGAGGTGATGATGAGAACACGACCAAGGCTTCAAAGGCTGAAGTAATACATTCACGACGATTATTTACTGGAAATTGGTTCATTTTTTATTTTAAAATGAGCTTAAACGCTGGGGGAAACAATTGCTCATTGCTTATGTTTATTTTTTAACGAGCATGAAGTCCACGTTAAAACTGCTCGATCCAGTTGTATAATAAGGATGTCTCATCTAAGATTCCATTTTTGTGGAGCTTTCACCTTACAAAGCTTTGCTCCGGATCCTTTCTTTATGCAAGTTAGGAAACGACCAATCCTACGAGTTTAAAGGGTTAGAGGACCTACAAATTTAAAAAAATAAATGGTCACACTTCGCTTGCATGCCAAAAGGTTTGCATGCCCCCAGGTATAGTGAAATAGAGTTTCGGGGTTACCCCTCAATTTGCAGACAAAAAATTGTTTTATCGGGAAAGGCGTACCTTTTCAGGTTATCCCTCAATTTGCAGACAAAACATTTCTTTATCGAGAAAGGCCTACCTCTTTCGGGTTACCAAAGATTGTTCTATCTGTGCCACAAACAAAACACTTCTTCGGCGATGTCTACCGAAATAGACAAAGGCGAGTGGTGCAGACGCCTCCACTCACATAACTTTGACGAGGGAATCTTATTCCAGTCTAATCCCATTTTCCAAAACGGACGGGTGTGTCAGACTAGTCATATATCCCTCGCAGAAACCTACCCTATACCTAAAGTTTTCCTGCCGAAGCAGACCAGGGTGCATGCCCCCTGGGTTTCAGTCATATCCTCCGAATCACTCGCGCTCATCAGGAGGACGGACTGGGGATTGATGAGACATTCCTTGCGTGAAAAGACCATTCAGGGATGGTATATGACTATTTGCTATGCGTGAACCGGGGAATGAAAGCTGGTCTACGAGCTTGACCACTCTTCCTTCGTGCGGAAAACACATTACTCTAAAGAGTGAGGAGACAATGGCTCCCATGCAATAAATATAGTCTCGTCCAAGGAGTAGATTATAATCCAGGGGTCCTTGGACTACCATTACGTTCATGTGAACGGTTTTCCCTCTCAATGTTATGGGCACATTGGGAAGGATCCCTAATGGTCGACTGGTTCCTTTGTCAAAGCCTGCTAGATTTCTCATCTCAGGCAAAAGCGATGGTGAACCAAGCGCTTTCCATGCAGTTGAGGAAAGGATACTCACAGAAGTCCCTTCATCTATGATGGTACCAGCCATAACCATTCTATATAATTGAGCGATGATTCGGAATGGTATACTAGCCGGTAAACAGGGTCTGCCTAGTAGATTCCAGTCAAAGGAAACAACCAGGTTGCTTGGAGGTGGGACCGAATAGACGGTAGGGTACGACTCTGACGAAATTCCTTCCTGTGGTAAAGGAACGGGTAAGTTGCCCCCATGTTCATTGGAGTTTGTGCTTACGAAAAGAATTTGGACGATGTCATCTTTGTTCTCTTCGGTGACTGTATCATCATCTGAAGGCAAGACCGGGTCAAATACCGCCTCGACCTTTTGAATTTCGTCTGGTATGGATCCAGATGGTTTTTCTTCAATGATAGATACTTCGGCTGACCACAAGGGCATGTCAGCCGGATTTTCAACTAGTGACGGACTCGGCAAGAGTTTCTTATATCCAGGAGGGAGCCGTAATGGTGAAACCGGACGGTCGTCCAAAACTCTTTTAGCCTCATCTAAGAAGGGACAACAGTGGACGGCGTGATCGCCTTCACACAGTTTACAAGGAAATTTACATTTTCCTTTTTGTCCAGCGGCTTCACTTTCACTAGTTGACGATGTATGTTCAACATGATCGTCAGAGGTTGATGACACCGGATTGTGAAAACGAGGAGACCAGTCCCTTAAGATCCGAGGGATGCAAGGACAATCTCGATGATAGTGGTCTCCTTTTCAAATGACACATGGCGATTTAGGCCTGGTCGGTGCAGTGTGTGGATTTTCGCTAGACGATGCTTGGTTGCCCCTTTTCGCCTTTGGCTCCTTCTTCTTCTTCTTTTCCTTCTTCTTCTCAAGTACTTGATTTTTGGCTTTACCAACTTCATCAAGCGAAGAGGAAGGAGGAGAGGAAGAATTGGATGAAGTAGAGGGTTGGGGGGTAACTCTGGAATCGTTTAGTTACTGACTCGATTGTTCAGGAATCGCGGTGTTCTGAACGACGGAGGTTGAGAAGAGCCATACGGGCAAACCAATTGTCAATCCTGGAAGTGACAATGTGGCCATATGGGGTGCACCAACATCTCCCCAAGAGGAGAAGGGACTAGGATTTCCTCCAAGGGGAACTCCTTGGTTGGTGGACTCCATTTTCTTCAACCTAAGACCAACGTAGGAAAGGTGATAATTATTCCATTTAAAATAAATTTTAGACGCTTTGACACAACTTGTTTTTTCAATTTTTAAGAGTCGAGAAAAAACAAAATATGACTCTAGTCGCCTTCGATTTTTAATGAGCCTGAAGTGACAAGTGCTCAAATGGACCTTTTCCGTTAAGGAGTCTGAAAAGGAACGAAAGGGACTGCTCTAGAAATCTAGACAGAGGGATTACCAAACCAATCACAAAACTGTAGAATACTTTTTACGGTACGACAGTCAATCTTATCGAATGCTCTGTTCAGTGCATTGTGATCGATAGGGCGGCAAACAAAGCTTCCTATGGATAAAGGATTAAGCCTATTGAGGTCTCCCAAAATATACTTGACGGTATGTGGGAGCACAAGTCCGTACTGGCACTTATCGTCTCAAAGTGGAGGAATCACCCAACCAACAGTGAAAACAATAGTTACCAGGCTTTACGACGTTGGAATACGTCTCTAGCCTAGACTTCTAGATGTTGTGCGTTAGGTTCCAAAGCGTTTTTAGATTCATTAAATTTATTTTATAGTTGATCTTGCTTAAGAAATTTTCCTTTCAGGTTCACCGCGTGATGTAGATTTACAATTCCTAAAATGAAATCTAAGATGATAAACAGTCGTTTAGTCTTCTTTTTGCAAATGAAAATCTTAGCTACTAAGGAAAGAGAGATAGTGTTCTTTCAACAAAGAGCAAAGAGCACACACTAAATGAACTGTCCTAAATCAAACCAACAAACAGTCTAAATGCAAATGCACGTGCATGTATTTGTTTTCAGCCTTCTTAATGTGTAAATGATAAAAATAAAGCCAAGCGCAAATCTGAATTATTTTTCAAAGCAACAATTACTAACAAGTTTCTTTTCAAAACAAAATGAGGACAATGAAAACACTTTGCGATTTGGAATTGAAAACTTGCTTTCGACACTAGAAAAAATACTAATTCAGATCAGACACAATAGTGATAGGGTAATCGACTATCAAGAACAACCAGATTCTCTTCTATGACTGAAAATGACACTTGCGACACTTTCAAATCAAGAAACGACAGTACAATTACATTACTTCTTTGTAAAGGAGAACTGAAAATGACTCAAAAAATACATAAAAACATTTGCAGTTCTTTGCACAATGGAGGCGAAATAACAGCAAGGAAAGGGGTTTCAAACAGAGGTGTACTGACTACAGGCATCAAACTCCTGAATAGATCCGAAAAGAGTGAACATAGAAACCAAAATTTAGGAATAAGGCCTTGTCTGATCAGCGCACCTGTAACACAGTGCAACTGAAATGCAACACACCTACTACACTCAGGAAGTGCACTGCATTTGAAGTTCATAGAACAGACAATGCGCTGGACCAGGGACGAGACTTTGATTGGGTTCCGGGTCATAGTTTGCAGTTCAGTTCAGGGATTTTGGCCGAGCAAGTGGTAACCAGTAAATCAATCACAGGGGTAGATCTAAGGAGGTTACTGGAGCCACCATAAGGGCAATTAGAGATCTTGTAAATCAATTGTTTAATTCATAAACAAAACCCGGAGATTGACTGAAGCAGCGTTGATCTACTTTGCACTTGCATAGCAAATGCAGTCCGAAGGCTAGCTGGCTTGACTTCAGGCTCCGTCTGTAAGTTTATAAAGTAAACAAATGTAGATGAACAAACAATCTACTCGCTCCCCAGCGGAGTCGCCATTTTGTTACCAAGAATAGTGTCTATGCAGAACTCCTAATCCCACTAAGGCTAGTAGCTACCTTAGAAACAAACAAACTAAAACTACTTTCGTTTTCCTTTATGAGAGATAGATGAGAGAAGAATAAAGGAGACCAACCTCTGTCTTGCGCTTGGTTCCTTGCTCGATTCCTCTCTCTTCTGATAGTCCTTTGCTACTTGCTTTCTTATGTACCCAGCTTCACAGAGTACCTGTAGAATCAAAGCAGCATAACACTATACGAGAACATAGATCTATTATGATAAGCAATATCGGATCAGATGTATATTAACCACACAAATGCATAAAACATCAATCACACAAGTGTATGGAGGAAAACTTGAATAGCTTTATTGATAATCAAGAAAGATCCAAGAGAATTACAACTGATTGTTCTGACCCAGCATCATCCTCTCAGCAAGTAAGCCCTTCTTCACCTCATGAAAAGCTTAGATCACCCAACACTATGATATTGCCTCAAGAAACCAACAACACTTCCTTACAAGATACAAAATTCCAGCCTCTGGATCTCTGGGATGAGGGATCCATATATAGATGTCTACAAGGGAGGTGAGTCAGCTTTTGAGATTTGATTAGTGTCTCCCCTTTGATAGTTCTTGATTTCACTTGGAGATTGATGATCTCTTACTCATCCCTGGTCGAATTCAGAGAGGCAAGTGTCACAAGAGAAGTTTCTGGAAGATTCCATGCTTCTCCACCTTGCGAATTGACCTTGCCATTTATCCCTTCTCATCCATTGCACCCCATAGAAGTGCTTTTTGACATGCAACGCACCTACTGTGTGTATTTAGGTGGGATGCAACACACTTTGCCTATGGAGTAGGTGAAATGGTCCAGTTTTGACCAGTTCTGAGTAGTTTTTCATGGAGAACTTCTGGGAGATGCTGTAATCAGTTGACCTTGTTCTTTTAGGGGTTGGAACAACACCTTTAGGGACTTAGGAGCCCTTGGTTTATGGACATTTATGCTTGGGGTTGTAGTGCCCAAAAATGTCTATAACATAGCTCCACCTCGCTCCACTTCTACCAACTCTGCTCCTTCATGACCTGTTTCAAAGCCTCCAGGTCATGAACTTGCGGCTCCAAAACTACTATTCGGCTGTTGAGGTAGAGAGTGGAGGGTGTCGTATTAATGTCTTTAGGTGTGAATTTCTTCTCTACAACGGACTCGAAATAGGTCCCATCGTCATCAAGGTCAAGGTTGTCAAATGTCTGCATTATGATGTCGTTGAGGGTTTCTGCACTTAGGGTTTTCTTATCATCGAGGGTTTTGATACCCTCCACAACCTTCGTGCCTTGTGCACTCAATTCCTCAGGGTTTTCAATGCCCTATGCATTTAGTTCCTCGGGGATTCAGTACCCCATCCATTTAAACCAATAGGGGTCTCAGTACCCTGTCTTTCCAAAGCAGTAGGGGCTTCATTTCCCCATTCTTCTACAAAAACAGGGGCTTTAGTATCCTGTCCTTCAAAAATAGTAGGGGCTTTAGTACCTCGTTCCTCGAAATCATGGAGGGTTTCCATGTTTGGTTCACTGAAATTATCGAGGGTATCTACATGTTGTTCCTCTTCATCTTCATGATTCTCTGTTTGGACTTCTCCAGTACTGGGTGTCATCTTCCTCTTCCTTAATTTGCTAACAAAAGTATACAACAAGATGTCATATTCCGCGTTCTCTTCATCTTCTATAGTGTGCGTTGTTGCATCTGCAAGCACTAAGAGATTATGAATTGTAGTGGAAACTTGGGGTGATTCATTGATTCTTATCCGAGAACTCTACTGGGTCGTCCCTTGGGAGACAGTCTTCCTCCTCACTGAGGTTCTGGTCTTTCTCTTCTCAGTCGCAGGTGGAGTATTTTTGACAATCTTCTTTTCTGCTTGCACTGGTGTACTTTCATCTCATCGCTTGGTAGGAGACAATGTCTCTGATTTCCTCTTCTTACTTGTACTCACGCTAGTAGAACTCTCTGCACCCCTCGCTCGAAACTCTTTTAGGAATGTTTCCCAAGTTACTCCATTTTCTTCCAGCTTCTTCTTGACCAAAATCGTGATAAGCCCATGATGGTAGAGCTTGGTTGCAGCTTGGCTTGTGTTTCCACTCTGCACGCCCTTCAACATCTTCTCAAGACTTCTGAGTAGGTAGTAAGGAAAATTAATCAATTTTCCCGACTTGAAGTGCAGTAAGAGCGAAGGTGATATATGAATTCCAATGTACAACGTCCCTCCCTAGTTACAAATTTATGCATATAAACAATAGGTCTCGCCATTTCCCGACCATGGCCCCCTGTGGAAGTCCCTTCCTTCAGTCAACCTTAATCTTCTTGTCAACCACGAACTGGTGCCATAATTTTTTCGTGAGCCACTCTTTTTTAAACCAGTGCTCTCTCCTGTAACGGCAAGCCTGTGACTTGCACAATAGACTCTTCTGTAACTTTGAATTTCAACGATCTGACCTTGACTCAACCTCCTTTGAATGTCCTTGTGAACTCCAGTACCACATCCATGTCAAACCCGTCAAACTTCTGTAGGGATGGCAGGAACCCAACTTCTTGCAATAGTGAAAGATTGTTCCTGTACTCTGCGGTTTGCTCAATCTCCTACAAAGACATTGACTCAATCCATATGGGTGCCATTTCGAACTGCAATTCCCTTTTCTGATCACACCCTCGAAATAATTTCTGTGAGTGACTCCAACATTTGCTGAGAGCTTTATGCCGAAGGTTTGTCACCCTCCGTCTTTTCAGACCCACTCACCCGGTCATGATGGAACAACCCTTCATATCAGGTCTACATTCATGTCATCCCGCTACGGGTGAATCATAATGATTGGGTGTAGTGGAGGTGTAGGCGACGGTGGTGCAACGGTTACAATGATCAGTTTACGGGCAAGGTAATAATGGACAAGTAATGCGGAATTATTTCAAGGAGGGTGAATACAGGCTATCAGACAACAATACTATCCCACAGTCAACATCATAATTTAACCAAGACATACTTCAACACTTATTAAAAAGATTAGATTTCAAAACCCTATACATCTTTCACTTTAAATATTTTTCCTAGGTTAGTAAATAATGAAACAAAGTATCAATTAAAACATGCAATGCTATGATATATCAGTACACATGTACAGGAAAGTAAAGATCCATAAATATCCTTGATAAAACACTCCTGGACTATGTGAATTTTACTTGCTTTCACAGTCAGCTGTGTTCCTGCACTAAACTTGCTTGCACTGCGCATCTTGCACCAGGGACTTTTACCAAAATAGAGAATTTGATAGAACATAATTCTATAGCTGGACTTAAAAAATTTTGCCTCAATATACAAGAAAAATTTATTCGCCATCCTTTGGTGTTTCACGAGCATGCCTTCTGGATTGACTGCATCAAATTCTGCAATCAATTTATGAGGGAATAAAGAAGTGGGAAGGGGGTAAAAAATTTTAGAATGGGAAGGAATATTGTAGCGGGGATTCCAGAAACAATATCACCAAGAGGGATAAACAAAACAAGATGTGGGAAAAAATTCAAGGGAAAAAAGGGATTTTACGAAATCAAGCAAGGGTAGTTTCTTAGAAGAAAGAGGAAGGCAATTCATTGGGGATTTTAGAAAAGAAACTAGTGGTAATTTTCGAAATGGGAAATAGAAAGGAAAATTTTTTTACCTTGAAATCTGCCTGCATTGGCATAGGAAAAAATAACTGCAACAGTAACTAAGCGTTTACTTGGATAAAAATGTCCATGCTAGTTACCCCAAACTTGGGTAAGTGCTCGGTTTCATGAACCTGCTTCTTCTTGGTGGAAGCGAGCATATCTAACAATCAAGTAACATTCCCTTTTTATAAAATTTTGATCTTCCTACCAGCATGCTAGTTTTTAGGTCAATCCTTCTGCAATCATGTCAATCAATTGATTTTCATAATTACACGAAATATTTTTCCTTTTATACTTTTTATTTTTGTCATTTTTTTATCTTTATTTCTCTTTTTATTATTTTTCAATAAGGACAAGAAGGAATCAAATCTTTGACAGGATGGTGTTACCACCTACCAACACCTTTTCAAATGGTTGTTGGACTTGTTGCATAAAATCTCCTTTAGTAAGGGGTTGAAAATATACCTTCAATCTATACCCGTTTACCAGGAACAAAGAATTCCGTCCATCAATAGTTTTGATTTCTACCCCTTCATTTTCGAACACTTTGACCACCTCATAGGGTCCCATCTAGCGTGTATGGAATTTTCCTTTAAAATATTTGAATCTAGAATCATAAAGGAGTACCCAATCACCTGGTTGGAACTGCTTCTTCTGAATGAACTTGTCATGCCACTTCTTGCGCTGTTGTTGAACCAAGATGTTTTGCTGAACAACATCCCTTCGGAATTCATCTAACTCGTTTAACTATAGAAGACGCTGCTACTATGCTTCAGAGAGATCTAGCCCCAATTGGACTACAGTCTTGAAAGTCTTGATGTAGAATTCTATCGGCAAGAGGACTTGTTTTTCATACACCAGCTCATATGGTGTATGTCCTGTGTTGTTTCTCCAAGTGGTTCGGTAGGCCCACAATGCTTCCGGAAATTTGTCAGCCCAATCCTTTCTATTCATATTTATCATCTTTGTGAGGATGGACTCAATCACCTTCTTTGTGGATTCCACCTGACCATTTTCTTGCGGGTGATACGGTGTAGATTTCCTATGCCGTATTTTTTACTGCTCCATCACACCCTGTACTAGATTAAAAATAAATTACAGTCCATTGTCAGAAACAATTTCTCTAGGCACACCAAATCTAGTAAAGGTTTCAGTAAAAAGAAAATCAACAACAACTCTTTCAATAGCAAAGGAAACAACTTTAGCTTCTATCCATTTCGTAACAAAATTTGTACAAACCAAAATATGCTTTTTATTTGATGATGCTGGATTTACTGGTCCTATGAAATCAATGGCCCATTTTTCAAAAGGCTCGATCATAACCTGATGACATAATGGAATTGCATTGGTTTGATTAGGCTAGCCAATTCGTTGACAGTTATCACACTGCTTGACATATTTTTTGGCATCCTTGAACAAAGAAGGCCAAAAATAGCCAGCTCGTAACATTTTGTATGCAGTCTGCTTATCGGCAAAGTGACCCCCACAAGGTTCATCATGGGCAGATTTTAAAATGTCAAACACTTCTTCCTCTCTTACACATCTACGGATGATGAGATCTGCTCCGGTGTAAAAGAGGTCTCCTTAATATGCAACACTTTTCTAAATGATATTCCTCTTTTCACGAGCAGATAAGTGAGGTGGTAATTTCACAGTGACTAAATAGTTAGCTGTGTCAGCGAACCATGGAGATTTTTTTGACACAACAAAAATATGTTCGTCAGGAAAATCATCATCAACAGGAATTTCTTCACTAGGATTATTTAACCTTGAAAGATAATCTGTTACTACATTTGATTTTCCTAGTCTATCAACAATAGTAATATTAAATTCTAGTAACAATAACAACCACCTAGTCACTCTACTGCTGGTTAATGGATTATTCATCAAATATTTTATTGTGGAATAGTCAGTATGCACAAAGACTTCATATCCTATAATATAATGTTTGAATTTATTAATAGAAATAATTACAGCTAAAAACTTTTTCTCAATAACCGTATAATTGAGTACAGCGGGTGACAAGTTTTTACTAATGAAATAAATAACATAAGATTTTTTGTCTTATTCTTGTCCTAAAGTTGTGCCAATAATAGTATCTAAGGCATCAGAGGAAATATGAAATGGCAGGGACCAATTTGGTCCTCTCAAGATTGGTGCTTGAACTAATTTTTCCTTCAGTGTCTCAAAGGACTATTGGCAAGTTGTAGACCAAGAAAACTCACTATATTTAGCCAAAAGTTGAAAAAGTGGGGTAGATATCCTTGAGAAATTCTTAATGAATCTCCTATATTAACCTGCATGTCCTAGAAAACCTCTCACTTCCCTTTGAGTTTTGGGTATAGGAGGACTCAGAATGACTTCTATTTTTGCAGGGTTAACCTGGATACCATTGTTGGAAATAAGATGGCCAAGAACCACTCTCACCTTGCTCATAAACTACATTTCTTATCACTCAAGGCGAGATGAGCCTCTTCGCAACGAAGAAGCACTTTTTCTAGATTCCTGAGGGCTTCCTGAAATGAATAACCAAACACAGAGAAGTCATCCATATAGATTTCTACGTATTCAAGGTCAGCAAAAATAGCCAAGATTGCCCTTTGAAAGGTATTCGGGGCATTACATAGTCCAAAGGGAAGCACTCGATAGGAAAATTTACCCCATGGACATGTAAAAGTGGGTTTTTTTTTATCCTCAGGTGTTATCTGTATCTGGTTATATCCGCTAAAGCCATCTAGAAAAGAAAAGTACTTCTTACCAGCAAGGGTATCGAGTACTTGATCGGTGAAAGGAAGGGGGAAGTAATCTTTGAGAGTGGCTTTATTCAATTCTCTATAGTCAGTAAAAATGCACCATCTCCCATCTTTCTTCAGGACCAATACTAATGGAGAGACCCACTATCTGTCAGAAATGGGATAGATAAAATCAGCATCTAAGAGCTTTTGCAATTCTTCCTTTACAACTTCTCTTAGAGATGGGTTCATTCGCCTCCGGGGTTGTCAGACAGGTTAGGATCCATCTTGAATATAGATATGGTGTGTACAAGTTTCAGGAGGGATGCCTTTCATATCTTCATAACCCCATGCAAAGGCATCGAGATGGTTTCACAACAAATTCACAAGCTGCTCTTGCTGAGAAGGATCCAAGTCTGAACTAATATACAAGGATTTTCCTGGACTAATCTCAACAAGAGTAGTATCAGGCTCAAGAGTACACAAAGGTGTCACTAGAGATGGTGGTGATGGAGGTAGAGAGTCATATCTTTCCTGAAAATATAGACTAAAAATTTGACTCAATGACTCAAAATTAGGCATGGTGTCTAGATTGTTCAGGAAGTCTTGAATCTCACCCTCCTGTAAGGACTCAATATTCTGATGTATCAAGGAAAAAGGTTGAGTCTCCTCATCACTACTATAGTCTAACAATAAAGTGTCTTGGAGCTCTTGAATGGATCTAGCAGGTGGATATAAGATGACCTTCTTTCTGGAATCTCCATGGGAAATATACATATCACCAGAATGACATCTGATATAAGCATTGGTCGTAGCAGGCCATGGTCATCCCAATATCAAGGGATGCCCTCCCATAGGGTTCTTTCGCTGAAGCACAATGAAATCTGTGGGATATTCTCAAAAATCCATGGAAATGACCACATCATCCAACACCCCTTCCGACTTGATTTTAGATCTATCTGCCGGTTCAAGCACAGTGGGAGTAGGACGAATATGGACCAATCCAAGTGGATCCATGGTTTGCTTGGTCATAACATTAATGACTACCCTTAGGTCGATAAGTACATTGGAGACAAGGAAATCAACTATCTGAATAGAGACAGTAGGGTTTCTGGGGTTGGTATATTTTTCCATGTTCATACACCCCGTCATTAACCCTGTTGTTCTACCAACAAATTGAATAGTTTGAGGTTCCAATCTTCTCCTTCCTGGATTCTTGAGACAGATTTCCCTAATGATTTTTGTACTGATGGGGATCACTTTGATAGCTTGGGGCAAAGGTACCCTTATGAAAAGGTTCCTAAGCTCAGAAGCTAGGCTAGACTCATGAAAGGGGTCTTTCTCCTCCACAACTAACCTCTCTGGATAGGGAGGTCAGTTGGAAGAAGATTACAAGGGCTCAGAATGTACATGGGTAGGATGATCACTGTCATCTTTTTCAGAATGGTCAGGAATTTCCTCCTCTTCTTTTTCATTGTTAATCACAATAGGCTACTTTTGATTTTAAGAGGTTACTATCTTCCCTGATCTCAATTGGAGATCATTGAATCCAACTTGCATAGTCTAATATTTGGATGAAGAAAGTGGGTTCATAGAATGGATCATTTGTACCTCTTCATTATTGGGTTTGGTTAAAGGTTGAGCAGGTAGCTAAGAAGGTTGAAATGGTGGAGGTAAAGGTAATGGTGGCATAGCTTGACTCAACTGAGGTAATGATGGTTGAGGCATTAGGTAAGGTGCATATATATGAGGGTATGATTGCTTAGGTGTAGGATAGGAATGATGTGAATGATTTGACCCTCTCCATCCTTGTTGCCAAGATTGGGAGGGTTGTCCATACTGATATTGGTTCCCATGCTGCCAATATTGAGAGTGACTAGTGTTAGGATATGAATATGGGTGTGCATTATAACCAAAGAGATGTGGTGGAGGTTTGGGAACCATACCTGCACTTACTTGAGGCTAATTTCTTTGTGCTCCCATAGCATGCAGTGATCCAGCTTCAGGTTGTCCTCCTTCAAGTATAACTTTCAGCCCAGGTATGGAGCGACATTTTTCTGTAGCATGGTTATTTGTACAAATTTCACATTTATTAGTTTCTTTAATATCAAGAGGACATTCTCTTAAAGGATGCTTTCTTCTACGTATAGGACAGAAAATAGACAATGTCTATTGCTCTTCTACAAGTTTTTGCTGAAACTTCAAAGAGTCTATTTGTTTACTAACAATATTCATTATTTCAATTTTCATATTTTCCATTTTGTTTTCTAATCTAATAATCATAGCATCAATAAATTTGGTTTCCTATTTCTATTCTGAATTCCTTTACCGGATCTATATTGGTTCCTTGATAATTTCCTGCACAAGTCACATATCTGATCAAAAGGTTTTTGAGCAATATCCCCTTGTCCTAACAGATTTAAATTATTCCTAGCATCATCAATAAGCCCATGTAAGAACAAGGTTCTAATGGTACTTAGATCAAATTTGTGCTTTGACCTTTGGAGGATGTACAAGAATCTCTCCAAGTAGTCCTCTAGCATCTCATCATCATTTTGCACAATAGTAAAGATTTCATCTTGAATATCTCTAGTTTTACAATATTCCTAATATTTCAATAAGAACACTCTCTTCATTTTCTCCCAAGAATTTATAGTGTTCCCTCCTAGTCCCATGAACCAGCGGAGTGCTACGTCCTTTAGAGTTGTAGGAAACAACTTTAACTTTTGGGAATCAGATGAGTAATCATAACTTCTACACAAAATATCAAACTCAAATAAGAAATATTTTGGGTCTTCATGTACCTTATCATAGAAATTAGGAAGAGATGATGGTGGAATGTTTTTCATTTGTACTTGTATATTAGGATTCATAATCGGAAATCTGAAAGTGGACTGTTCCTCATTTACCTAATTTTCACCAATTCCTTCTACATGGTCTTCCATATCTGCCATTTTTGTTCTTCCACATGAGCAGCTCTCAACAGGCTGAGAAGGGTAACTATGGATTCCAATAGTCCCCTTCTTCCCCTTCATGGGTTGTGTCACACCTAGACCACTGCTACCAGAGCCTAAGTGGATTGTTCTTGCGTGATGAGTCTGAGTTTGTTTGGACTTTCTACCTAAAATGAAGGCCCAATATGAGTTTTGGTTTCATATTTATCAGTATTTCTTTGGCCCCTAGTGGGCTTCAGGCCCCTATCTCTTTTAGGAATTCATTTCAAAAAATGACAAAATGAAATTCAAATAAAAACTGTAATTTTCAAAATCGATTAGCACCTATAAGTTCCTTCAAACAATATAAGCACACTGCAGAAAAAATAATAGTAGACTTACCACTATTGCAAAAAATGGAAAATTCTTACCAATTCAAATCGCCTCTCGGCAACGGCGCCAAAATGTTGGGTGAGGGAATTGCACTTAAGCAAACTCCTCAACACTTAATTGTCAACCCGGGGGTTTCGTAAACTTAAATACAAAGCACAGGAAATGCCAGAAGTGGTATGAACATTTCCTATTCCTAATCCTACTTCTTAAAGGAAATGCTTGCAGAATCAGACATAAAACAATCTTAAAGGCAATTGACACTAGGGCAACTCTAGTGTTGGAATGTAAAAGAACAACTTGCAAGTAAATCAAGTAAAAAAAATTTCACACAACTGAAATAATCTTAAATGTTGGAATGAAATGCTATGTTCATCTTCAGATAGATAGCTAACAGTCTGACAAGTGAGCCCTTGCATAGATCTATTTTCCTCTTGATCTTCCTTCTACACAAACAACCTATTCTTGCACTGTTGCAATCTACTTGCACTAGTGCAGGTATAGTGTTTTTGTGTAAAAGTATATTTTACCTCTCTTACTGAAGATTTATGTCTTTGTGAAGATGCTCTAAGCTTCAGGGCTTAGAGCACTCTGTTTCTATGATAAGAGACCAGCTCTTGCACCGAGGCAGAGTTTCCTTCACCAAGTTTCTAATTACTTTCGAAAATACTGAAAGACATGCTGAAAAAGAATTGCAACTACAAATGAAATCCTGAAATAAATTGTCAATGGAAAGGAAATGCTTTAATTAATTAAATCTTGCAGAGGAAGTAAAATTCATGAAATGAAAGCAACTCAAAGTAATCAAAGTAGTAGTCTAAGTGATCTGCACGAGTCAACTAACTTTGGCAATCCACTCAAAGTGTTTTTGTTCCTTGTTCATAAGACATAAAATGCAAGTATAACATGTTTATGATAAATTCATGCAACTGTTCTCAGATCCTCTAGAGATATACTTTTAATGTTGAAGACAATTACTGAAGTTAACAGTTCATTTTCTTGCAAAATAACTGGAAATGATATGCAGGAAAGAAATTCAATGTTTGCTGTAAAATAAATAATTGAACCAAAGTGCAGGTAACCGCATGCACTGGTGCAGGAAAAGGCTTCCTACACGATCCAAGCGAAAGCGAATTGAGACAAGGATTGCGAGTAAAGGAATGCGAGAAAGGAATTCCAGAAAAGAAATAAACTCAATTAACTCCCAAGCCATGGATCCGTTTCACACTTTAACTACCAAATAGATTCAAATCAGAATTTCAGAAATAAATATCAGAACTGCTCACACCACACAACTGCAAAAAGAAATATTCACACTGTCTTTCTGAATACCAGAAGCACAAGGGGTAAACGAGCTGGGTTGGCTGGGCCCTAGCCAACCAGCTCATTTCCTGTTTAAGAAACGAAAAGGTTCAGCACTCAAATACACATCAAAGATAAATTAAACATAGTGTATGAAAATCATGGTGGATTCCTTGTATTACTTGATCAGCAAATGTACATAGCAGTGCAAGTCCAGCCTAGAGCCAAAGGCAATACCAATTACATAAAAATGAAATTACAGTCGAAGCATCGCTAGCTAGTTCTACCTACGATCTATATTTTATACATCCTTTCAGCCTTAGCCATATTCCACTAATTACAGACATTTTCTTATTCAGGCCTTTTGGCTGAACAGACTAACAACCAAAATTACAAAATTGGCCAATAATTATAATGGAACGTGTATCTCGCTTGGCCATAGACCATCTTTGGAAAACATCCCTGATTGTGCGCCACCGATATCCTTCTTCAGTTCATCAGCAACTAAACTCAGAGTCAAGGATCAAACCCGTCCGCATGGAAATATTTAGCTCACGGAAATCTCGGACAATCCTCGTGGCGGTGCAGGAATCTGCCTACACTGATCATACTCAATCATAATTAATACTAAGTTCATCAATTACTTCTAGGAAATTAACATAAGTTACAAGAGGTACTTAATAAGCATGAAATCCATATAAAAATGATTGATAAAGCACTTTAATAAATCTTAAGGTAAAATATGAAGCATGTGCAGGAATAGGCATTTATCTTGGACTAGTTTAGGAAAGAGAGGTTTATGTTGAGATAAAACAGAGGTTAATGTTTATAGAAATGGGGTAAAAATAGGGCAATTTGGGACATCAACAATTACATGCATTACGAAAATTTTGAAGCGGGAAGCGTTGCTTCAAGGTCTCGTGATTTTGATCCATCCAATGATCTAATTGATCCATTAGATGGGCCTAGATCAAAGGGGTGGTATAATGTCTCCTCCTTGGTTTCAACAAGCTCTGAGTTTAAATATGATTTGATACCACCATATAGTGTGAGATTTTTGTACTTGGTTTCTCTTTTCTTCCTCCTCCTGGACTCTTTTTTGGTCGGACATCTTCTTGCCAAGTTATCTTCAGTCTGAAAGATATTTTCATAATTGTTAATGGTTCAAGGTCTAGTGCAGAATTTTTAGTTATGGCATATAGATCAACATCTGTTGAGATGGGAGATATATTTTCCACCTGTGATGACCTATTGAAAATAGGGGATAGTAAGGAGTGTTTACTTAACTTATAATCAGATTGATCAATACCTTTATGCTTTCTCTTTGTATGGATCATTTGCGCTCAAGCTTTAGTAATCTTTGACTCCCTTTGTAAGCTATTTTTGTGCGGTGTATCTTGTATCGATTATGGGGCCTTCCATGTGCTAGTACGGGCCTGAATTTATTTTTATGGGCCGCTCTCCAGATCCAAACTGGATAGGGAAATGGGGGGCCGACAAGGTGCATCCAATGGTTCTTGTCTCATTGGAAGTTATTTTTCCATTGTTGCCTTCCGGTCCTTCCAAATTCTCCCATTATTACGATGAGGAAAGTGCGATAATAAATGTCCAATTTGGTGGCAACCAAGGCACTTGGAGGGGAATCCCCATAGTCAACTTGTTATTTGATGAATTCATATTTAACTAGTAGTCAAACTTATAATTCATATAAATTACACATCTCAAACTTATAATTCATACAAATTACACAATTCAAATTTATGATTTAAATCCTTACCAATTTACAACCAAAACATAGCAAAATTAAACTAAGCCAATGATTGAATGCACTTCTTTGCAACGGTTTCCAAATTTTAATGAAAGCCACCTAACACTAACCACTCATATTGCATCCACATTATTGGAATCGTGTCTTGGAAAGTCAACCTTGGAAAAGATATTGAAACAGGAAGTCATTTTTTACGATGGCCTTACTTCTTTATGGGGCTCCAATGTTTTTTTTAGTCTCAAATATCTTTAGATTGGCACATATGTGGCTTGCAAAGCTTACGAAGTTGGAAACAATTGAGGAACCCATTAAGCCAGAGAGGATAATGCCTCCATCCATTCATGAAGTTGGAAACAATTCAAAAACCCATTACGTCAGAGAGGATAATGCCTCCATCCATACATGGCTTCACTCTCCCTGCTTATGTAATAGGGGACTACATCGTTTGTCACCTCAAGGTACCTGGGGACCAAATTTAGGTAGATCGAAATATTCAATCTAGGTTTTTAGTCTTTGATAGTGGTTAACAACCTTATCAATCTTGAGAATTTTCAGAGGTTGGGATTCCACAAATTTGAAGGTGATGTGGAAATTGATCCATTCACAGACCTTGGTGGATCCCCCTCTCCCCAAGCTTGATTTATATAAAATGATTAGCTTGTTTTCCACATTTTCTTTAGATGTATCTCTCATTTTGATTTCTATTCAATAGAATGACGTGGATTGTATGTAAATTAAATTAAATTTAAATGATTATGATAAAATTTTCTTCTCATTTAAATTTAATTATCTCTTATAAAATGTTAAGATAGTAATGAGTATTTTGTATGCCTTCAAGCATTGTTGTGTTTAGGACAAAAACATGTATATTCCTCACATGGAATATAAAGATACTTCTCATGAAAAAAGAAAAGAAAAATGTGGGTTGCATATATAGACAGTAGATGAATTTAAGAGGTAGAATAAATTCAAATGACCCTTATTGGTTTTTGTTTAAATGAGAAACAAAAAACCTGTTGTATGTAGTTATACTTTATATTCATATTAACTCTGGATCTATATGTGATGAGAGGGACTCTAGATCTATTATGTAATGAGAGGAATCAAATTTTGAGGTGTAAAATTTTTCTCAATTTTTGTTTGTTTTAAACCAAAATTCACCTTAACAATTGAAGGTATTAAACATACTAACTAGGATACAATTGAAATGTTTTAACCAAGATCCATCTTAACTTGGTTCTTAAATTTGTATGTATCATGAACCAAGAGGGATCAAATTCCTCAAGGTGCAAGCATTTCCTTAATTTTTTCAAATCTTAAAAAAGTTTTCACAATGATGAACTAATTAATCTCTCTTAGCTCATGAAAAATCTAGAATTGTGATGAAATTACATCTCTCTCTCTCTCTCTCTCTCTCTCTCTCTCTCTCTCTCTCTATATATATATATATATATATATATATATATGACTTTAATTGAAACATTTTTTATTAGTATTATTTTTTAAATGACATGTGTCAACTCCATGTTAAACATTGAAGAATCCACATGCATTCAACTTAATTATATAAATATATTTTTTTTATTCATTGACATATTCTTGAAATACATGAATTTTATGGAAAAAATATAACTAAAACCCATTACAATATTCAAAGAAAATATGACTAATTGTACAACATAGTTAATTAAACATTAGTTTCTTTGTAGGTTCCTCCATTTTATAAGCACTTATTGTCCATTGAATTATGTGGTACCATATCTATAGTAAGATTCATGTTCCCAGTCATATATTGAACTTCATTTGTTACAATATGATCATTTTCCAAGCAAAGTGCAAGTTTGTTTTCTGTAGATTCCTTGGCCCTTCCAAGAACTATATTTTCTTTCTAATGGTGGCTCTCCATAGTCAAGAGATTGATCCAAAATTTATCCTCTTTAACTATATCACCCATGATAAATTGTATGTGCAATATGTGATATTATAGAATGTGACCTTTTGCTCAATTCCCACCAAAGAGATAGTTGTACATTGAGACTATTTTTGTACATACTTTTTTTTTGTAAGCTCAAGAACTATCTCCATCTACAAAATTGTCCAATTCAAAGATGTGTATGTGTTTCCTATTATTTGTTGAACAATGTACAATTATGCCCATGTCTTTACATTTGATACAATCATATTTAACTATTATAATTGAACATCTCTAGTATCTACCATAATCTTGTATGTAGACAGAAAGCTTGAATTATTTGGAGCAAAGATAATTCTTTTCCTACAACTTTCTTATTACATATTACTACAACAACAAACACTAAAGCTATTGTAAAATCATTGTTATTTTGAACTGCATCTTTAACATATTTCATATACTTGTCATGCAACTCAATAACCTTCCCCATAAAAGCATGTTATTGCATGCCACCTGTATCCCTTCTCTCTATTTTGTGGCTTGCAACATATAATTATAGATGCTTCACTATATTATTCTTCCTTTTGTGGTTAATTGTTCAATAAATTTATTTGAAATTGGCTCTAGGTCATTATTGATTGGAATCTGGATTAGGGTCAAAAATTTGCTCAAATATAAAAGTGCTCAGAATTGCTTAAAGCTTGAACATCCACATCTATTTCGGTGATATGATCCCAATACAACTTGTTTCACTCAAAATGGAGCTCGTATGAGAAAGATAGACACTTTTGTTCATTTTGTCAAACACACAAATTTTTTGTACATGGCTGACTAGGATGCTGACTAGGTATCCGTACAACCAAGTTAGAAAAAAAGAATATTCCAAGGAATATCCTTTGGAATATTCTAACAGGTGGCTCAATCGCATTGTGACAAATGTCGGTATGTTATTGGTCAAAGGTATTTGGGAGGACCAATGAGAGGCTGACACGTGGCAAGACCGAAGGCTGCCACGTGCCCTCTCAAAGGTCGTGCAAAATTTTGGAAGGCTGGAAGAGTAGAACCCATGACCCCGCCCACACAAGACTCACGCCTTATTGTTATGTCACAACTATGTAACTTAACCATATACATTTTCATTAATATTTAAATTTTAGTGCGCCGAAAGTTTGGAGGTAAGGGGCCAACCCAAGGGGACCAACCTCGGTTCCATGGACGTCATATGACCCAGTGCTAAACACAGAGGCTGCTAGTGGCAGTTGGCGGTGGTTTTTGTAGGTCCAACAAATCTGACAGTACTCCAAATTTGGTGGAGTTTTCTTAGGGAAAACTGAGGAGACCATAACTTTTTCATTTGAACACAATGGAATAGGTTTCAGAGGTAGAAATACACTTATGTATGTGATTTTTCTACGTTGAAGTTTAAGGAAGCCCAGGGCCACCATGAGAGGAGGTCAAGCCTAGATCAGCTGAAGTCCAATTGCAAAGCTTGGATAGTCATTTTTGGAGTTTTTGGGTCTTCTAAATCCAATGGAGCAGGTTGCAAAGCCATTGGAACACTACAGGTACATGTTATCATAGAATTGACCATTAATCCAAAGAGGACCTAGCCATTGAAGCAAGTCCAAGGAGATGTAGCCCAGGAGGGGTGAACTCCTTTATCAACTTTGTGTTATGACTTGTTGTGTTTTACTTCTCTACAATTTACTTGTTCTATATGTGTTTTAACTAGCTAATTAACCTCATAAATTGCTCATAAAAGACACTCAACACTTGACACATAATTCCTCACATTTTGGTTAATTTGAGACGATCCTAAAAACATTTTTTTAAATATTGATGTGGGAGCTTTCATAGCAATAACAAGTTTTCCCAACATTCATATCAAGTTGGTATCAGAGCACTATTCACTCATTTTAACCCTGAGATGGTTTTCTAAGGTTAGCTGGAAAATTAGCTATTGATTTTGTGTTTGTGCAAGGAGAATTTAATTGTGTGCAATTTTATGTGTGTAAGCTGAAGAAGGGAGATTGTGTGAGATGATTCTTTGTTGAGAATTTTTTTGAAGCTTTATGAATCTTTTTGAGGTATTACAAGTGTGATGGCAACTTCAACAAGTGATGTTTATAATCCATCTTGCTTAGCAAGACTCTTTGATTTAGATATGTTGCAAGAGCTTGTCATCCTGAGCAATATGGTGCAAGAGATGAATGAATATAGGAAGGAGAACACTATACTCAAGAGGAGTTGATGGCCATGAAGGAGGAGAAGCAAGAGCTTCTTGAAAATATGCATGAGATGGAGATTCAACTCCATGATGCCAAGGAAACCCTAGCCAAGTATGTGCATGAAAATGAGTTATGCAATTCAAATTTATCTTCAATTTCCTCTCAAAATGAATTTTTTGGTGCTTTTGAAAGACACACTAGAGGAATAGGGTTCACATTATTGATGAAGATGGGTTATGAAGGTAAATGGTTAGGAAAACATGCACAAGGCATAGTTGAGCCAATTGTCGTTGAGGAAAGGCCTAGGTATTTGGGTCTTGGTTATAGACAACATGATGGAGAATGCTCCAAAGCCAAGGAGGCACATGAAGGTGTTCCAAGAAGGACTTTCATTATGTGTTCATTACCTCAATCTTGTGAAGTTTGTTTTCATGAGGAATGCAAAATTTGTATACCCATTTTGCAGGAAGATGCTCATAAGCACACACCTAGTGGAAATGGAAAACAAGAGGATGTTGAAAGCTCTAAGGTCATTGAAACTGTTGTTAGTATTTTGAAGAGAGCCACTACCTCATCAAATTCACCTCCTCAAGAAGGCGACAAAAGTGAACGTGCAAGGTATAAATCTAACTTAATCAAGTTTCTTTTGATTAACATAAACATGGTAAATCTTCACATAAGGTTTGGAAAAAAATTACATGTTCCTTTTGTGGTTTGAATAACCATATTGTTTCGAGGTGCTACAAGAGGATATCCATACATGAAACTTGAAAAAAAAAAAAGACAGAAAGCCAAAGGTCCATTGGATAATAGAAACCATGTTGAAAAGAATATACAATTATTTTTCACTCATTGCCATAAGCAGGGTCATCTTGTAGACAAGTGTTGGACTTTGCATCCAACAAGTCATCCACGACATTTGAAGAAGGTGGAGAGATATTTTGGCATGAATGGAAAAGAGGATTCCATAATTGATGTGGGTGAAGATGATATACATGATGAAGTGAAGTGGAAAGAAGCACCATTGAAATGGTTTGGAAAGAGATGGTTAGATTTCTTAACCAATTAAGGCCTTGCATTTCTTTTGATAATTGATGCAAATTTTTCCTTATTGATGCATTTCCTTGTTATTTGGATGCATTTATTTTCTCCTGAAAGTATGCTGCATATTGCATGAAGCAAGATGTTGGAAAAGTAGAGTTATGTTGACTCAATTAGATGCAGCAAAGATGGCAATTTGCAACTACAAATTTGCATTCATGTTGCATTCTTGAACTTGGATGTTTATGCCAGGAAGGTGTTCGAAAGTGGAGTATGTTGACTCACTTTATTGTAGCAAATTTGGTCATTTTAGCTCTTTAAGTACTCGTACATACCAATGGGATTCTTGTACTTGTGAGAGAGTTGAGAATTGTTATACATGCATGAGAGTTTGTGTGTGTGAACAATGGATTTTTTAATAGTTTCATTGTTCTTGAAAATGGATGAGTGACTGACTTGTGTTGGTTGATTGCTTTGTTAACATGTATGTTGTCAAATTGAGAATGTTTCTCATTTGCACATGCATGAGTGTCGGCTTGTGTGGTTGATTGATTGTTACATGTATGTTATATCAACTTGGAAGAGTTGATTTTGTCTCCAAAGATGAAAGGGATATGTGACGAATTGTTTCATGAGAATGTGGAATTCTTGTTGTAAATCGTCAAGTTGTTGTACATGCTTTTGCTTGATTTGAAAGCTAGTTGTTTGAAGAAGCATGTTTTGTTGACTTGTGTTTAGTTGATGGTTTACACACCAAGATGTAAGATTACATGGCGATGTGACATGTGTTTCTTTGAAGAAGAAAAAGGAAGAGGTCATCAAGTTATATTCTTGCATGAGTGTTTTTTCAAGGTTAATGGTGTTTCTTGTGACAAGATGTCACAGGATTTTGGAAGGTCCACGCTTGAGCAAGAGGCTCATGATTAGACTTCATTCTCAAATCATGACATGAGCATCTTCTTAATACTGGAGGATGATGGAATCAAGAAGCGAAAGTGGACAAAAATGCCAAAAACATTTGCAGCCATTGTAGACTATTTGATGTGTTGATGCCAAGAAGCGAAAGAGATGGCAAATGCATTCTTCTAGATGTGGAATTTGAAACTGTGGAGGTAAAAGAATGGTCATTTATTTTCTTGATATTACTGATATTGGAACTCATTGTTGTAGTTCAATCAAATGGGATTAACTTAGAAAAGTGTTTTCCAAGGAGAAGCTTGCATCAAATGCATGTGTTGCAAAGGAGGAACATGATTCTTAGTGGGAAGGCCATCAGTCATTTTTCCAAGCACCAAAAGATTGTTTTGGTACAGAAGGGTGTTTAATCAGCAAGTAGCCAATAAGTGTTGGACTGGGTCAACATCAAAAGGAGAAAATTGATTGAAGTGCCAAGCCATTTGGGAAGGCAAGGCATGTCAGTGAACCCAAGTGGTTGTCATGGAGATTTTTCCGAGTAGAATCAATTTATAGAACTTGGGAAGGAGAAGAGTATTCAGCTCTCATCAGATAACCAGATTTTGTGGGTCCAAAAGCCTGTTAGTGGGAAGGAGTGATCGGAATCTAGATTAGGGGCAAAATTTTTCTCAAAACTCAAAGTGCTCAAAATTTCTCAAACCCTAAATGACCATGTCCGTCTCGACGATATGATCCCAATGCAACTCGTTTCACTCAAAACAGAGCTCATATGATAAAGATAGAGACTTCTATTTGTTTAATCAAACAGGCAAAATTTTGTGTACAGGGCTGACTGGGATGTTGAATAGGCAATCTTATAGCCTAGTCAACAAAAATAATATTCAAAGGAAAATTCCTTGGAATATTCCCATAATATCCTGACAGGTGGCTCAATCGCATTGTGAAAAACGTCGACATGTTAATGAGAGGCTGCCACGTGCCCTCTAAAAGGTCGTGCAAAATTTTGGAAGTTCGACTGAGTTAAACCCGCGACCTTGCCCACACAAGCCCCACGCCTTACCTTTATGTCACAACAATGTAACTTAACCATGTACATTTTCATTAATATTTAATTGTTAGTGTGCCGAAAGTTTTGAGGTAAGGGGCCAGCGCAAGGGGACCAACCCTAGTTCCATGGGCGCCATATGAGCCAGTGCTAAACATAGAGGGTGCTAGAAGAAGTTGGAAGTGGTTTTGGAAAGCCCAAAAAATCTGACACTGCTCCAAATTTGGTGGGGCTAATTAGATTTTCTCCATATTTGGTGGAGTTTTCCTAGGGAAAACTAAAGATACCATAACTTTTGCATAATTCGACCAATTTTGACTCAGAAAGAGTCATTCCTAGATGATTTTTGGATAATTTGCACACAATGGAATAGGTTCCAGAGGCAGAAAGGAACTTCTATACGTGATTTTTCTATGTTGAAGTGTAAGGAAGCTTAGGGCCACCACGAGAGGAGGTCAAGCCTAGATTCGCTGAATTCCAATTGCAGAGCTTGGATAGTCATTTTTGGAGTTTTTGGGTCTTATGAATCCAAAGGAGTAGGTTACAAAGCCATTGGAACACTTTAGGTGCATGTAATCATAGAATTGACCATTAATCCAAAGAAGGCCTAGCCATTGAAGTAGGTCCAAGGAGATGTAGCCCAGGAGGGGTGAACTCCTTTATCAGCTTTGTGTTATGAGTTGTTGTGTTTTACTTCCTTGCAATTTACTTGTTGTATATGTGTTTTAAATAGCTAATTAACCTCATTAATTTATCATAAAAGACACTCAACACTTGACACATAATTCCTCACATTTTGGTTAATTTGAGAAGATCCTAAACACATTTTTTTTAATACTAATGGGGGAGCTTGCATAGCATTAACAAATTTGCCCGACATTCAAATCAATTATATATATATATATATCTATATATATATATATATATATATATATATATATATATATATATATATATATATATATAGATATATATCTAGATATATATCCTTGAAATATCATTTTTTTCTTCTCTAAGCAAGGCAAGGTAGCTGGAATGCTCATTTTCTATACACTACATTGTTTAATGCAAGAGTAGTTCATTTCATATTATTTCTAGTAATATTTCTTTGTGGTTAGAGTGCAAATAAATGACAACTTTTTCTTCTTGACATTTCAATATTCTTCATCTTTCTGCAAGAGTTAAGAAAATATTCCATCGAAATCCACAAAATAGCCTTTCTAGAATATTTATTTTGAGTATCTTCAAGCATGTGCTCATTAAAATAATTCCTATAAAAATTTATTATGTCATTCCTTACAATCTCCTCAAAAAAATAAAATATTTTTTGATAGACAATGACCAATTTGTCATCCCTCGCACTTCTTATGAATGAGACTCATGACCACATTCTTCACATTAGGATTCATTTCATAGTAGACATGCTAAAAAAACTACATGAGGTTTATCTTTTTTATTTTCTACATTGTTAGAATGTTTTTTCTAGTCTTTGATTAAAAGTAAATTCTCTTGTTGGAGTTTACCTTATTCTACTTTCTTCCTTGCTTCTTCCTCTAGCTTTTATTTTCTTGCTAGTTTAAGATTCTCCTTCTCCTACCCCTCATATCCGTCCATTTATTTTGGTTCTTATTCTTTTATCATCCTTTCTAATTCAAATTTGTATTTATTTTTCCAATTCTTTCTTACCTCTTTCTACATTAGCTATCAATATTTTCTCCTCCTCTCTCTTTCTCTTTCTTCTTTAGTTTTCTTTCTAAGTTATTCTTCTTCTTTTCTCCTTCCCATCTCTTATTCTTCAATGTTTCTACTAAGTTCTTACTCTTTCATTATCATATATTCTTCAATTTTCCTCTTGTCTTCCTCTTCTTATTTTATCATTCTTTTAATTTCTACTAATTATTGTTTGATCCTTTCCATTTTCTCATCGGATGACAAATTATGGAAAGAAGAAAAATCTTTAGATTTCAATATTAGTTGTACTTCATCACAATCTATAATGTTTCCATAAGTAATTTCATTATTCCACTACTCATGTGTGTATGTCCAGTTAATGGTAACCATTTCATGATGTTTTGCAACAAAATCAAAGGGGTCATTCCTTTTGAATTAACCTCATGGGAATTAGTATTAACCCCTTGTGTTGCTTTCTTGGAATTCAATAATCCATAATAAAATTGAATCTCATTACTCATAATTAGGGAATAAGTAATCTAAAAAAGACTCTTTGTTTCTTACTAACTTTGAAAATTCAACATGCCTTAAAAAACAACAAGAAAAAATTGATTGTCAAAAAGAGATCAAGCAATGAAAAATTCTAACTAATTGAAATGAAAACTAGTGTCATGAAACAAAAAAAAAAAAAACATATATAATTAATTCCTCTTCCAATATAATCAAGTAAAATATCACTTAGGGTATTAAGGATTTGGCTATAGGTTTTAACCCTATACAGAAATTAGCCACATACGAATTCTAAAACATAGAAAATAAACAATGCGAGAGCATAACACATAAAACACATATACATAGAGATTTTCTCGTGGATCCCAAAACTGAGACTACCAGCTTGATTTTTAATTATGTTCCTTTCAAAGTTACAATACATATTTATACATGCTGAAGCATCCAATACCATGGACTGAAAACCATCGCGTCCAAAACCATGGATTGAAAACCATCGTGTCCAAAACCATGTGTGAAAAATCATGCACAAAACCATAGGTAGGTCTGCCCAACCTATTATAGGGTCCAAAAACAAAATTTTCTGGGGGCACTGCCCCGGACCCCATAGAGTGAGGCTACTTGCACTCCTCAAACCCCCTATGACCGCCCTGCTATGCAATCGGCACAACGAATGGGGGGCTCTGTCCCCCCTCTAACTCCCCTGGTTAACTACATGGGCTAGTTGT
Organism: Pinus tabuliformis; assembly: GCA_031772625.1. Taxonomy (NCBI): domain Eukaryota; kingdom Viridiplantae; phylum Streptophyta; class Pinopsida; order Pinales; family Pinaceae; genus Pinus; species Pinus tabuliformis. The sequence continues at coordinate 1,134,209,359 of CM062804.1, forward strand.
GGAAAGAATATAACATAACCCAACATTCTCACACTTGTTGTTTTCTTTCCACAGGGGGCCACAAGAGAGCTTAGTCATTTATCCAACCCTGCAACGCCCATTGCTTCTTTACACCAAGATAACTTCTCAATGCTCACATATTTTGTCAATGCATCTACAGTATTCTTCAAAGTGTCTACCTTTACCAGCAACACCTTTTTGTCTTCTATCATATCCCTTACAAAGTGATATTGAACATCAATTTCCTTTGTCTTTGAATGATATGCATGGTTCTTTGCCAAGAAAATTGCACCTTGGCTATCATAGTCTATCCTTATAGCTCCCTATACTAACCCCATACTTGAACACAATCTCTGCAACCAAACTGCTTCCTTGCTTGCATGAGTGGCTGCCATGTATTTTGCCTCTATAGTTGATAGTTCCACTACAGATTGTTTCTTACTCATCCAACTGACTACACCTCCAAATAGGTTAAACACATACCCACTTTTAGATCTTCTCTGATCCAGATCTCCAACCCAGTCTGCATCAACAAAGCTAAGAATATCCAACACTTTGTCCAATCCTAGTCTTCCTTGGTAGCACAAACCATAATCACTAGTGCCACGCAAATACCTGAAAATTTGCTCCATTGTTGTCCAGTGCTCCTTCCCTAGTTTTTACATAAACCTACTCAATACTCCCACTGCATGTGCAATGTCTGGTCTAGTACAGACCATTGCATACATCAGGCTACCGACAACACTTGCATATGGAACATGGGACATGTCCTCTTCCTCTTCTTGTTCCTTGGGACACTGTTCAGTAGAAAACTTCACACCTACAGGAATAGGAACCTTCACTTTTTTACTATCCCGCATATTAAACCTCTGCAGTATTGTCTCGACATACTTCCTCTGGTTTAACTAGAGCTTCCTCTTTGTTCGATCTCTTTTAATTTCCATGCCCAAAATATAGTTTGCAACACCAAGATATTTCATCTTGAATTTGGAGGACAATTGGGTCTTCAAATCCTGGATAATTTCTTTGTCATTTCCAACCAGCAACATATCATCCACATAAAAGACCAGATAAATAAAATAGTCACCAACTAATTTAAAATACACACAGTGATCTTCTTTGCTTCTGGTGAAGCCAAGTCCCTATATAAATGTATCAAATTTCTGATACCACATCCTTGGTGACTTTTTTAACCCATACAGAGAATTCTTTAACTTGCATACCAGTTCTTTCTTACCCTTCACTACAAAACCTTCAGGTTGCTTCATGTAGATCTCCTCTTCCAAATCCCCGTGAAGAAATGTTGTCTTCACATCCATTTATTCTACCTCAAAATCAAAAGCAGCAACAACAGATAAAAGTAATCTAATAGAAGTTACCTTGGCAACAGGAGAAAAAATATCACCAAAATCAATTCCTGGCACTTGGGAATAACCTTTTGCTACCAACTGAGCTTTGTATTTCTCCACATTTCCTTCAAATTTGTATTCTTCTTGAACACCCATTTGCTGCCAATGGGTTTCCTTCTAGCCGGCAACTCCACCAGATCCCAAGCCTCATTTTTGTACAAAGATGCCATTTCATCAACCATGGCCTCTTTCCAGAGTTTTACATCCTCTAAATCCACTGCTTCCTTCACAGTTCTGTGATAATCATTAGTAATAGATAAAGAAAAATTTGAATAGAAAGCATATGGACTATACCTTTCTGGTTGCCTTCTTTCACGAACTAATCTTCTCACACCCAGAGTTTGTGACTCTTCATCTTATGATTCCTCCTTTGCTGTAGAGTCTGTTTCTTCCTCCTTTAGCTCAAACTCTATCTTCTCAAGTTCCTTTGGTTGGACTTCATGTTTAATAACATCTTTCACCTCTTTGAACACCACATCTCGGCTATACACAACCTTCCTTGTTACTGGGTTCCAAAGGTTATAACCCTTTAAACCATACTTATACCCAATAAAGATGCACTTTTCAGATTTATGATCCAACTTGGTTCGTTTCTCCTTTGGAACATGTACATATGCATCACATCCAAATACCCTCAGATGTGAAAGAGGGGGTTTCTTACCAGTCCATACCTCTTGTGGAGTCTTATCCTCCAATGTTGATGAAGGTGATCTGTTGACCAGGTAACATTTTGTCTCCACTACCTCTGCCCAGAATTCTTGTCCTAAACCGGCACCACTAAGCATGCTTCTTGCCCTTTTCATCAACGTCTTGCTCATTCTTTCTGCAACTCCATTTTTCTTAGGTGTGTATGGAGTACTCTTCTGTCATGCTATGCCACACTTCTGACAGAATTCTTCAAATTCCTTGCTGCAAACTCTCCAGCGTTATCTGTCCTCAACACCTTTATCTTCTTCTCTGTCTGGTTTTCCACCAGAGCCTTAAATTCGTTAAACATGTCAAAGACTTCAGATTTATTCTTAAGGGAATATATCCATGTATTCCTTGAGAAGTTGATGTAGGATCACCTAACACCCTTAATCAAAATTCAAATTTTGAAGCGGAGCAAGGAGGATGTGGACTATCGGAGCAAAACAAGGGACAAATTCTGTTAAAATAGGGCTAAAATGATGGAAGCGATAAGTCTCTAGAAGACTTTATTAAATGTAATATGCCATATGTATGTATGCATGTAGAGAGAATTAGGGACAACTGAGTGATTCATGGAGAGGATTTGATCGGATCCTTCCAGTGATCCGATCCAATGTGTTTTATAAATGATGAACCTGCGTGTTCAATAGGGACAGAGTGAGAACATAGTAAATTTGTGAGAACAGAGTGATCAAAATGTAGTTGAAGGGGAATTTGTTCCTAAGGCTGAAATGCCTTAGATCTGTAACTATGCCGTGTATAATATAAAGTGTGTTTAAGTGTTGAATTGTGCATTTGTGTGTTGTTCATAGATAGTCTGAATATTTCGTGTTGCAAGTTTGATCGACCATCGATCACTGTAAGGATCGATGGTGATCCAATTATTGTATGGTGTGTCGTGTGTAAACAGAGTATGGCATAAACTGTGTTAAGTGCAGAGATACATCCATAAGAAGAAGATCAACGACAGAGGTGACAAAGAATGAGAACCATTGATTGTATAGATCGATGGTCATCGCATGGCGAAAGAGCACGAAAGATAATCGGTGAAGAGCGGGTTTTAAATAGTGGAAGTGGTATTTCGGCGGCCTCAAACCCATAAGTGGTATTGAAGGGTGAGCACTCGATTCCACTCATAAAGCGACACGTAGCAACGAGGAGGAGAGAGGAAATCGATTTTTTGGCTGTTAATCCTTGTACTAGTTGTCTGGCTGATATTGTTGTGAGGCATTAGATCAAATGAGGTGAATATCTACGGCACAGGATCAACAATTGGTTTCATTGATCAGATGTAACATCAACCATCGAATCGAGCGGCAGCTCAACGATCTTGATTTGATCGGTGATCGGAAATCGGAGAATGGAGAGCGCAGTGGGAAGGAGATGGACCGAGAGCGGTCCGTTATAATTATGGTTGCAGGTGAATGTTTTTTGAAGTCCAGCTTATGTGTCTTGGACCAGGTTTTCCCTGTGTACTCCTTTATATTGCGTTAAAGTGATGTGGTTCTAGTTTTTAAAGAAAAATCCAAATAAGTTTATGGTTCCAGCTTTAAAGCCAAATCACTATTTAAACGCTTCCAATAGGTTTGTGGGCCATAACCCACAAGCCTCAGGATCAAAAATTTATAAAGAAAGGGGAAATTGGTTCCAAAAATCTCCTTTCATCAAGTGGTATCAGAGCAGGGAAAGGTTAAGGGAAAGTTTTCCTGCGAGAAGGAGGAAGATTCTGCAAGCAGAAGGAGAAGAGGTACAGTTGTTGAAGTATGGTGAGTTTATGGTATTTAATATCGTGCAGGGAACGGTAGCGGAAAGTGAGAAGACTTGCAGCAAGCCTAGAGCATGGAGTGCTCAAGTGGTTCCAAAGAAGAGAGAACTAGAAGGATGACAAAAGACCTCAGGAGAAAGCTTGGTGAGGTATCGTGTAGCAGAGGAAGATTGTTACTGCAGAGGTTGGTTGTAGCTCATAGAAGATCATGAAGGCAGTTCCGCTAAGAAGTGGGTAGAATTACTGAGGATAAGGAGAAGCATATGACCAGGAGGTCATAAATTTTTGTGACTCAGGAGTCGGATGCAGGAGCATCTAACCCCCTTAATCAAAATGAAAATTTTGAAGTGGAGCAAGGAGGACGTGGACCATTGGAGCAAAACAGGGGACAAATTCTATTAAAACAGGGCTAAAATGATGGAAGCGATAAGTCTCAAGAATATTTTTAAATGTAACCTACCATATGTATGTATGCATGTAGAGAGAATTAGGGATAGTTGAGTGATTCATGGAGAGGATTTTATCGAATCCTTTTAGTGATCCAATCCAATGTGTTTTATAAATTATGAACCTACGTGTTCAATAGGGACAAAGTGATAACATAGTAAATTTGTGAGAATAGAGTGATCAAAATGTAGTTTAAGGGGAATTTGTTCCTAAGGTTGAAATGCCTTAGATCTGTAACTATGCCGTGTATAATATAAAGTGTGTTTAAGTGTTGAATTGTGCGTTTATGTGTTGTTCATAGATAGTCTGAATATTTCGTGTTGTAGGTTTGATCGACCATCAATCACTGTAAGAATTGATGGCGATCTAATGATTGTATGGTGTGTCGTGTGTAAACAGAGTATGGTAGAAACTGTGTTAAGTGTAGAGATCCATCCATAAGAAGAAGATCAATGGCGGAGGTGACAAAGAACAAGAACCATTGATCGTATAGATCTACGGTCATCGCATGGTGAAAGAGCACAAGAGATAATCTGCGAAGAGCAGGTTTTAAACAATGGAAGTGGTATTTCGAGCAGCCTCAAACCCATATGTGGTATTGAAGGGTGAGCACCCGATTCCACTCATCAAGCGACACGTAGCAACGAGGAGGAGAGAGGAAATTGCTTTTCGGGTAGTTAATCGTCGTATTAGTTGTACGGCCGATATCATTGTGAGGCATTGGATCAAATGAGGTGAAGAACTATGGTGCAGGACCAATGATTGGTTTCATTGATTAGATGTAACGTTAACTGTTAGATCGAGCTGCAGATCAACGGTCTTGATTTGATCGATGATCGGCGATCAGAAATTGGAGAATGGAGAGTGTAGTGGGAAGGAGATGGACCAAGAGGGGATCCGCCAATAATTATGGTTGCAGGTGAATGTTTTTTGAATTCCGGATTATGTGTCCCAGAGCAAGTTTTCCTGTGTACTCCTTTGTATTGCGTTAAAGTGATATGATTCCGGTTTTTAAAGAAAAATCTGAATAAGTGTATGGTCCCAGCTTTAAGGCCAAATCACTATTTAAACACTTCCGATAGGTTTGTGGGCCATAACCCACAGGCTCACGATCAAAAATTTATAAAGAAAAGGGAAATTGGTTTACCCCAAAAATCTCCTTTCATCAGAAGTCATCTATAAATGATACATAGTACAAAGACTTACTGAGTGATGGAACCTTCATAGGTCCAAAGAAATCACTGTGCACAAGTTCTAATATCTGTTTCAACCTCTTACCACCAAAGGGGAAACTCACCCGATTCTTCTTCCCATATACACAATTTTCACAGAAATCAAAATCTAGAGAGCTATTACTCATACCTTCTACCATACCTTTACCATGAAGTATTCAAAGGCTCTTCTCTCCAGTATGTCCAAGCCTTTGATGCCACAACATGGTCTTCTCTCCAGAGACCACTAGATTTTCTGCTCCACTTTCAGGAACCACAGAGCTGTTGCACCCATCAACAATAGTGCTACCTTGCAGCTTGTACAAAGTTCCAATCCGAGCTCCCTGCATCAATACTAGTGCTCCTCGAACCATCTTGTAGGTATCCTTCTCAAACACCGTTTTTACACCTGCATCATCCAACTTGGTTACAAAAATCATATTTCTGGCCAACGCAAGAATATGTAGAACACCCAAAAGTGTTTTAACCCTTCCACCTTGCAACTTCAACTTTACTTTTCTACGACCAACGATTCTAGCCTTCCTGCCATCCCCCAAGAAGACATCAACACCATCATATTTCTCATACTCACAGAACCACTCTCTATGGGGAGTGAAGTGAAAGGATGCACCTAAGTCAATCAACCATGCCTCATGATCTACATGTGTCCTTGAAGAAGACAAGTACACATCCCTACCATCATCTGAGGTGGTTTTCGCCTCTGCAGAAGGAGCATCATCAGATCCCTTTCCTTTGTCAAGAGCTTTAGATTTACAATCCATTTTTTAGTGCCCTTCCTTTCCACATTTGCAGCACACCACCTTTACAGGTTTTCCTGGAGATTTAGATCTCCCTCTAGATTTATATCTCCCACTCAATGACTTATTTTTGTTTCTGTTTTGGGACCGTCCTCATACAGATAAGGCATCACCATTCTGGCTCTCCATATTTTTTCGTCTCATCTCCTCCATCAACAAGGATGATACTATTTTATCAAACTGTAAGGTAGTTACATTGCTACCTATTGCAATAACCAGACTATCCCACGAATTTGGTAGAGAACACAACAAACTGATGCACTTATCTTCATCTGAAATTTTAATATCAACAGATAATAACTGACTTACCACATTATTAAATGTGTTCATATGTTTTTTCACCGAGTCTCCATCTTTCATCCTCAGGTTATATAGCTTTTTCCGTAGGAACAGTTTATTCACAAGAGACTTAGATTGGTACAAAGTCCCTAACGTGTCCCACAAAGCCTTCACCATAGCTTCCCCTGATACATTCAGCAATACTGAATCTGAGACACACAATCGTATTGTGCTCTTAGCCTTCCAATCCAACTTCTTCAATTCTTCATCAAACACTCCCGTTGGTTTAGTACCTGAATCTACCGCGATCCACTAATCTTTATCCACCAACAGATCCTCCATCTTGAGTTTCCATAACTCAAAACTCTGACCATTAAATTTCTCGATTATATCTTTCCACTACTCACCATCTTCTTTCACCACCAAAATCGATCCTGCAGATCTCCCACTGAACAGGGTCTACCATAGGCCCAAGCGAAACCCTTAAGCAACAAAGGTGTCCCCTTGAAGCCAAAAAAGCTCTGATACCAAATGTATGTTTTAACCCCATACATAAATTACCTGCATACGAATTCTAAAACACAGAAAATAAACAATGCGAGAGCATAACACATAAAACACATATACACAGAGATTTTCCCTTGGATCCCAAAACTAGGACTACCAGCTTGATTTTTCATTATGTTCCTTTCAATGTTACAATATATATTTATACATGTCGAAGCATCCAATACCATGGACTGAAAACAATCGTGTCCAAAACCATGGATCGAAAACCATCGCGTCCAAAACCATGTGTGAAAAATCATGCATAGAACCATAGGTAGGTCCACCCAACCTATTATAGGGTCCAAAAACAAAATTTTCTAGGGCGCTGCCCTAGACCCCATAGAGTGGGGTTACCTGCACCCCTCAAACCCCTTGCGACCCCCCTGCTATGCAATCAATGCAACGAAGGGGGGGCTCTGCCCCCCTCTAACCCCCTCGGTTAACTACATGGGCTAGTCGTGGAAAGAATATAACACAACCCAACATTAGCCTTTGGTGGGGAGGGAATCAAGCTCACCTTCTACGCTTTGTAATTAATATGTACCAACTTCTATTTTCTATGCTACTTGATACATATCAAGCCACAAGTTCTAAAAATGTTTTGTTTACCTTTAGGCTCACTGATTTTGTCCCATTCACAAGGGCTTCACTCAATGAACCTATGACATAGCACGTGTGTTCATGGCATACTAAACAATACCCTTAATTTGACTGCATATTTTAAAATACCTCTAAAAATCAACTATTTAACCCCCTACCAATATGAACCCAATACGCTTTCCCAATTTAAAAACCCTTACTTTCACTCAATATTGTAGATATCCATTTTTTCGTTAACATGTTTTATACCCCTTTATAATTTTTCATTAACCTTGAGCTTAATTTTTTATACACAACATATAAAAACCCTTTACACCCTATTATATGCTCAATATATTATGTCATTTTTTCTTCAATATGTATCCCCCAATATGAATGCACATGGTATGGTATTGCTCCCCCAGTGAAGCCCTTGTGGCCCCATTTTAGGATTGAATCACTTATCTCAAAATGTTTATCACCAACATTATGCCTTAAAAACCATCTTACTATGATGTATTAGCAACACATATTTGTTTGCTTTGCTCCCTTCCTATTCCAACATTAAGTGTATCAATTCTATTTTGAAGAGTAGGAGAAGGTTGACATAATGAAGTTTGGGAAAGCTAGAGTGATGGACATAAAGCATTTATAAAAATACTTTCTTCTTGAACATAGACTAATACTAAGGAGAAATACCCATTGCTCCTTTTAGTGTAATTATGTCCTCTTAATCATTGCTGGTTAAGACATTATGCCAATTACTTAAGGTTCTCAACTACAATATTCTACAGTCCAAATTTTTATTTATTGCCTTAGCCACTCTATTTCCTTGGAGATAGTAGTTGGTTGGATAACAAATAATTATGCCCTTATCTAATGAAAACTAAAATAATTGTGATGAAGAGAAATATGAAGTGTTATCAAATACAATGACCAAAGGAATTATAAATCTTATGGTGAAAAACTATTTAAGACACTGAATGATAATATTTATGTTTACTTGCACTAACAGTATATCCTTAGCCCACGTAATGAAATTGTTAGTTGTATTAAATATTTACTTTTGATGCTTTGAAGAACATTGATTTCTCCCATTATGTCTATACCCCATTGTTTGAAATGTTTACTAAGCTACAATGTTATTGATACCTTTTTCTTTCTTCCCATGCTTAGTTGACAGCGTTTGTATTTTCTAATGTAAGCATAGTAATCATTAAAGAGTATGGACCAATAATAACCAACTCTATCTTGTGAATTGTCATCTCACCAATAAAATTACCTCCGACTACCCATCATGGATATCTTTCAAGACTTTTTCATTATCACTAGCACCATTATTTTCAAAACAATGCAGTAAACCCCCATTATAATTCCATCAAAATAGGATACCATTCAAAAGGTTGTATAGTATGCATTTCAAGCGTAAGGCGTTTTTTTTTCCTTTGATTTTGTGTGGTTAGGACTCATCCCATGGTGAAACGTATTTGTCAAGTATGAATACCTTGAATCAATTTATTCTTTTATTTTTGTTCTATATTTTATTTCCTAGGTTTTTGATGTCTTTCTTCTTTGTTGGTGATTATTCCTTTCCCCTCTATTGGCCCTCTTTTCTTATACACCGCATTTTATTTTCCTTTTCCTTCCTATTTATTAACCTTAGCTCTATTTCTCTTCACCATATCTTTATCTAGCTCCTGAAGATGGACCTCCATTGAAGATATAAAACATTGAGAAAAAAATAATGGATGCGTCATATCTAGAATTATTTGTCAATACCGCACCTTGTAGAAGCCTAAAATTAGAAACCATGAATCAAAGTTGGAAGGAATGTAGAGGATTTCATTAGTCAGAAATATGAACTCATTTTCTCATTCCTCTTCTTCCTTTGCTACATAATCTTATGATTTACAAAATCCTTGACCTTGTACAACATGAGTAGATTTAAGTTGAAGTCCATAATCTTGGATGATTAGTGCCCACCTCCATCTTCTCTCCTATAGTTCCTATTGAATGAAAAATGATTGAATAGCAGGGTGACAGACTACTCAAACTAAGTACATGATAAACATTAATGATCAAAACTTTCTAGCATTCAATCATTCCACAACTAGCAACAATAAGTAAATAATCATTAGTTACAAATATTTCATTCTTTATAGCTTCTTTCAATTAAGAAAATAGAGTAACATCCTTATCTATATAATGGGACTAGGCTCAACTATCCATTCACTTTGAGAAGTTATATCATGAAATGTTTAAGAAGTACCAATAGAAAATGTATAGATATCTACCTTACAGTCTAAACTTTGGTTATATAGTTTGGTTAATATTTCAATGAACATGTCTACCCCAAATTTATTCAATTTATGTTCTAGGTATATATTCTTTTGCCAACAAACCTTCTATGCACGTCCCAATTCCCAACAATATTGGTGAGTCAGTTTTTTTCTACATTTCTTAATTGAATTTTAATCACCATCCTTCTTCTTGTCAGTTCGGTCAACATGTTAATGTTCTTTCTGTTAATGACCTATTTTTTTGTAATTCTATTGAAATATTCCCTTTAGCAAGTGGCCATATTACTTGACCTCAATTTCCCCTTGATTACACTCTACATCTTACTGAATGTTTAAATATGTAAGTAAAAGAAATAAATATCCTTTGACCATTATTATGTGTGATTGTGAACTTACATTAAAGGTATTTGTTATAGGCACTACATGATGAGCATTTTCTATGGAAGTGATAGGATAATCATATGGTATAGAATTTGTATGATGAATGACCATCATGAATGGACAAGGTTTTATAGTTGACCATTAACCACCAACGACAATTTCCACTCAATCCATTGGGATTCCAAGCTATTTTCCTAGTTTTATTCCTCAAGAATAGAATGTGCTTGTAAAAGGAATAACCACACATTTTTATTTTTGTGGAAAATATAAGATTGTTTCATAGTTTTGGGTGGTAGTTAATATGGATTAGATCATTTATTCACAACCTAATTGTGCCTTAATTTTGGTTCATGATAATGTATAAAAGGGGTTTCTCAACTACAAACAGAGGATATCATTTTTGTCTTGATCTTATGAACATATATTTTGTATCTAAGTTTAACTTAATATTAATTCTTCACTTCAGCAAATTCTGGTGTGATGAAAAAAATTCAGACAAGGAGGATGGATCGTACGCGCAAAGGTCTGGGCTAGGGTTACCTATTGCGCATCTACTGCGGCTCGTAGGGACTAGGGTTTGGTTAACCTTTCTGCCCTGCTCCCTACCGCTGCGGTCACGATCCTGAACCACCAGCTGCAGCAATCCCACTGCTATCCGCAACAGTCTCTATCGGTGCAGTCAAGGTGTCAGTTATGGATGCTCCGGAGCTTGAATCGGTGGACTATTCGGCGGATCCATCGCCGGATAAAATTATTTTTGGGAACCCCTGCTTTGGACAACGTTCACTGTTCGGGCCCTCCTCTTCGACATCGGTACCTGGGCACCCATCCTACCCCACATCCGCTGCGCCCATTGTCTACCGTTCCACATCATCCGCTGGAGCCTTCCCCTCTGAATCACCGCCCTTCGAGGTCCCTCCGCTTTCACCTGGTTCTCTGCAGTTTTTGGCCTCTCATACTCCTCCCTCGCCTTCGTTTGATCCTCTGGCTCCGCCCCTCATATCGGTGCCTCTCCCTCCGTCGATCGCTGTCCCTGCTGCTCATCCATCCACCTCAGGCTTGCGCCCTTCTGGTTGTTTTGAAACCCCTGCGGTCTCTACCCGCCCCGCTCAGCCCCCTTCCAGGGAGGGCATCACCAACCCTCTGGTTGATCACCCGTCAGCCCCTCAATCTGGCAAAAAGAAGGTTCACTGTGTGAGATCTACGTCGAGGGACATTTCCATAAAATTTGACGAATCGAAGCCGCTCGGGGAATATATGGATATCGCGAACACCGTGTTGGTAGGACACGTCCGGGGCAGAACCTACTCAAGGCAGAGACTCACCCTATGGGTTAAGGAGATCTGGGGCGGAGTGTTATTTGATCTGCCAGAGGTTCATGTTCTCCCAAGAGGTTGGTTCTCACTAAAATTCTCCAAGGAAAGCCAGACAGATCTGGTACTGGGGCGTTATTGGCATATTGAAATGGCTCCGGTTCTCCTCAAGCGTTGGAGTCCTCTTTTTGAACCTGAGCGGGAACAGCTTGGTGCAGGACCGATCTGGGTTCGCCTCCCGGGTCTTCCTCTACCTTTCTGGGCTGAAGAAGTGTTCATTCGGGTTGGAAATGCCCTCGGGACCTATTTGGATTTCGATCGCACTTTTGTGGAATCAGGGAGCCGAACACTTGCACGGATTTTGGTTCATCTGGACACTCGGGAAGGGCTGGAGGAGCAAATTACGCTACAATGGGGCAGATGCATCAGGGTACAGCTATTGGATTATGAAGGTGTCCCTTTCCGCTGCAGGAGGTGCCATAAAGTCGGTCACCTCGCTAAGGACTGTCCTCTAAACAAGAAAGCGGAAGACACTCCGAAGAATACCCCGACGTCTTCCAGGATGGCATCCCCCAGCGTTTCTCGGTCTCCCTCTGCTGGTCTGTCCCCTCCAGCTTCAGCATCTGTGGACGTCTCTGGACACAGGCGTCCTTCGCCTCCTATCACCAGGGCTCGCTCGGCGGCTGAAGCGGGTATGATCTCTGATCCTCCTTCATCTCTGTTTTTTTCATCGATTGAGATCATTGGTCCCTCATCTCATTCTCCTATGATTCATTGTCCTCTTACTTCGTCTCCCCCCATCTCATCGGACCCTATTATTACCACTTCCCCCCATAAGAATTGCTCCTCCCCGCGAGCGTCTTCCCCTCCACATCCATACTTTCTTAGATCTCGGAACCCTGCCAAAGAGACCCCTATTGGACATTCCGGGTTGGGCATTGTAGTTCCTGAAGGGGGTGTTTCGAACACCAGAGGGAGAAAATCCCATCTCTCTAAAGCTATTAAACTTGCTGGGGCAGAAGTGGTCTCTGGCAGACAATCGACCATTGACGGGGTCCTTAGAGCGGGACATACCCCAAGAAATGTTCCCCCATGAAGTGTCTTTCATTTAATTGTAGAGGACTGGCTAGTTCCTCCAAGAAACTAGCCTTGAAGAGGCTCATCGAATCTGAGCCTGTTGATATTATCATGTTGCAAGAAACCCTCTGCTCTGCTGAACATTGTTCCCAAGCCTTGCGCACATTGATCCCTGGTTGGAACTTTTTTGCTATTGATGCTGTGGGTCGGTCTGGGGGGCTTGCCATTGGGATCAACTCGCGCACCATTAAACTGATATCAAGTTGGGGGGGGGGGGGCGGGATTCATTGGTATGGATATTTTCTCTGCCGATCTCGGCATGGATCTTAGAATTGTCAATATATATGCGCCCTGCTCCCAGAGAGAAGCATTTTGGCAGCATATCCTCCAGCTCTCTTTACTGAATGAACATCATGTCATCATCGGAGGTGATCTTAATTTCTCGCTGGGTTTCAGAGAGTCCTGGGGATCTGATGCTCAAATCGATCCCATTACAGATTTCATGCTCAACCTGTTAGAGCAATCTAATTTTATTGATATCCCCTTGCAGCGCCCCCTTCCTACCTGGAGGAATAGACGAGTAGGGGATGTTGCCCTTGCTCGCAGACTTGACAGATTTCTCCTTAAAGAGCCTCTTCTCCAGCGTGTGCATCTGTTCCGTCAATGGGTTGGCTCGAGGGGGATATCGGACCATAACCCTATTTATTTGGAGCTGCATGGCCCTTCCAAGAAACCCAAGGCACCTTTCAAGTTCAACCACACCTGGATGAAGGACCCTTCATACATCAAGCTGATCAAGGAGTACTGGTCAGCACATCCTATTAATGACAATGAATCATATGCTAAAGGGTTCTGCAGAAATCTTACTGAATTAAAGCATATATCTATTCAGTGGGCTAAGGAGAAATTGGAGAGGGATTCCGCTCAACTTACTCAAATAGAGGCGGATCTATTCTCTCTAACTGACGATCGAGGCCTGGGATTCATATCTGCGGATGACAAAGACAGGCTTATTGACTTGGAGAGACAAAAAGCCAAAATCCTCAAAGAGAGGGAGGAATCCATCAGATTAAGAAGTAGAGCATTATGGATTCAAGCTGGGGACGACAACACAAAGTTCTTTCACAACTATGCAAAGAGCAGGAAGGTTTCTAATACTATCTGGAAGCTACCCTCTCCGGATGGTGATATTGCAGACAACTTTCATAAGCTTGCTCACCTGGGCACCTCTCATTTTAGGAACCTGTATAAGAGTCCCCGGGAAGCCAATCTACTGGACATCATCAATGTGGCTAACCATTTCCCTCGATTTGTGGAGGACGAGGATGTGGCGGACTTAACAGACCCTGTTACAGCTAAAGAGCTTGAAGGGGTGTTGAAGTGGTTCAAGAAAGATAAAAGTCCAGGTCCAGATGGATGGACCATCGAATTCTACCTTGCCTTTTATGAAGAGCTGGGGCAGGATCTGCTGAGGGTGGTTGAGGAAAGCAGATCTACTGGATCCATTTATCATGCTATCAACTCCACTTTCATTACCCTCATACCCAAATCGGATTCCCCGGCATCCTTTGATGACTATCGTCCCATTTCTTTGTGTAACTGCCTATATAAGATCATCTCAAAGATCATAGCTAACAGGCTTAGACCTATCCTCTCCAGATCCATCGCCCCGCAGCAATTTGCTTTTCTAGATTCCAGACAAATTCATGAGGCCATTGGACTTGCTCAAGAAGCCCTTCATTCCATCTGGTCTAAGAATCTAAAAGCTATCCTCCTCAAAATTGACCTCTCCAAAGCTTTCGATCGTGTCAGCTGGCTCTATCTGAAAATGATTCTCATACACTTGGGGTTCCCACATGCTTATATTACTTGGATCATGGCCTGCATCACCTCTCCCTCGTTCAGTATCCTCATCAATGGCTCGGCCTCAACTTTTTTCCACTCAGAAAGAGGTCTGCGTCAGGGATGCCCCCTATCTCCACTTCTCTTTCTCTTGGTCATGGAAGGCCTCAGTCGCCTCATGGAAGCTGCAAAGAGGAATGGAGACATTGGAGGTCTTGGCATATCAGACTTGTGCTACCTTACACATCTTCTATTTGTGGATGATGTCCTTGTTCTACTTGATGGCAGTGTCAGGGATTCCCGGACCTTTTTGAAAATCTTGCAAAGATTCTCTGCTGCAACTGGTATGCTGCCAAATCAGATGAAATCCACCATCACCTGCGCACGCACATCTGTTCAGGAGACTCGGACGGCCCTACAGGATTTTCCTTACTCGGTGCATACTCTGGATAGAGGCCTCAAATACCTGGGGTTCAATCTGAAGCCCACCTGCCAGAGGATTGCTGATTGGGTCTGGTTGGTGGCCAAAATGGAAAAGAGGCTTATGGGCTGGAGCCACAGATATCTCTCTAGGGCTGGCAGACTGGTGCTAATCAAATCCGTGCTAGAGGCCACCCCGGTCTTCTGGATGGCACTAGCATGGATTCCAAGGAACATCCTGGGGAGGATGCAGCAGTTGTGCAATCGCTATCTATGGAATGGGAGCCAGGAGAAAAGAATTTTTGCTTGGATCAACTGGAAGAAAATCTCTCTGCCCAAAAAATGGGGTGGCTGGGGACTCAAAGACCTCCCAGACTTCGCCAAAGCACTTGCTGCCAAGATGGGATGGACTTTGCTCACTAGTCAAAATCTGTGGACTCATGTTACTTATCACAAATACATCTGGCCTCATAATATTATGGATTGGGCCCGGCTACCAACCTGGTCTACGAAAGGTTGCTCTTCTGTATGGAAGGCCTTGATTGATTCCCTCCCTCTCATTCGGGACAACTTGGCTTGGCGTATAAATGATGGCATGACGGGCAGGATAGGTATGGACCCATGGAACAACAGCGGGGGCAGACATGTATTAAATCAAGAGCTTATCAATTACCTACAGTCCCGGGGGATTCGGCATTTTGCTCAGATTGCAGATCCACATCGAACAGACATCCTTGTGCAAGCTTGGAAATCTGCCCAATCTTTGGATCTCCCTATTCAATGGCATCAGGAATGGGATCAATATACTATGGCTTTAACTGAATCTCATATTCGCATCAAACAAGGGCCCGATGAACTTATTTGGTGCCCTGCAGACCATGGTATATATGCACCAAAACATGGTTACAGTGCTCTCATAACTCACAGAACTCCGGAACAGATCCACCCGTGGTGGCATACCATTTGGAAGCTCAAGGCCTCTCCCCGATCAAAACTTTTTTTCTGGTGTGCTCTCCATGGTATCATTCCCACGGGAGAACAACTGACCCGCAGGGCCATTCATGGCCCCACTTGGTGCACCTTCTGCAAAAATGCGGCGGAATTCACAGACCACATCTTTCTACTTTGCCCGGCTGTTCAAACCTTATGGAGAAATATTTGTCAGCATTTGGGAATTTCGGGACATTGGAGCGGAACTGACCTACAGAGTGCTTGGGGTAGCTGGTCACTAAGCCACCCAGACTCAAAATCTATCAACCTCCCCCCTGTGGCCACATGGTACATCTGGCTCGCTCGGAATAGGGCTATATTCGAGGATCGTCCGATTATGGGCAACCGGATTGAAATTGCTGTTATTGCTGCTTATCAGGATCTACCAGATCCGCCTCCCCAAAGGATCAGAAACATTCAGCCTATGCCCGAGATTGATAAATCCATCCCTTGGGCATTTTTCGACGGGGCAGCGAACCAAGCTGGGTGCGGTGGAGGATTTGTCCTTCACATAAACGATCAGCATAGATATCTTGCCAAACTGGGATTAGGAAATGGATCAAACAATTTCGCTGAGCTCTCTGCATTACATAATCTCCTCCACTTTGCTTTATCACATCAGCACACACAGATCAATATATTTGGGGATTCGTTGGTGGTTGTAAACTGGATCAATAATGTCACTACATGCCACTCTCACACACTCAGCAATTTATTACATAACACTCTCACTCTCAAAGCTGCTTTTGATCATTTCACTTGTGTGCATATCTACAGAGAACACAATAGCGAGGCTGACAAACTTTCCAAAGAGGCCTCGACACTTCCCCGAGGCGATGGGAAAATAGTGGAGCAGCAGGGGACAGAAGAACATCAGTTTTACCACCGACCATATATAGATTAGAGGCAACAGAGGGACAATAGTCCCAACAGCTGACCGAGAATGGAGATTTTTTGACAATTACTGCTGATATAAATATAAAACAAAATCTATTTGTATGCGAATAGGCGACAGAGCCGAACATAGAAATGTAATTAGTTCTTTTTGATACACACTGAAAAACACCTGATAGGGTGGATATTGTATGAACAAGACAGTAATGCTATGGCATCTGCTTATGTAATTTTCAAATATAAATGAAAGTTACTGATTTTCCCAGTGGAAAAAAACTTAATATTAAGAGAAATTCAATTTATTTGCGATTATGTATCTGCATTTCTTGAGGACAATTAGTTAGCCACTAATTTCTTTCCATGATACTCTACTCCATGAGGAGGGCTCACTCCCTTCAGTAGGTATCATTTTGTATTAATAGTTTAGATAGATTATTGATAGCATATATGACTTCATGATTACATAAATAGATTTATGTTAGTGTGAATGTATTATTGTCTTCATAGTTAAGCTATCAATCCTTTCATTTTGATTTATTCTAAGAATAATTGCAAAATATAAGATTGAATCGAAGACTTGTTGATTAATCTGTGTGTTATTGTTTGTTTCCATTATTTGAACTTTCTATTAAATATTAAATGAATAACGCTTTGAAATATAACAATAGAAGTATTTTCTATGATATTGGTTCAAATATTGATTAGATTTCACTTTATTTTTATTTAAAACAAACTTATGGCCGATAATATATTGTGGCCTATAAAGACAATGTGTAATATCTTTAAATTAAATAAAATTATCTTAGTTTGATAAGTAAATGTTTTGATGAGTTGTTTGTTTCTAAACATAGTTAATTTACCTCAACATTTTTGCATTGTTTCTAGAGAGGTTGTCCATGGCACAACAATACATCAAATGTTGGTTTTATTTGGCACCTACAATTGAAACTCATGGAAGGCAGTTGATAACAAGAACCTATAATCAATTATGTCTAGAGTGTTTTCATTTTAATTTTAGAAGAATGAGTAGAATTTCCTTGAACATGGGGAATAATAAGTGGTAAGACAAGAGGTAACAACCAACACATTCACCGGGAAATTCTAAGGTGAGATTTTATTCACCATTAGCAATGCTTGTAGTTTGAATGGATAGAAAAAATAACCCCCAAGCATCTGATGCAATTAAATTCGATATTAATAATAACCATTTTATAGGTGGACAAGGAGGACAAAAACTAAAAGGATGAAAAGACCCTGGAAAGGAGAAACTTGTAAAAAATCTTCCTTCAAACTCATCCTTTGAGGAAGAAGTGGAGTATTCCTCCATGGGAATGACAAGGAGAGGTGGGAGAACTAATCAATGGGAAACTAACTCCAAGTTTAAATCTCAAAAAAATCCAATTGTTGAACCATTCAATTCTGTATGGTTTAAAGAGTCGAGAGTGGTGGAGAGATTAGAATTCCCCAAGATCATAATGGTAGAAGAATAGGTAGCCTCTAATATGACATTTTAAAATTTCCAATGGAGATATTGACTAGAAATTCCCAATGCAAATATTCCTCTCTTAGCTCTTCCTAACATTCATGGGTTATCAAGAAAATGTCCTAACAAATTTTTCTTTGAGTTTGATGTTTTTTTGTTAAATCTATGGCTATAATTCAAATGCCTAGAAGTTAAATTTATTTCCATCCACCCTCAATAATGTTACATTAAATTGGTTCTTGGGGCTTAGTGGAAAACCTACCAACACCTAGAACAACATGAAGTAGAAATTCCCACTGAAGTACCAAGACTATTGCAAGACAAGAGATCTATGAGAGGAGATCTTTAAAATGACCTAAAGAGAAGATGAGAGATTAGAATATTATAGAGAGTATTTTTATTACAATATTTTTAGGTCCAATATCAAATTAGACAAAATTACACCACATACTATCATTCTCAAGGGGATAAAATGTGAATTCATAGATCTCTTAAATATAATGGGTGGGGGAGATATTTCCCAAGAAGACTATGATGATATTTTTGAGATATGTATAAAGTATTCTAGATGGGTCTCCAATAAAGGAGAAGGATTGAGAGATGTCCTCACTAGAATTATGAGGAAAATTACAAGCAAAGTTACTCATGTAGAAATGGGTAATATATTGGACAATTTTAAAACAGATAGCCTTAGATCCTTGGCTTTGCAGATTGATACTCTACAAAATTGACAAATTAGGCCAACTTTGAAAAATAATTTTCTATGTTTTGTTCAAAATTCATATAAACCCCTTGAGAGAGTTCCCACTTAATACTATTGATATTTTTAGGATTTGTGAAAAAGACCACACAACTAACAAATACCCTTCCTTTCCAAAATTGAAAGTAGTCTACCAAGGTTATAATGAAGAAATGGAACAACATTACTTAATATTTAGCCTTGGTAGCCTCGAACGAAAGGTATGGGTCATAACCCTTCTCAATTTTCTATTGATTATTGGTTTAAACAACACTTTGAGTATCCTTCCCCATCCCACCCATGGTACCATTCTACACCTTGGAAACCATGACCACCACAACCAAATATCAAATATCAATGGCCACAAAATTGGAAGGTAATCCCTTATGGAAGCACACAAATATCCAAACAATAATAACCCCATAAAGGAGGAAAAAAATTTCCTCAACAACCTCAACAATCAAAATTATAATTGCCACAAATTAATCCCCTTCCATAAGCACCTTCCAATGAAACCCACACCTAACCCAAACAATAAAGCCACTCAACATGATTCAATTTTTGAATGGAAAGAATATCCTACATGTTCTATTTCCTCTATTGAATTTCAATACATTCAATTATGATAATGAAGAAAAATAAGAAATAAGGCTTCCCCAATTATTTTTGAACATGATGACGAATCCAATGAACCAACAAAAAATCATAATGATATGCATCCCCTATACCATTATTTTATTAAACTACAACCCCTCCCCCCGCCCTAGAAACTTAGTCCAACCATAGTCTTTAGCTTCTAAACAACTACCTCCCTTCTTAGGAAGGTTACACCTAGAAAAAACCTTAAATCAACTTGAGTTTGATTTACTGGGAGAACCCTAAAATGTGTGTACAAACTTCCTTTATTACAAGAAATAAAGGATGTTCTAGTTTATGCTAAAATTATTAGAGTTGTGTATTAAAAATCTTGGTAGGAAATTTAAGGACCCCCAAACTATTCATGTAACCAATCAATTAGTAAATCTGATGTTAGGAAAATCTTTCAATGTGAGATATGATGATCCTAGTAACCCAATTGTTGATGTCCAAATTAATAATGTCTATGTCTCCAAAACCTTAGTATATTTGGGTGCTACCATAAAAATAATGACAAAGGAAACCATGGAGAATATTGGACTAGTTAATCTAAGACAAACCCCCACTATTTTACAATTAGCAGATAATTCTATAGTTAGACCTGGAGGAATATTATAGAAAATCAACATCACTATTAACTCTTCTGAATACCCCACTGACTTCAAGGTCCTATATCCAAATTCCACTTTTTGGGGTCACTCTCTTATCTTATGGATGTCATGGCTAGCCAAAATTGATGCTTATATTGGATAAAAATCTACGAGCATGACAATATATTGTGGAAATTCTAAAAGTGACTTATTTTATAACCCTCACCAAGCATGGTGAAGATCATGAAATTCCTATGTGGATAGAAGATTGGACAAATGATGAAGAAAGTGTAAAATAAAACATTATTATTGATAGAGTAATTTGTCTTAAATATGATACAAAATATGACATAATTAATGGGTTCCTTAGCAACCCTCATACATTTTCTCACCCAAACTTTCAATTCATGAGTTTTGTAGTGAATATTTTGGAACAAAAAAATATCGTTGTAGATTCAACTCTTGAACTTTTAACCACAGGTACCCCTAACACGATATGTACAACTTTTCCTATAGAAATTAGTCCCATAAATACCTTGAACATTAACCCATATCCCTTTGATACATAGAAACAACAACCAATTCATCTTCTACTTGAACAAAGTGAAACATTTGCAAGTGATTACATAGATATGAAGGGCCTTCACCCAAAAATATGCACTCACCACATTTATATAATTTATGACTCTAGACCAATCAAACTACCTCAAGTTCAATGAACCCAACTACAAGAGACATAGTTAAGGAAGAATTGAAAACATTGTCAAAAAGGAATTTCATCTACCCCATCCCTAACAGTTAGTGGGTCTCCCTTTAGTAATATTTACAAATAAAGGTGGAAAGTGGTATATCTATGTTGACTATAGAGAAATAAACAATTCCACCCAAAAATATCACTTTAATTTACCATTTATCAATCAATTCCTTGACACCTTAATAAGGAAAAAGTTGTTTTCATTCCTTGATGGCTTTAATGAATACAATCAAATCCAAATAGCCTCAGAGGATCAGGATAAGACCACTTTCACTTTCCCATGGGGAATATTTTTTATTAAGTATTATCCTTTGGGCTACATAATGATCTTCTTACCTTTTAGTAGGGTTCCCTGGGATTTTTTACCAATCTAATTCATGATTACATTGAAATCTATATGGACTATTTAACACGCCATGGTCAAAATTTTGAATAAGCTATTTTTTATTTGGAAAAATACTTAAACAATGTAGATACACTAACTATTCTCTTAGTAATGAAAAATGTTGCATGCTTCTCACCAAATTTATTGTTCTTCATCACCATATTTCCCTTATAGGCATCAAGATGAACCTAGAAAAATTGCAGGTAATGAAAGATGTTTTTGTTCCAATGTCACAAAAAGATGTGCATAGATTCTTAAGATAGGTTATTTATTATCATAATTTTATAGATAGATTATTTAAACTTTAATCTCCTTTATTTTCATTACTATATAAATATACTAAATTACATTCTATTGATGACTACTAGGTTGCATTCAAAGTTCCTAAATAATAAGTATTTGATTCTACTATTTTAATGGGACATAACTAGTCCCCACCCTTTCACATTTCTACAAATGCTTCAGACACATCCATTGGAGTGGTGTTGCAACAATGTTATAGAATTAAAAACCACCCTCATGAGGGTGATAGCCCTTTATAACCCTCTTGTAAATATTGCTTTATACATGTCATGAAAATTAATGTAAGTTAATATACATATTAAAAAGGATGATTGGATTGAGAGTGGACATAGATTCATGAGTCTATAGAGGGGAAGTTTTGGGGGAGATTGCTTGAGGAAGAGACAAGACTTAAATTTTCCATTAATGAACCACCCATTTTCCCTTGTTGCATTAAAGGAATAAATTGATCCTGCATATGGGTGCCTTGCTAGTTGAAGACTTGGAAGGATAGAGGAAATTAAAGGTTGCATTGGGGCATGAAGGAAGAGGAAAATTCCTCCCATTGCTAAGGAAGAGGTGGACCTGGTTAACACATCACAGAACAGTGTACTGGAAAATGAGGATGCGGGGAAATCAAAGGGGATTTTTTTCTTGCAAACAAGGGGAAATTCATGCATGCATGGAGAGGGAGATGTAAGAGATAGAGTGTGGATCACTTAGGATGAAAACAATCAAACATAATGAGGTGAGATTCATTGAAGAGAAGAGATATTAGGTGGAGCAGAGTCCTTTATATCCCTGTGTTCTTGTTCAGGTGGAGTCTTATGCTCTCTAGATTCATGAATATCAATTAATAGGTGGAGGAAAAGATCTTTGGATTCCCATGGAGGCTATTAGGTCAAACACATAATGTGCTCAGGATTCCTATAGGAGATAGGTGGAGGAATTGTGGTTCTAGATTCCTAAAGTGCAAAGTGGGTGGAGATGTTTACATATGTGGTTTCCTATAGTGTTGTTTTGGGTGGAGCATTATAGCAATGAATTCACTAAACTAGTTGTGGAGTGGAGTTGTAGCAGTTCTAGATTCACTAAAATATTTTTGGGGTGGATTTTTAGATGCTCTATATTCCTTGACTTGATTGCATTTGGGTGGAGAAATTGTGCACTCTATATTCCTAGAGGCCAAGTGGAGGCATGGTGGACTGTAGATTCCCTTGTGAATGTGCATATGACTGGTGTTGGTTTCCCTTGAGCACTTCCCTTCACAGGCTCTGAATCTAGCTTTAGGGTGTTTAACTACAAGAAAGGACAACAATGCAGTTAGAATATGGTTGAAGGATATTTGAAGTCCCTCTCCCAGTTTCCATTCATCTACTTATTAAGAAAAGTGAATTATTTATATTGTTATGTTTATATTTTGTATTTAGATGTTGTTTATGTTGCTATATGGTGTTGGAGCACTGGTTGTTCAAAGAGAATGTGTATCTCTATGTAATGAAATGCAATGGTTGTGAATTTGATGGTTTTACTCGTGAAGGGTTAGAAAAGTCTGAATGTTGAATTCCTTTGAATGATCAAATGTCTCCATGTTCTTGTCATTTTATTGTTTAATACATGAAATTATAAGTCATGTCTTAAGTCCAGGAAGGCCAAAGACTTTCATGATTAGAGGTTTATTTTAATAAATTACTGTTACACAAAATATTGTCACCATGACTATTTGCAGTCAGTATGGGTCTATCATCATTCATACTGTCCTCCTAAGCAGGTCTCAAACCTCAGCTCTTCATGTCAAGCTTTGAAAATGAGAGAAAGACCTTAAAAATCATTAAAGCTCTGGTTCCGCACTTTCTCTCACTGTTGCCTGCGGTCCCGCACCCCCTGTTCATGTTACCTGTGGACCTGCCCGCTCTGTCTCTAAAGGAGTGGGTGCGGACCCCTGTGAAAGTCAAAAAGGCGTAAGTTTATTCTTAAAAACTCACTTTGGGTTAATTCTAGATGATTCTAGAAGGAATCTTGACGTGGATGGTTCGCTCCTAGGTGGTTCATGCATCCTAAAAGTGAAGGAGCTAATCCCTTGATGAGAGGAGCTATCCCTTTGAAGGAGGGCTTTATCCCTTTGAAGGTGGACCTAGTAACTTCCCTCCATTGCACTATAAATTAAGGCATTGGGCTGGTTGCTAGAGAGGTTAGAAGCTAGACATTTTTGAGGGTAAATGCTGGTGAAATTGAGACTTCCTAGTTAAGCTTGAGAGGAGAGATCACATACCTTTTGGCTTCATTGGGAAGAGAGTGAAACTTGTCAAAGTAGAGGAGACTTCTTGCTGGACCCTGGGAGGAGCTTGTACAGCATTAAGACACAAGTTGTAAAGTTCTTCTTTGATTTAAATTAATACAATCAGATTCATTTTTCTCAACAAATTGTCTTATGTGATTTGTTTCATGAATTCCTTGATCATCATGATAAGTATGCTTTATGATATTGGCTTTTTAGGTGCTATTTAATTTCTGTGCTTGTTTGTGTTTGCAGGTTCTCTACAAGGGAGCTCATTTGGATCAACGAAGTGAGGTTTCCACAAACTTGCATCGGACCCAAGGTAGGCATAAAACACTTGTTTGCCTTTGTTTATAAATTTCATATTTAGAGAAAGATAGAATTTGATTGGTTTGCTTGTCGCTAGATATCATTAGATACTAGGGAGGTCAGTCTTGTCCGCAAGAACAACTAATTCCGTGTGACAAAATGGAGACTCCACCGGGGACTTGACTTTTTGATTTGCTTTACTTTGACTTGAGAAACTGTGGTTTTGTTTCTGTTTTTGGCTTGATGTGTGCGGGATTGGGTAGGCTTAGTTAATCCTGAATTATTTTTTGTTTTTCATACTTTTGGGAGAGGACCGCACCCTCTGCTTGCAACACAATGCGGACCTATCTGCACTTTTGATTTTCACACAGAGCGGTACCGCACCTATGTGAATTGTGGGCCTGCGGACCCTGTCAAAATTTTGAAAAACTTAAGATTTTCTCTTTCAGTCAGCTTAGAATTTGTTTAGGTGTTTTTTTGCCTCTGCCCAGACCTGCATGTGACTTGTCAGTAACTTTTCTTAGGTTATTTCCATTGGCATTAGGGTTTTAGGTGAAATTCCTAGAAGTTTTGGTTGTCGGGCTTGGTTTTCATTTTGGTCTTGTAGTAGCTCAAAGCTTAGAAGCCTTAGAAGCCTCAGATCACCTTGGTTTTTACTGGCCTTCTTATGAGTCTGACCATTTGCAAAATCTGCCTTTGTTGAGGAATCCATCTCGTGTTTCTCTTTGCGAAACTTCGAAAATAGTTGTGTTAAAAGTTTTGGATTTCATTTTTAGAAAAGAAAACAAAAATTGGTTATTTTTTGACTGATTTGTGATTCTGGACAAATTAGTTCTTAGTGTGCTTATAGCTAAGTAAAACATCCTTGAAAAGAAATCTTGTAAGCTTTTACTTCAAATATTTCTTAGAATTTATAGATCTCAAGATTAGATTTTTCCACAGTTTTGAGTGTTTTATGAAAAAAAAACTCTTTTGAAAAAGTTTGTTTTTGTAGTATTTGAGTGTTTGAAAGAAAAGGGAAATTTTTGTGAGCATAACTAGTTGTCTCGTTTTTTAGTGTATTGGAAAAGACAAAAAGCTCTTATTTTGATTTGTTTGTTAAGGAAAGATTTGTTTTTATAAGCATTTGCATTCTCAAACTCTTTCCCGGCTAGAAATTCATTGAAGGGAAAAGATTGCTTATCATCTTAAGTGCATTTTTTTAGTGATTTCGAGTCGAGTCTTCACACCATAAGTTTCATGTCTGCACCTTTTGGCTTAAGACAAAAAACAATAAAAATAACGCTTAAAGTAAAATCTATATAGTAATCTTTTTATTTCTAGGGCTCTATATCACCAACATAGCTTAGGCTAGTATCTTGGAGTAGGGAGTAATTAACTCTCCAAGATAGTAAAACAAACAAGTAGCTGTATCTTGCGGTAGGAGATAAAATCCAATTGTTACATCTATGCTCTGGGAAAGCTCCTCTTAAAGGAGAAGCACAAGATCATATCTGAACAAGTGTGGGAATCAATCCTTCCTCATTGGGAACGATAGAAGATATTCATGTATTAAAAACGGTAAACCTCGGATTAACCATTGTCGAGGAACCTGGGGTCACTTGTTGGTAAACCTTGGATTATGTCAAGGAGCCTTCAAGGGGAGTGAGCTTGTTACTCTGCCCTTGCGTGCATATCGAATCGTAGACTGTTCCCCCAGGTATATTTGTTTCCATTGGTAACCATAGTGACCATATTCTATAGGATTCTTTCCTAAGGTGACGGTGGAGGGAAGATCCCACTGTACATGGAGCAGATGTCGGCTAGACTCACTTGGATTTTCTGGGGTTTCTCTTCACTCGAGACGGTTTAGTGGAGAAACTTGTGCCAGTCTATTCATTAAGCAGGTTGCCAGGGTAACTGTTCCAACCGCCATTTCTGTATTGAACTCTGCGACGTTGGATTTCATCACCAACTAGTGTTTTCAGTACGGAAAGTTACTGTTTGTGTGTGGTTTGATCTCCTAGATTCTTTAGGTGTGTGATTCAAAATTGTTTGGTTCTTTAGAGGCTTTAGGTGGTTTTCATTGAGATTTTTCTTTGTTTGCGTGTGAAGTAGTTAAAATATTTAATCGTGGCTGAATTACCGAGGAAGTCCCGTAGACTTTGGGGCCAACCTCCTGAGTTTTCACCGAGCCAGCTTGAAGGGCTACGAGCCCTTGTAACTCCTAGAGACAGTAGAGTTGGGTCACCTGAAGAAGGAGAATCTTCTTTAGTGGTACATCCTGATTATCAAGCTCTAGTAGCAGATTATAATCCACAATCTGTTTCTGTTTCCGAAGTTACTGGTAGTTTTTCATCTACTAGTGATTTAGGTGAGGAACCTGATATATCTGAACCTGAAATTGAATTTGCTGCTATGCCAACATCGGGATTTGCCTCTCCAACTTCTAGTGGTCTTGGTTCACCAAGGGTAGAAAGAATAATTACCCAAAATCTTCCTTCTGGACTTATAGCTATTGAAGAACTTGCTACTCCGGAAGAAGAAGGTATCCCTATCCCTGAAAATCAACCTGTTATAAAACTTAGGGAGCGTGAATAGATATTTTACAGTCCACCTAGGAGCAACGCTTGGTATCTTTCATTGACCAATTTTTTGGAAAACCCGGGACTAAGTTTTTCACCACCTCGCATTCCTTTTCACCCAACACCTAGGGGTTATTATCCTCCGTTAAATATGTCAAGACAGTCGTCCATGTTTTCTCAATCTCCAAAAACCTTTTTATACGGCGGTCCTTCTGTTCCCTCTGGGTATCAGTCACTTACTGGTACTTTTTCGGGAGCATCTCCTCAACCTATTGAACAAGGGTTATTAATTGGTAATAATGGAACTAAGCTGTTGAATGTAGAAGATATTCTTATGATGTCAGGTACTATTCCTAATCCGCAACCTCAAGGTGGCCAGTTACCGCCTGGGGGGCAGCCTCAAAGTCCTCAATTATCGCCTAGGGGGCAACCTCAAGGTACCCAATTTCCGCTTGGGGGGCAACCTCAAGGACAATACATACCTATGGGATAGTACGTTCCTCCAGGTCAACCCCAAACTCAGTATGTACCTCAAGGCCAACCCCAGTATCAATATGTACCTCAAGGTCAACCCCAGTATTAGTACGTGCCTCAAGGTTATCAACCTCAAGGTAAATACCCAACCCAAGGTTTCCAACCACCTTCCGGTCAATCATTTGTCCAAGGAGATGGAAATGTACCTTTGAATTATCAACCCTACTCTCAACCCGGTTATGGTTCTCAATATTCTCAACCTGTTATGGGTACGTACCCCGGAATGAACTTAGTGTGGGATCCATCTCAATCTCAACAGATCTTGCAACCGAATGTATAGTTGTAATGACTCAAACTGGACAACCCTTGGTTTCTGGTTCACCCCAGCAACCTGTCCAGTCTACTATTCAAACTTCTGCACCTTCTGTAGTTTCTCAGTCTGGGCCTAGTACACCTCGTACTCCACCTCAAACGACTGCTGCAACTACTGCAACATCTGTTCAATCTACCCCACCTACTTCTGGAGTATCGACAGCTCCGGTTTCTACTGTTCCTATATCAACTCCTCAGACATCTTTACCTCAGTCTGGATCCACAATTCAAACTTCGGTTCAAATGCCTATAGGACAACCTGGTCCAAGTACGGTTGTCACAAGTCAACCTCAATTTATTTATCAACCGTACAAGGGATAGTACCAATTCGGTCTCGCTGTGCAGCAGCCAGTCTATCAGTATCAACTGTACCCTGGGTATACATATCAACAACCTCAACAACCTCAGTATGGTCCGGTTAATCCTGGTTTTCCGGGAGGATATAATATCCCAAACGCAATTCCAATTCCTAGTTATCCTGGATATCCTCCTCTTGGGGCTGGTCTCATGACCCAGGGTTTCAGGGACCTTAATCGTCAGTTACCGTTCATTGCAACTTTGGACTTGCCTGACTTGTCGCGCCTTACGAACGATCCAATTAACTATCTTCCGTTTTGGCCGCCAATGCCGAATAAGTTGCCTAGTGATATTCCTAAGTTTGAAGGAAAATCAGGAGAGGACCTGTCGAACCATGTGATGACTTATCACCTCTGGTGTGCGTCTAACTCCATTTCAGATGATTCAATCCATTTAAGGATTTTCTAGCACACTCTAATTGGTCTTGCGGCCAAGTTGTACATTTAGTTACCGCGAGCCACTTTTTATAACTTTAGTTAGTTAGCTACTTCGTTTTTAACTCATTTTCAGTTGCCAGTCAGATATGACAATGGCACGAAATTATTAACTTCATTAAAGCAATCAACGTCCACTTACATTTCAGATCACATTCATGAATGGAGATGTCGACGGCATTTAGTGAAGGTTTTTATTCCGGATCAGATCTTAGCTGAATGGTTTGTAAAATCTTTATTACCAAAGATCACTGAGGATGTAGCTAAGGCCGGAGTCGTTACTGAAGAGCAAGTAATTGCTCAAGCTCAGTACCTTGACTTAGTTTATACGCAGT
The DNA here is from genome assembly GCA_031772625.1 of Pinus tabuliformis. Lineage (NCBI taxonomy): Eukaryota > Viridiplantae > Streptophyta > Pinopsida > Pinales > Pinaceae > Pinus > Pinus tabuliformis. The sequence goes on from CM062804.1 coordinate 1,134,238,315, forward strand.
CAGGTATGTTACATGAGAAAATCCCCGATCTTACTAAACAAAATCAAATAACTGTAGCTCCTTCAGGGTCTCATGCCGCTGATGGTATGATTGGTATGCTTAATACCAAAAGTAAGGAGAAATCTTGCAAGAATTCTTCTCCTATCATAACTTTACCAGATTCCCCGACAGGAGATTCTTCTGCGGAAATTTCCGCCGATATTCATGTTGTAGAGTCATCTACAGCCAAATCAAAATCCGGCGGTAAGAAGAAAAGAAGAAAAATAAAACAGATAAAAATTCGAAAGAGAAACCAGAAAAAACGGAATCAACTGATGAGAAACGCAAACCTCGTTATCCTTGTCTCATTTCTAACGAAGAGAATTTTACAAGAGACTGCCCTCATCGTGCAGAGGTTGCGAAAATTGTCAAAGGTTCCCAAACGCCTACTGTTTTGAAGGATCCTTTTCCTAGTCAAGACAGTAAGATGATATGTTCTTCCTCAAATGCCTCCGAAGAACCCATAATGATGATGTCCCATGTTAGGATTGCGACTCGATCGCACGATTATTTGGAAGTAAAAGTCTTGTTGATGGTAAGGAAGCAGAATCTTCTCATTTGAACCCATCAACTTCAACTCCCGGTTCTGATCCACTACAGATCGAGAAAGTTAACCCAGACTTAGTAATCAAACCGCCCGCCAAGGGTATACTTTGAAAGTCAGCTTTCAATCCACATGCGAGAGTGGCTCAGAACTATAACATTGTTGAAGATTTGGCTATTTCACCTTCAGCAATGTTGGCTTTGGAAGTGCTGCAATCATGTCCAGCACAACATAAATTACTATTGTCGGCTATAGGAGCTATTGACGTTAAGGACTCGAACCTTATAATTTTCGATCTAGAAAATAGTACACCGCACTTACCTCATCAAATGGCTTTCCAGAACCCAGTGTTAGTAAAAAACAGACCTTGTTATAGGATTGTGATTGATGAGGGAGCCTCAACGTGTATTATGTCGATATAGTGTTGGAGATCGCTTGGTTCTCCTCCGCTAAATCAATCTCCGATGATGCTAAAGGCCTTTGATGGTCGTGGGTTTCATCCTTTTGGCATTCTACAGGATTTACCTATAGGGGTTGAAGGCAAAACTGTTAATCTAGATGTGGAGGTGGTTGATGCCCCTCTAGATTACGACCTTCTCTTGGGTCGTAGTTGGTCTTACGCTATGACAGTTGTCGTTTCATCAGTCGTTCAGCTTATAAAGTTCCCTCATAATGGAAAGATCGTAACTATAGACTAGCTGACTTACTTTTCATCCGACCCAGCCTCTTCTGAAAGTATTTAGCATGTAGGCAAAACAACTATCCCGTATAAGGATGTTGGAGTAGGAATAGTTAAAGATTCTAGTTTACTGGGAACTTTTCCTTTTCCTCCTATCAACGCATCGTCTTCTACTGCAACCATTCATATGATTTCGTCATACACTATTGTTTATGATGATCCTTGGATCGTACCTTCCGAATCTGAGATAGACTCATTTGATGATGTTATGCCTTTGAGTCCGTATGAAATTGCGTATCAGGCCGTGCAGTCGTTTTCCGACCTTTCTTCAACCAAAATTGACTTAATGAATGTGGTCCATGAGGAATCACTTTCAACATCAAACTCGGATTCAACAACGTTTTCCGAACTTGCTCACACTGATGAGCAAATTCGTGAAATCCTATGTGTCGATGACTTACCATGGGAAGATCTTCATCATAGATCTTCGTTTTTACCTGAGATTGATCGCTTTGAAAATGATTTCTCATCTATTTTTACGACTGAATATGTCAAGGAAACTCAGAATCCAATGAAAAATTCTGATTCCGATTTAAATTTGGGAAACATTTCTCGAACTATTCCTATTGACATTTCGGTGTAGGCATTATCGAATTAGGTTGAATCCACACAAGTGTGTTTTCTGTATAGAAACGGGTCGGTTACTGGGGTTTTTTGTTTCGAAAGCTGGCATTTGCGTCGATCCTCGAAGGTTGAAGCTATTGTCAAATTTCCTCCTCCTTTGAGTCTTCGCCAACTCCAAAGTTTGCAGGGGAAAGCAAACTTTTTACGTCGATTCATTCCTAACTACGCCGAGATCACAAAGGGTTTTACCCGGTTGTTGAAACAGAATACTCCATTCTTTTGGGATGAGATAGCTGACAAATCTTTGATGCACTAAAACACGCATTGACCCATGCACCGTTACTCTATCCTCCCAACTACAACCATGACTACTTCTTCTATCTCGCCGCCTCCTATTCCACCATCGGAAAGGTGTTAGTTCAGGAAGATGAATTCAGTACTGAACATGTGATATATTACCTTAGTCGAACTTTAAATCCAACTGAGCTAAAATACTCACATGTGGAGAAATTGGCATTGGCAGCTGTTCAAGTTGTCCAACGTTTTCGTCATTACATTTTACTACGTAAAACTACAGTAATTTCTGATTGCAACCCTATGATCTATATTTTGACCAAGCAATTGCTAGGGAGCAAGTACTCCAAATGGATTGTGATCCTACAGGAGTTCGACTTGGAATTTGAAAAGTCTAAGTCGAAGAAATATTTAGTTTTTGCAGAGTTAATGTGTGACTTCCCGCGTTCTGACATGGAAACTATGGCAGAGGAGCCCATTGCGGACGAATCCTTGTTTCTAATCAACACTTTAGATCCATGGTATGGAGATATCATAGTTTATCTCCAAACCCAATCCTTTCGGCCAGAAATTTCAAGGTCAGAACGTCGAAAAATACGATTCCAATCCCAACAATTCAAAATTATTGGAGATACGCTTTATCGTCGTGGGGCGGACTCTATTTTTCGACGTTGTTTAACTCATGAGTAAGCTGAAAGGGTTCTAAATGACTGTCACTCTGGAGCATGTGGCGGTCATATGTCTGGGTTTGCCACAGCCCAAAAGATATTGCGCGTTGGCTATTTCTGGCCGTCTTTGTTTAAAGATTGTATTAACGCGGTCCAAAAATGCCACAACTGCCAAATTTTTGATCGAAAGATGTGCACTCCACCTACTCCTCTCCACCCTATAATTGTTGTCGGTCCTTTTGCGAAATGGGGTATCGATTTTATTACATGTAACCTTCACTCAGCTGGGGGGCATGCGTATATTATCCTTGCGATAGATTATTTTACCAAGTGGGCCGAGGCGATGATTACATTTGAGGCAGACGGAAAAACTGCTATGATTTTCGTGTTCAATCATATAAGTGCTAGGTTCGGTGTTCCACAAGCGATTATCATTGATCATGGGCGTCATTTTCGAAACATTATGATGACTGAAGTTACATGCCAACTTGGCTTGCGTCACGATAGTTCAACTCCATATTATCCACAGGCTAATGGTCTGGTTGAAGCCATCAACAAAGTTATAGTCATCATGATCTGACGAATCATTGGGATTCATAGGTCAAATTGGCATAACATGCTATTTTCAGCGCTTTGGGCGTATCGAACCTCAGTAAAAACGTCAACCGTGTTCACTCCTTTCCAACTAGTTTATGGTCTGGAAGCTGTGTTACCCATTGAATGCGAAATCCCGTCATTGAAAATGGCCATCGAATTACTTCTAGCCATTTCCAAAGAGGAAAAACGTTTGTTATACTTGGCTCAGCTAGATGAGAATCGACGTGATGCTGCATTAGCGATCGAAACTCAGTATGATCGAAATGTTACCCCTCGAAATTTTTCGGAAGGAGACCTAGTCTTATTGTACGATCAAGCAAATGATAAATTAGGCGCTGGAAAATTCGTACCCATGTGGCATGGTCCTTATGTTGTTAAGCGAAAGCTAGCGAAAGGGGCCTATGAATTGGTAGACTTTGACGGGGTCTCTTTAGGTAAACCCAGAAATGGTCTTTACCTGAAGAGGTATTATGCTTAAATCTGGGTGTGGAGATTTTTAGTTAGGTTAGTTTTCTTTCTAGCTGGTGTGTTTTAGTTTAAAAAGTGTGCTTAGCTTAGAGAGTGTTTTTCGTCATTATTCCTGCTTATCTTGGTTTTACTCTTGATATTGCAGATGTCGACGCCTCTCCAAACATACATTGGTTTTGCTGATGGTGCTTGTCGTAATACACGGAACATTTCTTCCGCAGCTTGGGTTATCTATTCGCCCTCTGACGAGTTGGTATCTATGCATGGGGTAAGCCTCGGTCAAACAACAAACAACATTGTAGAGTATAGTGCAGTGATTGAGTTATTATCTGAATCTATTTCATTTGGGATTCAGAATTTGATAGTGAGGTTAGATTCTGAACTCGTTGTATTACAACTTAATAGAGTATATGCCATTAGAAATCCAGTGTTATTAATATTATTTTTGAGAGTTCGTCTCTTGGAACGTGAATTTGACTATATTGAATATCAGTATATTCCAAGATATTTAAATACATTAGCAGATGCAATTGCTTCTCGAATGTTAAGTAGACATTTGCAATAATCATACAAGTAAATTTAAAAACATTTCATAACATGTTTACAAGATAAGCCAGTAATAGTGATATAGTATAACATAGGAGTGTTTCAAATATACATCGTCTTTGATCATAGGTTGAAAAACACCTTATGATTGGCAAAAATGATAGTATAAAAAGCAAAAAATGTCATATGTGTCTACAACAGGCGATCATCCTATCACTGGTGATGATCTCAATAAGAAACCACTGTACGGGCCACCCTGCAAAGGAACCTCCTGAAAGGTCCTAGGACCCCAATCACATAGCGCTGTAGCCTAAGAGGAATGCCATCTATGCTGGTCTCCGGAATGTCTGTTGTCAAACGCTCTAGATGACTCTCCAATTCGGCCAAGGTCTCTGCTAATTCGTCCTGTGGGACTAGTGCTGCTACAGCTGGTTGTTTCCTCTCATAGGGACGGAGAGCGGCTGGTCGACGTGGACCTACATATGCATTTGAAACTTTTACTATCAATTTTGGGACGAGATAAAAACAAAAAAATAATAAAATTACAAAATGCTGAAAATGATGTTACCTGAATCATCCCATTGCTCTCCTGGTGGAAGAGCCATGTCTGGGTCACCATGAAAATCTACCCCAGCATAAGGAAAGTCCTGAATAGCAAAAACTTGGTTCTCCAACCAATGGAAATACTCAGGAGTGAATCGAATGACTTCTGTCCCCTCCTCAGGATGACGGGCCATAACTGCAACCCATCGCATCAGTTTGGCCTCTCGGGGAAGTCCAGCTCCAACAGTGAGATGCTGTGGGACCAACATTGGAACCCTCTCGAGACCAAAGCTCACGACTAAAGCACCATATCCAAAGGTCTTCAGTTGTCCGTTATTTTCTCTAGTCAGTTGGCCTTTTATATTAGCCAACACAACATCGCACCAGTTGAAGATGGTGCCTCGAAAGTAGTCTACTGCCATCCGCATCTGGGATCCAGTGGCTACATGTAGTGTTGCGCTCCTGCAGAGCCTGGTAACAGTAAACGCAATTACCTTGAGTTTAGGAAGGGATATGGTTTTGATATTTATCCCTTTGTCTCTAGTCTGGTTGTTACAGAACTCTAGCCGGAGGCTATCGACAGACTGGCCACCTGGCCTAGTCCCGAATAGAGTCAAGTGTTCACCTTTCTTAGGAAAACCAGTCAAAAAGTAAATGTCTTCTGGCTCCATTTCGAGCTGATGACCACCAATAAAGAAGCACTGGTCCTATATGCTCCACCTGTCTATCAGCCACTACAAAAAGTCCACCTGGGCCCTCATGCCAGGTATGGCCCAGAATTTGTATAAGCCGCATGCCTTCAATGCATCAATTGAAGGTTGATGATTTATTGCGGTGAGATCTACATCCTCGGGCTCCCATTCTTGCCAATCAAGCATGATGTATACTCTACATTCAATGAAAAGGCCAATTAGAATATCTAAAAGCAAAATTTTTGGGTGAAATTTGAGAAATTTAGGTTTAAAAACCCTTGCTGTGGGGACCACACCCTCTCTGTTAGAGACAATGCATGGGTTCGCACTTTTCCTTCACGGTAGGTGCGGACCCCTGACTTTTTTCCTTTTACGAAAAAGTCGGGGTCCGCAGGTTACCTGTGCTGTGCCTGCGGGCCCCCGCGCGTGGGTTTCTAACCTAAGAATCCCTTAAAAAATGAAATTAAAAGCCTAAAAACAAATTTGAAACAGATGAAATTAAAGAGTAGGATGATGTAGATTACCTGGAGGAGATGACGTTTGATTCCAACGGATGGATTTTCCGCAATCTTCATAGGAAGTTTCTGACCAAAAGCTCTATTTTCTCACCCAGAACTCAAACGGTAAAAATGAATTTACAAAAGTCCTTTTTATAAGTTTTTTGAATAAATGAGTTTTTAATTTGTTTATGTTTCACTTTAAAGAGGTAACTTTTGCAAGCATTTTTATCCATTTTAAACAAGTATGAGTAATGTTTGAGTTTTTGTTCAGGATAATGGATTTTTTAGGCGAAATAGGTCATTTTCGACGAAAAAAAACATTAGAGTCACCTTTAAGCTCTTTTATGACTCCTAAAACATGAAAAGATCACTGAGTTTCTCTTTTTAAGCTCATTAAAACGGAACTAAAAAGACGGTCCACTTACAGCTCTTTTCTGACCGTAAAAACATGAAAATATTGTCGGATTTTTGTCGTTTCAAATTCGATATTGGTTATAAAACGACGTGTCATTGATCGTTTTTTTTTACTTTTTTCAGATCAGAGGCACTAATTATGAAAAGTACTCCTTGGTCGTAATGATCAAGCGGTTCTCTCAAGTATTATTTTATACTTTTTTGGGCTTGGGAGACACAAATTTATGAAAAAGGACAACCATGGAGTCTTCTTAAGTTTTTTCAAACTCTCTAAAATTGAAAAACGCCGAGTTTCTCCTATACTGGACTCGTTAAAATTTAACAGTAAAGGACCTGTTCAATTACAAACAGGAACAGACCACTTCTTCTTAGGGTTCGAATTTAAACTAAGTTGGACTCATCCGAAGAATGAGCTTATAATCAAGCAAATGTTATCCTCTTCAAGCTTGTCAAAAATAAAGAGGTACTTGCCAGAAAAGGTGGGGGAAAAGAGAGAAAAATGAGCCTGTTTGTCATACTTTGTAACCACTCTTGAACATGACACTTTTATTCACCCGAGTTGGGAAATCCTTTGCCTAATAGTTGATCAAACCATATTGAAAGTCTTCAGCCGATTTCTGGGTATTAACTTTGGGTCAATTGTCACCAAACCATCTGCTGCGTCGTTATGTGTTCAAGAGGTCAGTGCAAATAAGCCATTCATCTGCAAAATATCTGTCATCCATCTTGACCATCCCTGAGTCAGTCCTTGCAACTAAATTCTTCAAACTTGATCTATGATTTCGTGTTGTGGGCTTGCCTACAACGGATCGCTTTCTATCGACTTCAGCTCATTATCTAGAAAGATGATCTAGAGATCGTCAGTACCTTGGGATCTGCATGCCTCAATGGTAGGTTTCTCGCCTTCGATGATAGGTTGCATCATTGACCTTCGATCAAAGGATTCCATGACATGTTCAACATCAACACATCTATTCATATCTCATGGATTGTATTGAGTACTTTGAGAGCCATTGACATTACTGGTGTTTCTCTCACACTTGTTAACAGTTTAAATCATTGACTGGTAATCAAGTGGTTTCTACCATGTTCGACTTCGACATGTTCATTCACATGGATAGAATTGTACTATTTCGGGAAGTAGAAATCAAGACCGTGGATCTAGTTTCCACCATCCAGGCTGCGAGGAATTTTGTATTCATTATACAGTGGACTATTCATAAACAGATGGCTGCGTCCATATTGTGTCTACATGTGTCTATACTTGTGATGTATTACAAGATCATTCCTATATTAGAACAGTAGTTAGTTTTCTAGTCAGTTTTGATCTGAGTATGGGAATGCCTACCTCAGAAATGATATGATCTCATATATATATTTTGCATTGAATGTTTTTACAGATTCCAACCGGGCTCTCCATAATATGATCCTTGAAATGATAAAGTACTTCACTCTTCCTAGATGATAAATGAAATCCTCATCTACTACAGACTTCTCACTTTAGGGGGCAATATGTTACACAAAATATTGTCACCATGACTATTTGCAGTCAGTATGGGTCTATCATCATTCATACTGTCCTCCTAAGCAAGTCTCAAACCTCAGCTCTTCATGTCAAGCTTTAAAAATGAGAGAAAGACCTTAAAAATCATTAAAGCTCTGGTTCCGCACTTTCTCTCACTGTTGCCTCCGGTCCCGCACCCCCCTGTTCATGTTACCTGCGGACTTGCCCGCTCTGTCTCTAAAGGAGTGGGTGCGGGACCCTGTGAAAGTAAAAAGGGTGTAAGTTTATTCTTGAAAACTCACTTTGGGTTAATTCTAGATGATTCTAGAAGGAATCTTGATGTGGATGGTTCGCTCCTAGGTGGTTCATGCATCCCAAAAGTGAAGGAGCTAATCCCTTGATGAGAGAAGCTATCCCTTTGAAGGAGGGCTTTATCCCTTTGAAGGTGGACCTAGTAACTTCCCTCCATTGCACTATAAATTAAGGCATTGGGCTGGTTGCTAGAGAGGTTAGAAGCTAAACATTTTTGAGGGTAAATGCTGGTGGAATTGAGACTTCCTAATTAAGCTTGAGAGGAGAGATCACATGCCTTTTGGCTTCATTGGGAAGAGAGTGAAACTTGTCAAAGTAGAGGAGACTTCTTGCTGGACCATGGGAGGAGCTTGTAGAGCATCAAGGCACAGGTTGTAAAGTTCTTCTTTGATTTAAATTAATACAATTAGATTCATTTTTCTCAACAAATTGTCTTATGTGATTTGTTTCATGAATTCCTTGATCATCATGATAAGTATGCTTTATGATATTGGCTTTTCAGGTGCTATTTAATTTGTGTGCTTGTTTGTGTTTGCAGGTTCTCTACAAGGGAGCTCATTTGTATCAACGGAATGAGGCTTCCAAAAACTTGCATCGGACCCAAGGTAGGCCTAAAACACTTGTTTGCCTTTGTTTATAAATTTCATATTTAGAGAAAGATAGAATTTGATTGGTTTGCTTGTCGCTAGATATCATTAGATACTAGGGAGGTTGGTCTTGTCCACAAGAACGACTCATTCCGTGTGACACTTACCTGCATAATTATTATGATGGGAAAGACCCACGCATTGTAATTACACAATAAAGGCATGGGCATCATGCCTCGACCTTGAAAGAACCCATGAAATTCACTACTTAGTTGTTAACTGCAGCTACGGAGGAATGATGATATAATGAAGGATTGTAAAGTGGTTTTCGTTGCTTGACATGGAGTTTCTCATCACTTAACCAAATTATTTCCTATTTCAAAGCCTAGGAGTAGGGTGAGCTTCCCATCCCATAGCAACCTTGGTGGACGGAAACCATGAGAAGAAGGCTTTGAAGGAGAGTTCATCATCGTATAACATGAAGTGCATAATTCCAGGCCCCGAGGGGGTCACCCTATGGTGTTAGAGTGAGATTTAGCATTGGCATGAGTACATGGAAGCTCAGAGGATGGGATCTGCATTTGACAAGAAATTCATTTTAACAGGAAATTATCGCTTTTCACACGGAGTCGGGACCCCGGTGGGACCTAATTCAAAGCTTAGGTGACAAAGTGACGTGGAGGATATGAGGATGTGGAATGCATTAGAGAAATTTTGAGGTCTAAAATGGGCCTCCTAAGGAATATTATAAAATAATAGTGGAAATAATAAAATAAGATTAGATTACATCATCAAATTTTAGATGGAAAAAAGAAAAACTGCTTTTTCAACTTATTTCCCTACAATTTTACTCAAATTTTGAGTGAGAGAACTCATTGGATGCAAAATTTAATTCCTCATCGAAGGAGTACCCATGTTTCATACTTTTGATGGACCCTGCTACACGAAAAATGAGAAATACATGAAAAAACATTATTGCAATCACATTTTTCATGTATTTCTTATTTTTCATATAGTAGGGTTCATCGAAAGTATGCAACATGGGTACTCAGATGGGGAATTAAATTTAGCATCCAACGATTGATCCTACTGTAAATTTGAGTAAAATCGTAGGGAGATAAGTTGAAAATACAAGTTGAAAAAGTAGTTTTTTTTTTTATATTTTTATATTTTAATCCTTTTACTTTTTACTCCAAAAATGGTGAATCATCCCCCATGGTTGAAATCATCATCTTGAATCCTATTGGTTATTATAAGTTTATTGTTATTATACATTTTTATTTTGAGGCCCACTTTAGACCTCAAAATTTCTCTAATGTGGACAACGTGACACATGGTAGGTACAAGAGGCCTTTTTGAATGGTCGTGTGACCTGTAAATGAGTGACACATGGAACTTATAGAGGTGACCATGTAGTGGTGGGATGTCAGTGTGACGTTTCCATGATTTCATCGCAGTTTTGGGGCTTTGGGTTGATATTCCTTATGGTTTAGCCCGCGATTGACAAAGTTAAGGAATGGGAAAACCTACCAGTAGTTAATTTAAACTTTCCCATTCTCCCCCTGAGTTTTGGAGAGTAGGTGCTGACACTCTATGGTCTTGGTAGATAGGATTCGTGAGACGAAATAAATTCCCATCATGTAACATATGATTCGCATTGCGAGCCCCTCATGGACATGGCTCTTTTTCATTATGGTGTGAAGAGGAAGGATACAATGATGTGGCACATCCTAAGACTGCATGGAACTCGTGTGGAGGCTAAGGGTAACATGTAAAATCCACATGAGCCATATCTTATGTTTCAAGTGGTAGGATTGCTAACATGGTAGGGTTTTTGATCCATATGTGTGATTTCATAAATTTTATATCACCAGAAATCTCTCAACAAGTTGAATATGATGGTGTTGTCCTAAGTTAATTCCACTAGCTTTGGAAAGGGAGGAATTTTGTAGCCCCAATTCCATAATGAGACCTTAGAAGTTGGATTAGGGAAAAGTAACACCTCCCATTCAACTTGGAGAGTCCAAGGGGGTGGGAGGGAGAATTACAATGAGCCCTTGAGGATCTATTGATATCATATGATGAGACATTACAATGTTTTTCCATTGAAAATTCATCTTTTAGCATGGTCACGCCCATCCTTTATAGAAAAATGCAATCGGTCATTGTTTGCATCACTTGTAGAATGTGATGGTTTTTAGCCACACTACTACTAGACCATGACTAAACTCCTAGTCTCAAAATTGAAAATCCACAAGAGAATCTACATGGTTGTTTTGGAATTCTAGCGGTGTTAGATTGATGCTTGGAGGAAAATACGCAAGTCAATGGTGTAACCCTCAACATTTTCCTAAGTCTAAGATGTCTACCTTTGGATTTGAAGTGACAAGGGACTAGGATTGCATGCAAATTATTTCAACCCCTAAGTCTTGAAGGAACATTTACTCATGTGGGAAATTGGATGCAGGACTAGAGTCAAAACTGGGACAAGTAGAGATTTCAAGCCACGCGACAGTACAAAATTCACTAGGGATGAAGGTAGTAGTTAATAGTGGCACCACCCTGTACTCAGTGTCTAATAATTTGTTGGATCTGACAAAGTGAGACGATGGTAGCAGGTTACATAATTATCTCTCTTCCCATGTTGTCTATTGTTATGTCTTTGAGTTCTTATGGTTTACAAGTAGTGGTTCCATTTTAAATATTTTTGGGGTATACTAGCACTGACACTTTAGTGTTTCTTGGCTCAAGGGGGTATCTATTTGAAAGTGGTTGATGTGTATTCAGTGTATGGGACTTTATTTTCTTATAGGATTTGGTCACCCTAAATCCTCTATACCTCCACGCTTGTCTTTTGTTTTAGTCCATTTTATTTTAATCTCCTCATTATGGGTATATTTTGGGTCAATTACCTTGCTATGTTTTTTATCTTTTGGTGTAAAATTCCATAGCAATGCATGCATAATAATAGGGGAATAGGGGGAATATTCTAGCAAGGTCGACTCCATACCCAAGCATAGGAATAGGAAGTTGGAGCCATCTTTCACTTTTTTACTCCTCCTAATAAATGTGAAGAAATTTTCTAGCTCAAAACCCTCGCCATTTATGACCACTAGGCATATGTTGACCCTGATATCATGGAGGAAGTAACCAATTGTGTTTCTAACCTTGGTCATACCATGGGAAGATGGAACCAGTATCTAAACTCTATCACCCTCCATTAGCAGTTGAAAACTATTTTGGGCAGAGTCTTGAAATATATTTAGGAAGATTATAATGATAGCATGTCTTCCTTGAATGAGATAAAGCGGGTGTAGTGACATCAACACTCATGCTTGGCTAGCTTAGATGCTTGCATAGCTCACATGTAAGTCCATATTCAATGTGATCTCAAGCCTTCTACTCTTGTCGGTACCAGTGCACAAGAGACCCTGCCCTAGTGACCTCCTTAGATTCTTGATCACTTGATATGACGTGCTTTAGATTTTTTCTTCTTTATGTAATTCAATCATTGTCAGTTCTAGTTGTTTTCAATAATATACACTTTATTTTGATACTTTCTATTAAATTATTAGCTAATAGATATGGTTTACCTCATGGGAGATTGAGACTGATAATAGTATGAATTGTGATGAAATGTGATGTTTGGGATGATGTAATGTGAAATTTTGAGGTAATGAAAAATTAACTTACAAAAAAAACATAAACATGTTTTATAAATGTGATTTATTGTTATTAAATATTAAATATAATATGTATTATATAATATTCCAAAGAGAGAGAGAGAGAGAGAGAGAGAGAGAGAGAGAGAGAGATAGTACTTGAGTTAGGGTTTCTTCCACATAGTTTTCCATGATTAGCTCCACAAGAAGGGGCTCTCCTCCATCATTCAGTTAAATTGTTTAGGGAGTTTGTAAATATTTTGGATCTACTAGTATTCCATTTCAATTTTCTTATCTTCGACATCCTTTTCATTGAGTTGTTTGGCGAAGTGGGGTTTTTGGTTTTTCAGAGAAACCTTCATTGGGTGCATCTTAGAAAGTTATAAATCCATGGTGTTTCCTACCAAAAGTGATGTAAGATCCAAAATATGAGGTTAAATCTAGCAAGATCGAAGAATATATCCAATATATGTAGGATGATGCTTTGATATGCAAGTTCGTTAATTTATGGCCCTATGAAATGTATTTGATTAGATGGATCCAAAATAAATGGAACCTTCGTGGTCAAATAGAACTGTAGCTAGGGGAAAAAATTGTTCTTCACGGTCATTTTATTTACCTCAAACAATATATTGAGGGTTTTTTAAGGATGGCCATATTTTTTAATGATGCAGGGCTCTTCATGCAATTTTGAGAGGAGCAATATAATATGAAGAAAGAAGACTAAATTTCTACCCCATTGTGGAATTGACTCTTTCCTCTTCCAAAGGAATATTGGGAGGAAATCCTTGAAGGCATAGGCAATTTCATTGGAATTTTTGTGGAGCTCTTAGAGGAAACTAAGAGAGGGAGGTACATATCATATGCTCAAATATATGTTTATATAAATATCTCCTAGCCTCTTCCACCTTCAATAGATATTTATTATCATAATAATATTTGGAAGTAACCTCTTGATTATGAAAGTGTCCCCTTTAATTGAAGATGTTGTCATGAATACAAAAATATTATCAAGGATTATATGATGAATGCAAAGGAATTGCCTGAAAGACACACCTCTCAAAAAGAGAAAGAGGATTTTGGAAAAATCCCCCTTAAAATAAAAATTTGAGTCCTTGAAGTGCCTCTAATATTGATCAAATCCCTGTATCTAAAACTATGTTCAAGTTTGTCTCCTCTCCAGAGGAGTCTACGAAGCAAGATCATATTCAATCATGCCTACAACTAACATAAGGAAAAACCAATAATATTTATTGAATCCTCTAGTGCCTATGTAAAAGTTTCTAGAAGAGTACCAACAAAATCCATTACTATAGGAAAAGGTATGCTCCCTGTTGAAAGAAGCTAAAGTGCAAGCCTTACTAGAAGATATGGATCCAAATGATCCACAGTTGACTGTCCTTGCAGAATAGTTGCGTGGAAAATATATGAAGGACATGTCAATTCATCATGCTAGGATTCTTTACAAGGCTTATCTCTGATGCAAGGAAGAAGCACAATTGGCCTCAAGTTCTTAAAAGTCATGTCTTGTGGTTCACACAGATGATTTCAAGGTTGTCTCTAGGAAAGATAAGGAAGCCAAAAAAAGAAGTCACCAGAGGAATAAGGCATTGTTCCAAGTAGACAGTGAAAAATTAGTCAACCTAGGGAAAATCATGCCAATGCCAGAGGCATTTCCTTCCTTAAATTCTTAAATCTTCAAGGAGTTTCAATGTAGTAATGATTGTCATAGTTAGTTTCTGATTGTCTGTTATTAGTAGGTAGCTTGCTAGTCTCAGCAAAGATTGATACGTAAACTCTTCTAGATTTTGGTAATTTTTTAAAATCCAAGTTATATGTGACTTTTTACGATTAATGAAGATATCCACTAACTTACAAAAAGAATTCCAAAAAAATAAAAACATAAACATATTTTTATAAGTGTATTTTATTTTTATTAAAAATTGAAATATAATATATATTATTAAAGGTGAAAATGTTATTTGATATCATTTCTTTCATGGAAGGTGTATTCAAAACCATAGCATTAATGATACATCCATTTCATTAAAGTTGTGACCAAAGGAATCCAATTCCATTGCTTGTCAGTGTAGTAATTAATATATGAATTAAATTATGTCTAAAGAAATCTATGATAAAAGGAATGCCAACTTTTTTTTCCAGAAGAAAAAGCTATATGTAGCTTGTTATTCATTAAGAATCAAAGATATGTTATAAAGATGATAGAGCCATGTTCATACAAATAACGACTATTATATATATGTATACGCTATTGAGTTTGATCTGAGAAAATCAATACCAAAAAATCTTACAATTTGTTACACAAAATATGGCAAAATTATTGGTGGTTCTACACACTAGTTTTTCTTTAAACATGAAGATATCTACAAATAACAAGAATTTATACCAACATTTTGTAGAAGTTCCTTGTAGATTCGAATTGCAGATTGTAATATGCTAAAACAATTGACTTGAATCTACTCTACTCATCGGTGAAAACAATAATTGATCGATGAAATCATGAAGAATAAAAGAGAAAGAATTTACTCACACATAACATAATAATTTTCTGGGGAAAGCCATAGATAAAAACTCCTGCTATCTGTGTATTGCATTAATCAGAAAATATGATAAGATTACAATTCTTTTCTCAAACCTGAGCAACCTCTGCGCTATCTCAATATATCTCATTCCCTCACAAACAAGCTCCAGACAATACTTACCCAAATCTATTGCCTGCCAAGATTTTATTTCTTTGTACACTTTCCTAGGGAATTAGCCCATATTTAATTGGGAAATTCCTCAATAACGAACTGTGCAATCATCGTAGGCCTTCCTCTAATTATACAACTGATAGTACAATGTCCCTAAACTCCAATCTCAACTGGGTCTTTCTCTGATCTAACATGCATGAGTTAATTATGAGTGAATCTTCAGTTTATTAGTTAAGCAGTATTGGTTACACATCACTACTGCAGGTTACACCCCACTACTATATCTCCCACTAATTCCTCCATCGGTTGGAACTAGTTTAATTGAATTTAACTCAGTTAAACTGAGTTAAATAATTACAACTCAAAATAATCTCAACTTCGGCCCCTAATATTTATGAACCACTCTACATTACTCTAGATAGACTCCCAATTCAAATTAACTGAGCCAAATAAGTCAAATTAACTTAGTTAACTATTACAAGTTTCTATTAGAATTAGAATTACAATTTAATTCCTAATTTAATTCAAGGAAAAAATTAAATTAGGATTTTCTTGTTGCATTTTTCAACACTCCCTCTCAACAAGAAAGGGATTATCTTCTACCCTGATCCTGCCTCCAAGAAACTAGAATTTGCATCTTGACAATGCCTTTGTTAAAATATTTGCATCCTTCTCCTCTATAGGAATGTATTCCAGCAACATGATTCTCCTCTTCACATAATCTCGTAGATGGTGATATCAGATGTCGATATGCTTTGGTCAATCATGAAAAATTGGATTCTCCTAGAGTTTGATACAACTCTAATTGTCACAGTAAATCACTATAGGATCCATCTAATGACAAAATAACCCAACAAGGATATTCCTCATCCAAATAGCCTCACAAGCTGCTTAACTAGCAACCATGTACTCTTCTTCTGTTGAACTGAGTGCAAGTGATCTCTGCTTCTTGCTATACCAAGAAATTGTTGTTGACCCAATACTGGAGATTCCCACTAATGTGTTGTTCTTGTCAGATGGAATCACTGCCTAATATGCATCTGTGAATCCTTGAACCTTCACTCCCTCTATCTCTTTGTACCAAAGACCAAATTGAGTGGTACCTCTGAGGTATCTCAACACATGTTTAGTTGCCTTCCAATAAAGTTTGGTTGGATTAACCATGGCTTGACTAAGCTAGTTAAATGCAAAACACATGTTCAATCATGTGTTCACAAAATACATAAGTGAACCCACAAGTTGTCTATAAATAGTAGCCTTCACTTCTTCACCTGAAGTAGCATCTTCCTTCTTCTAGTTACTTGCTAGAGGGGTCTCCATCAATTTGTTGCTCTCCATGTGGAACTTCTTCAGTATCTCATTGACATACTTTCCCTAAGACACAAACAGTTCCTCATCTCCTTGTCATACTTCCATACAAGGAAAGTAATGCATGAGCCCCAGGTCCTTCATCTCGAATTTTGTTGCAAGATCCTCTTTGCAAGATTTTATCAGCTTCTCATCACATGTTAGAATCAAATCATCAACATATACTACCATAATCAACAATCTACCTTCAACCACAATATGGTAAAGGTTCACATTTTCTTCACTTTTGGTGAAGCCCAACCCGGTGAAATAACTCTCAATTTTGGTGTACCAAGCATGGGGTGCTTGTTTAGACAATACAACACTTGCTTGAGTTTGCACACATGTGAATGTTTGTTGAAGGTTTCAAATCCTTTCGGTTGCTCAATATATACCTCTTCCTCAATCATACCATTGAGGAATGTTGTCTTCATATCCATATGATGTATCTTTTCCCATCTGCGTCGGAAGTGCTAAAATAGATATGATTGACGAGTACCTTGCAACTAGAGAAAAAGTCTCATTGTAATCAATTCCCTCCACCTGATAGAACCCTCTAGCCACAAATATGGCCTTTTGTTTCTCCACACTCCCATCTGCTACTTTCTTTACCTTGTAAATCCATCTGGAACTCACCATTGACTTGTCTGCTGGTCTTGGGACCACTTCCCAAATACTGTTTCTGATAATGGATTCATGCTTCTTAACCATGGCATCAACCCATACTAGCTGTTGCACTACTTCCTCGAATGAGGATGGCTCAACCTCTACACTCTTGCTCATAAGAGCCATGTAGCTAGTGTACCGATTTGGTGACCTCCTCTTATGGAGTTGTGATTTGTGTGCTCCCACATTCTCTCTAGAATAATGCATCAATATATCAACCTCTCTAGTGTGTTTCCTTCCAACTCTAGAAGTCTCTGCGTGAGTGGGTGCTTCCACTCTATGTTCCTCTGCATGTGGCTGCTCCACATCACCCTGAGGTTCCTCCTTTGGAGCTAAAAGGTCCTCATCTACATGTAATTGAAGCTCCCTCTTAAGGGAACATCTCATGACCTTCTCTTCATCGAACTTCACATCTCTACAAACCATTGTCATCATGTTGGATGGAAGGTACACCCGATAGTTGTGAGGTGTATCAGTGTACCCCATAAATATGCCCAACTCAGATGTAGGTTCTAGATTTTTTTCGTGCATCCTTGGTAACATGACAGTAAACTAATGAACCAAAGATCTTGAAGTGTGCCACATTTAGTTTCTTCCCTAAAAATATTCTTCTAATGTACTCATCCCAAGAATTCGATGAGATATTTTGGTATGCAAACAAAAAGTTGTGTTGCATGCTTTAGCCTACAAGTGTGTTACAGGGAAAAGTGTCTACACAGAACTGCTTATCCCACTAAGGTGTGATAGCTACCTTAGAAACAAACAAAGTAAAGCTACTTTCATTTTTCCTTTATGAAGTATAGATGAGAGAAGAACCAAGAAGACCAACCTCTGTCTTGCGCTAATCTCCTAGTTCGATTCCTCTCTCTCTTGATAGTCTTTAGCTACTTGTTCCCTTGCACACCCAGCTTCACAGAGTACCTGTAAGATCACAGTAGCATAGCACTATACAAGAACAGGTATCTATAATCATAAACAATCTAGGATCAGATGTAAATTGACCATACAAATGCAGAAAACATAAATAACACAAGAGTATGGAGGAAAACTTGAATAGCTTTTATTGATAAACAAGAAAGAGCCAAGGGAGTTACAACCAGTTGTTCTGACCCAACATCATCCTCTTAGCAAGGAAGCCCCTCTTCACCTCATACAAAGCTTAGATCACCCAACAATCTGATGTTGTCTCAAGAAACCAACAACAATTCCTTACAATATGTAAAATTCCAGCCTCTCGATCTCTGGGATGAGGGATCCATATATAGATATCTGTAAGGGAGATGAGTCAGCTTGTGATTTGATTAGTGTCTTCCCTCTGATAGTTCTTGCTTCCACTTGGAGATTGATGATCTCTTACTCATCCTTGGTCGAATTCAGAGAGGCAAGTGTCACAGGAGAAGTTTCTGGAAGTTTCCATGCCTCTCCACCTCGCAGAATGACACTGTCATTTGTCACTTCTCGCCCATCGCACCCCATAGAAGGGATTTTTGAAATGAAACGCACCCACACAGTGTGTTTAGGTGAGATGCAACGCACTTTGCCTATGGAGCAGCTGAAATGATCCTGTTTTGACCAGTTCTGAGCAATTTTTCATGGAGAACTTCTGGGAGAAGCTGTAATCAGTTGACCTTGTTCCTTTAGGGGTTAGAACAACACTTTTAGGGACTTAGGAGCCCTTGGTTTATGGACATTTCATGCTTGGGTTGTAGTGCCCAAAAATGTCTATAACAAAGTGCAACAATAGGGCCTGAGCATGTAACATCACTCATGCCACTCCCACAATACTTTTTTTCTTCCCTTTACCCACCCCATTTTGCTATGGGTTATGAGGTTCTATTAACTCCTGTTGAATTCCTTCTGATGCATAGAAGTTCTTGAATTCATTCGACACATATTCTCCACCATTTTCATTTATGAGAGATTTAAATTTCCTTCCAGTATCTTTCTCGACAAGTGCTTTAAATTCACAAAATTTAGCGAACATTTGATCTTTCTTCTGCATGAAGAAAACCAACGGTTATGAGAAAAATCATCAACAAATATTACATAATACATGTGCTTGGTCATGGATTCTGTTGAGACCGGTCCACACACATCCGAGTGAACTCGATCAAGGATCGTTTGCGCTTGATTGTATTTATCATGAAAGGAATCTTTGGTGTACTTCCCTATTGTACACCCTTTTCATGTGTCTCTCAGCTCTAATGTACCCTTGGGAAGTCCTGTAGAAATTTGTTGCATGATATTCAAAGCTTTGTGGTGCAAGTGACCCAATATTCTATGCCACAACTCACTGATGTCTCGGCTCTACACCTTCTTTGCTTTAGTGCTCAAAGAAGTGTAGTATTATACATCCAATTTGTAGAGGTTCTTCATCTGAATCCCGATTCTCTTCACCTGTCCTGAGGCTATGTGATGAAGGAAATCCTTTCCCTTGCTAAATATCACATTGTATCCATGATCCTCCAACATGGAAACTGAAACCAAATTCTTCTTCAAACCTGGAACATACATGACATATTTTAATGTGAAAGGATAAACAAACTCACTCTGAAAGGTAATAGTACTAACATCGGTTCTGTTATACCTCCCATCATCTCCCATATCGATGTGAATATGGAGGTCCTTCTCCTCTAAGTCACTGAAGAACTATTTGTTGTCAGTCATATAGAATGAGGCTCCACTATCCAGGCACCACATACTACCCATCATCGATGTCATCATGCAAGTGATGAGGGTGAAATCTAGTTTGAATCGTGAAGCAAGAGCTTCAGCTACCACTCCTCCTGAGGGCTTCTTATCGACCTTCTTATGCAGACATTTTGTGGCATAGTGTCTCATCTCATGACAGTGAAAACATTTAATCTTCGACATGTCCTTCTTCTTGCCGCCTTGACTGGAATCTGATTAGGAATGGGATGGCTTCCCCTTCCCTTTCTTCACCTTCCTAGATAAGGCATAATTCTCCTCATCATCATGCTTGGATGAGGATCCATCTTTGGTGTTCCACCAAATCTCTTCTTGTACCAGGTCGAACCACAATCGCTCCCACTCTAGTAGCTTCTCCCTCCCATTAACTGAGTCCTGGTAGCTTGGCTAGCTCTTTGGAAGTCCTAGAAGTGCTAGGCTCACCAGATTGTCTTTAGTAACTATAACACCAACACTTCCAAGCTCATCCTGACATTGGGTGAACTTGGTCAAGTACTTTGGGATTGTGTCACCCTTCTCCATATTTATCTTTCTGAGCTTGTCCTTCAATGCCATCTTCATGTGGTCACTATTGTTTTGAAATAGGTCGATCAAGGCCTTCCACATTGCAAATGGAT
Organism: Pinus tabuliformis; assembly: GCA_031772625.1. Taxonomy (NCBI): domain Eukaryota; kingdom Viridiplantae; phylum Streptophyta; class Pinopsida; order Pinales; family Pinaceae; genus Pinus; species Pinus tabuliformis. Next base: position 1,134,259,041 of record CM062804.1, read on the forward strand.
TCTCCTTAACATGGAGGTTCGACAAAATATGATCTCAAACTCCTTCTAGGATAATCCTTCTCACCATTTCCACACACTTTCTCCATTCTTCCAAATCCTGAGCATCAACTGGCTTAGGAATATCTTTATCTATGAATTGCTTAACCCTGTTTTCTTCCAACACTGCCTCCATCATGTCCTTCCAAGCAACATAGTTCAAACTACCCTCAAGGGCGTATTCGAGTCTCAATCCGTAGAATGACATCTTGTTTTATTTGAAGTATGATACTGCAAATGTGATTTCTCCTGCAAAAGACAAACTCGTATTCTCATCTTCTATAATGATTTCATCTCTGATATCATGTAGAAATTCCTTGTAGATTCAAATTGCATATGGTAAAATTCTAAAAAAATTGACTTGAATCTACTCTACTCATCAGCGGAAACAATAATTGATTAATGAAATCATGAAGCATAAAAGAGAAAGAATTCAAATACACATAACACAATAATTTTAAGGGGAAAGCCACAGCTAAAAACCCCTGCTATCTGTATATTGCATTAATTAAAAAACATGAGAAGATTACAATGCTTTTCTTAAGCCCGAGCTACCTCTACACTATCTAAATCTATCTCACTACTTCACAAACAAGCTCTAGCCAATACTTAGCCAAATCTGCTACCTACCAAGATCCTATTTCCTTGCACAGTTTCCTAGGGTAATTAACCCATATTTAATTGGGAATTTCCTCAATAATGAAATATGCAATCCTCGTAGGCCTTCCTCTGATCGCATGCACCACTTGTACAATTTGGATGATTATACAAATGATAGTACATTGTCCTTGAACTCCAATCTCAACTACGTTTTTATCTGATCTGACACACATGAGTTAATTATGAGTGAATCTTCATTTTATTGGTTGAGAAAAATAGATTTAGGATTTTGTTGTTGCATTTTTCAACACATTTAACCAAGGAGAAAAAACTATGCTATAATGCCATAAAAGAAGAATTCCAGTAGCTCAAATGGAAAAGTCTCCCCTATAGACACAAGGCATGTCTTTAAAAAAGTTGGAAGTAGCCCGACAATTTTTTATCCCCATCTCTCCATTACTCAAGATCGATTTTATTTGCATTTAGAAAAAGCTCGTGTTTTTATCAATCATTTTCCATCATATTGTAGTTCGTGTATACATGAAAAAAGGATATTTTTTGAAAGTGTTGAATGATTATCATTATTTTTTATTTCCATAAATAGAGGTTTAGAGCTTGTAAATATCACTTCCTTCTTAGCCAGTCTATAATGCATTTGAAGTCACCTCCAACCTGTAACCTAGAAATATTTAAAGACTTCACAAAGAAAAGGAGGGCCCACGAGGCTATAAGTTCAGCTTTGGTATTGGTCCCCTAGAAAATCCCCAAAAAAACTTTCAAAAAGTGATTATAATAAATTTTAATGATAAAACCTACACCACACTAACCTCTTTGAGAGGCACCATCAAATAATGCTACAGGAAGGTCATTTTTCAGAATTAGGTGGGTTAATACTCTTACCTATTTAGACTTGTCTCTAATAGGATATTCTCCAAAGAAAGAAACCACTTTAGCTACTATGTGAAACATGTTGCGGGAATTTCCTACAAAAATGCCCTTATTATGCATGTTCCAGAGGCCCCATGCAACAAAAATGGGAAGGGTTTCAAAGTTTTTCTTTTTTAAAGCCCAAAAATGCAAGCATTCCTCATAGGAATTAAAACTTTCACAAATTGTAACTCCAGACAAAGATAGCACATATTCTTATAACTCGTATATTATCCTACAATTAATGAAAAGGTGATCCGAACTTTCCTCTCCATCATAGCACATGAAACAAGTATTTGGCCCACTAAAACCCCTTTTCTACAATTTTTTTAAAATCATGATTTTGTTTTCGAAAACCAACCATAAGAAAGTCCTTAGCTTGAGAGGGAGATTCCACCTCCAAATCTTGGAAGTCCACCATTTTTAAGAGGATTACATAGAGAAGGAAATATGGCCTCATAAGCATATCTGGCCTCCACTTTCCCTTTCCCTGATTCGTTGATCTTTGTCCAAACTATCTTGTCATATTTCTGTGATAGAAAAACCCTATTGTGGAGAGATTTTCCACAAATTTATCCCATTCTAAAGCAAGAGATCCTTGTATTTCTAGTTCTCTTGAGCTAATCCATTGTCCCTATGAGTTGTTGAAAGGGAAGGAAGTGTTTTCTTGGGCTAAAACATATAAATACCATTAAGGTGGGCTATGAGGGTCTGAGAGAGTAGAAGGGTAAATTCCCCCCAGAAAATGTTATTTGTCCAACCAGACTTGGCAGCCATTCCATACCTTCCACACAAACCCTTTGAAGATCTAGTTGAAGGATGACATTAGTCCCCTTTATACCATGGAACTAGAATGCACCTATTTAGAGATTGAGAGTTGAATCCTGCCCACTAGGATGATTCTTTTATATAATTATCATTTGTGAGTTGACTCCATAGCCCATTACTAAGAAAATCTCACCAAAGATTATTTAGAGTTAAATATTTCCCAAACCAAACCATATTTTTTAATCCCCACCCCCATATACTTTTTGGGTTAGAAAGGGATTCCCAGCTAGCAAGATGAGATTTGTCCTTTTCCTTCATACCCGACCACAAAAGCTAAACATTATTTGTCTAATTTGGTTTAGGATGAAGGAAGGAATTTTAACCAAGTTCATACAAAAAATAAGGATGCTTTCAAGAACTTGTTTGACAAGAACCAGGCGTCCACCTAAGGAGAGCCACTTGGAGAACCAACACCCAATTTTGTGTTCCACTTTTCAGACCAGTCGTCCTTCCTATAACAGTTCAGCTTTAATCAGGAACCTATATATTTTACACGCAATTCCAAATCCTCCACTTTACAAGGCCATAAATATGATAATTGAGACAAAACCAAGGCTTCAACATTGTTATGGAGAAACATAGATTTCCTAATACCGAACTCCATTCCTGTTGCAATGCAAAAGGTAAATATTTTTATGTTGTAAGCTTTTCATTCTTCCATTGATCCTTCTCTCATAATAAGCACATCTTCTACAAAAAGGAAGTTGGAAATTATATGGGAGGGTGACACTTTAACTCCTTTTATCCTACCTTCCCTTTTTTACTTGAGGATCATTCTGATAAGGCTTCTATGATCAACAAAACTAGCAGGGGGGGCAAGACACAACCTTTCTTGAGTTCCCTTGAGCTATGAAAGAAATATAAAGGAAATTCATTAATTAACACAACAAAGGTGACCAAAGAGACACAGGTCGTGATCCAACAAGTGACTGAATAACCCAGTCCAATTTGGATCAAAATAAGTCTAATAAAATCCCAATTTAGCATTTCATAGTCTTTGACCATGTACATTTTAAGAATTTGACCTTTTGATTGTTTGTCCTTAATAGAGTGCATGGATTCCTAAGATATCCCGAATACCTCATGGATTTTCCTTCCTGGAAGGAATCAAATTTCTCTAAAGAGATGACTTTAGCTAGTTTCTCCTTTAGTATGTTAGCAATAGTTTTAGAAATTATTTTATAAATCAAGTTGCAAAGTGAAATCGTCCTGGAGAGGTTAAAAGATATAATATTAGAGAATTTTGGAATGAGAGATAAATAGGTGGCATATATTCATCTATTGAGCCTACCCTTGATTCTAGATTCATCCACTGCTCTAAGCAGGTCAGCTCCTATAAGATCAAAGAAATGGGAGAAGAATTTAGTCATCCACCCATTCATCCCGGGGCTTTTTACTCTAGTACATCCCTTTAAAGTTTTTACTAACTCCTCCATAGAGACCTATCTTCTAATGTAATTTGATTCCTCCTTAGAAAAAAATTGAGGGAAATTATGAACGACCTACATCTGTTTCAATAAATTATTTGTATTAGGTCGTTTGGACTAAGAGGAGAAATGGTCCACAATGAATCTTTTAAGATCAACCTAAGAAGTCCTTGTGATTTCATTCTCGTCTTGAATCTCCTAAATGGTGTTATTGACCCTTCTAAATCTTATATACCTATGAAAAAACTTAGTATTTCAATCTCCACTTGAAATCCAATTTTCCCTAATTTTGATCCTCTAGGATTCTTCTTTTATCCTTGAAAATTGATGTTTCCTTGACTCCAAATTACAGAGATGGTTTTTAATCTCAGCTGAAAAGGAATTTTTAATGAAGGAGTGGTTTAAATGACTAGGAGGTTATTGTTCTCAATGACCTCCAATGTTCATGAGAATGAACATCAATGTGCTATTGATAATGTGACAAATATGAATCTTTTAGTCCAATAATGGGAGAAATTAAATGTTGTGTGTTATCTTATTTGCATGATTGGCCCTTGAGAAAACATTCTTGGGTTGTTTTTGGCATTTTTCCACAAATGATTTTTCAACTCATTGTAATGTAATTCTTACCAATGAATCTAATTTGGGTTAACAGATTAGGGTTTTGGATGCCATATGATCATACATATTGTATTATATATGATAAAAGTTGAAGGTGCAACTCTAAAGATTTTGTTGGTTTTTTAGGTTAATGGTTTATATGGTAAGTCTCTAAGTATTATGTATGATTGCTATTGCTTTCTTTTTTGTTTAGAAAGAATCTATGTGTGCATTACTTTGTTGTTAATATTTAAAAATTACATTATGGAAGTAGAGTGTAGTATGATAACGAACTTGGTCCTCAACCTTGGGAGTGGTCTATATGGTAAATCTCTAAGTATTATGTGTGATTTTTTTTTTTTTTATTATTATTATTTGTTTCAGAGAGAATCCATGTGTGCATTATTTTGTTGTTAATATTTAAAATTTACATTGTGGAAGTAGAGTGTAGTATGATAAGGAACTTGGTCATCAACCTTGGGAGTGGTCTATATGGTAAATCTCTAAGTATTATATGTGATTGCTATTGCTTTCTTTTTTGTTTACAAAGAATTTATGTACACATTACTTTACTATTAATATTTAAAGATTATATTATGGAAGTAGAATATAATATGATAAAGAACTTGGTTATCACCTTTAGTAAAGACTCCTACTCTAGAACCTCAAACAACTAGATTTAAATCAATTCCATTGAAGTAAATTTCAAAAAAGAAAAAATACACCAAATGAAAAATGAAAAAATACACCAAATGAAAAATGAAAAAATACACCAAATGAAAAATGACAAAGACATTGAACAACCAAATTCTCTCCCCTCCAATGTTGTTAAAAAAATATAGAATAATCAAAATATAAACATTAAGAAACTCTCCATGTGATTTTTCATAGTTATGTTTTATGGTTAACTACACGAAAACCTTTTTAATATAGTATTTCTAAATTTCAATTAAAAAGATAACTTACATCTAAGGTTATTGACCGTGGCATTATTTTCTTCCCTTTTTGTTATTATAGGATGCACGAGTGCAACTGCAACCACTTCTTTAACACAAACGATGACTGTCGTTTTGAAAGAAACAAAAATTAGATATTTCATTTTTCACAGTAGTATTAACTAAATAAAATATTTTCAGTCTAGCTGCTATATGTCGAGGGCCAAATATAGCTTAAAAATATTTAATATTTAATTTGATATAGCCCCCAACTTCGATAACGGGATAAATAAATAAAAAGTTATGGGAAAAATGCAAACTATTTAAAATAATAATAATAAATATTAGAAAAATAGAAATGAGAGATAAATAATTTCTTTACTTATAAATTAATAACCTTTTACTAATAAATTAGGCTCTACAGTTATTGGTAATTATATATATATATATATATATAATATTATCCATAATTTTTCATGGATACCAAGTCAAACACCCCTTTCCCAACTTTATTAGTAAAATATTCAATTATTTACATTGCATGTTATCTTTTATTGTGGGACAAGCAAAGCACACATATACATAATTTAGTAATATTCCTTAGTAATATTCCTATAAGTTATTGTAACACATTAAAATAAATAGGATCTCCACTGAAAAATAGAAATGAGAGACAAATAATACCTTTATCTATAAATTAATAACTTTATACTAACAAATTAGGCTCTACAGTTATTGGTAATTTTATATATATATCTATATATATGTATATATAAATAAATAATATTACCCATAATTTTTCATGGATACCAAGTCAAACACCCCTTTCTCAACCTCATTAATAAAATATTCAATTATTTACATTGCAGGTTACCTTTTATTGTGGGACAAGTAAAGCACACATATACCTAATTTAGTAATATTTCTATAAGTTGTTGTAACACATTAAAATAAATAGGATCTCCACTGAATTGGGATTGAGTATGTTTAATATTTTTTCCAAAAATATAAGCAAAGCACATATGTACATAATTTAGTAATATTCTTATAATTTATTAGAACACATTAAAATAATTAGACTATCCATTGAAATTGGGATTGAGTATGTTTAATAAGTTTTCAAAAAATATAATTAATGTTTAAATGGAATTTGGTAGTTGAGATTTATTTATCTGTGGGCGAATAATAAATAATGTAATATATTGGCTTTGATTTCTTCAAATAATTTATATCATTTAAAAAAGTATTTCCCTTTTTCCCAAAAATATAAAAAAAAAATAACTTAATTCCAAGTACAAAGATAAATCCGCATAACGATTTATATTTTTATTTCACTCTCATCCTTTAAAATATATAAATTTTATTATATTTATTTTAAAACATAAAGTTACAAGCATCTCGTACAGAAAGTTAAAATTAACAAGAAACAATAGTTTGGTGGCGGGGTTGGGGCGCACGAGGGGGTATAAGGGCTCTTTCGATATATATATTATCGAGGGTAGGAAACTTCATAAGCAAATCAAATTTGGTTTAGTTTGTAGGATTAGGTTTAATAATTTTTTTTTTTTTTTAGGGATGGTAATAAAAGATTTTATGTTTAGTGGGTTGTTTTTTTTGTTGGTTAAATCATAGAGCTTAATCTTGATAGTTTCTAGAGAATTGAGTTTATAATTTATATGGTAGAGCTGTTTTAATTATAAGATTTAATTTTAATAGTTTCTAGATAATTAAATTTTTAATTTTTATAGTAAAAGTGCTTTAACTACAAGATTCAACAAATTTTTGTAACTCTCAAAACTAAGTATAGAAAAATATTTTTTAATTAATAATAAGATTTATTAAAGATTTAATTTATTTATTTAATGTATCTGTGGATGATTATTTTAATTTAAAAATATAAAGATATTGTTTTCAATTATCTTAGATGGATCTTAAAGTGATTTAGAGTAACAATCAAAGTTGTATCAAACGCCCTGAGAATCCAATTTTTCATGATCGGTTCAAGCATATCGACATTTGGTATCACCATCTACGAGATTGTGTGTAGAAGATAATCGCGTTGTTGGAATACATTCCTACATAGGAGAAGGATGCACATATTTTAACAAAGGCATTGTCAAGATGCAAATTCGAGTTTCACAGAAGAAGGATCAGGGTAGTAGATAATCCCTTTCTTGTTGAGAGGAAGCATTGAAAAATGCAACAACAAAATCCTAATTTAATTTTGTCCTTGAATTAAATTAGGAATTAAATTGTAATTCTAATTCTCATAGCAACTTGTAATAGTTAACTAAGTTGATTTGACATATTTGGCTTAAGTAATTCGAATTGGGAGTCTATCTAGAGTCATGTAGAGTGGTTCTTAAATTTTAGGGGCCAAGCTTGAGTTTATTTTGAGTTGTAATTATTTAACTCAGTTTAAATGAGTTAAATTCAGTTAAACTAGTTCCAACTAATGGAGGAATTAGTGGGAGATCCCGTAGTGGGGTGTAACCTGCAGTAGTGGGGTGTAACCAAGACTTCTCAAACAGTAAACTGAAGATTAACTCATAATTAACTCATGCATGTCAGATCAGAGAAAGACCCAGTTGAGATTGGAGTTCAGGTACAATGTTTTATCAGTTGTATAATCATTTGAATTGTACAAGTGGTGTGTGCAATAAAAGGAAGACCTATGGGGATTGCACAATTCATTATTGAGGAATTTCCCAATTAAATATGGGTTAATTCCCTAGGAAATTGCGTAAGGAAATAGGAGCTTGGCAGGCAGCAGATTTGGCTAAGTATTGGGTAGAGCTTGTTTATGAAGCAGTGAGATAGATTGAGATAGTGCAGAGGTTACATTAGGGGAATTTTGAGGTCTAAAATGGGCATCTTAAGAAAAATGTACAACCAAAATAAACTTATAAGAAGCAATAGGATTCAAAATGATGATGTCAACCATGGGGGATTATTCATCATTTTTGAAGTAAAAAAGTAAAAAGATTAAAAAATAATAAAATAATAAAACTATTTTTTCAACTCGTATTTTTAATTTATCTCCCTAAGGTTTTACTCAAATTTTGAGCAAGAGTACTCATTGGATGAAAAATTTAGTTCCTCATCCAAGGAGTATCCATGTCACATACTTAACTTCCAACCATCGTCTATGTTAAGATTAATTTCATGTTTTTCAATTTCAATGGCCTCTCTAAGCTTCCTATGATGGAAGTGATCAACCCTAGCGGTGACTCAAGAATCCTCAATGCAGACATGGTGTTTGGATTTCACCGCATGTTCAGCTAAAGCTTAGGAACGTGAACGTTGTGCTTAATATCTATTGCATGTTGTTAGATTATTTGGTTAATGGAGCGTCTAGTTTCCCCGATGTAGGGAATCCCATAGGAACAAGGGATTGAGTAGACCCCTTTCATGTCTTTAGGGTTTACATGGTCTTTAAAAAATCTAAGAGAATTTCTAATAGTATTAAGGGGTTTGAAGGTAGCATAAACTTTGTTCTTTTTTAGAATATGAGAAATCTTATCGGTAGTCCCCTAGATAAACAAAATATTAACAATGGATATTTGATTATCACGAGAAGGTTTAACCTTTTATTCTTTATTGGCTCTTTGAAAGGCTTTAAGGCCTTGATGCTCGCTATAGCCATTATTTTCAAAAACTTTCAGAAGATAAGATTTTTCCCCGCAAAAAGTTTAATTCCTAACAGCTAATTCCTAATGACTAACTCTGGAATGGGATGCATCTTCGCTACTTAAACATTTGGATCGCATGATCTTTTCACCATTGTCTTGACGATGAACCACATTAGATGGTTCGAAATGTCGATGAACTACTTATGATGTGATTAATCCAAAATACATTATCAAAAATAGATTTAATTATTGATAAATTAACTTCAAACCTCATAATCAGGTCAATCTCAAACCAATAAAAAATTTGGAATATGTTTTTATAAAAAATAAAAATATTTTTATAATTAACAATTATTTAATATATAAATATTTTAAATTATTATAAAACTATGGAAATAAATGTTTTTTTTTTCAAATAAACTAATTAAAACTCAAACACTGATTTGACAAAGTGATTACAGTAGGCTTAGTGTAACTAATAGATGAAATAGTTATTTTGTCATAATCGTGCAATGTGATTTCGAGCAACATTTTGATTTCTTGTTACCTAAAATACATTTTTGAATGCATAAATGGATTAGGTGTCCTAAACAACCTCTGGGGCACTAGAAATTTGCATATTAAACAACTTAAACTTATGATTCTTAAAATTATCTACTCAATTTTGGACATAATTAACTAGAAAAAATGATCTATATAGAGTCATTTCTTTTATTAATTAAACTACAAAATTACAATATACTCTACAATTAACCAATATAATAATCAATGCAAAAATGATCAACTAATATAATAATCAATTCAAAAATATATAAAATATATTTATGATTAAATTACTTTTATCTATTAGACTATTAAATCAATTGAATTTTTACACTACAATTACATTAAATTACAACTACATGTACATTGATTAATTTAACAATTTGCCAACTTGTATATAATCATATGTAATTTCTAATATTAGGTTAAATTACAATTTTATCATTGATTCAGGCTTTTGTGATCCATATTTTGTATATTGGAAATCTTTTAGTAAAATTCACATTACAATTATTGTTTCTATGTGTTTCAAACCACCTAGTTGGTTCATCATCGCACTAAGATGAAGAACCTAATCTTGACGAGACAATAAATAATGAAAACGATGCAGAAAGAAATAATTCCAATGATTAAAATATAATGAAAATATCATAAAGAGAGATTATTAATAAAAATTATTCAAAGATTATTTCAACTACTTTTCAAACATATATTAATTAATAAATAAATAACAATTCAAAATAATCAAATAATATAAAGGAAAAAAAACAAGAAAAAGCAATAAAGAACAAGAAAAACAAAAGACGATTTTATTAAAAGTCAAACACAACAAATAAAATCACATGGTCAAAATTAAATAATATAATAAATAATGAAAAGAATATATCAAAATTGAGAATAAAAAATTAATTAATACATTAAAAATTAATTCTCAATATAAATTATTTAAAAGTAATAATAAATTAGACTAATAAACAATGATGAGAGTAATTAGAAAAAAAATAATAAAATAATATTTTTTTTCGTAAGCTTGATAGATCCTTCCATTTTCATTAAATATAAGCAAGCTACATCCACATATGAATAGTTAGGTGGTATCAACTTGCCCAAAGGGAAACCAAGTCTGTTGGCCACCTAATAACATGGTAAGTCATCTAGTAGCAAAAAATAATAAGTCTTTCTACCCAAGCTATATAAATTTGTATGTCTTTGCCTTGTCTAAATATTATTTGCCTATGAATGTAAAATATTTATCACCAACATTATGCCTTAAAAACCATCTCTTTATGATGTATTGCTGAGCAACAAATATTTGTTTGTTTTTCTCCCTTCCTATTCCAACATTAAGCGTATTAATTCTATTTTGAAGAGTAGGAGAAGGTTGACATAATGAAGTTTGGGAAAGCTAAAGTGATGGACATAAAGCATTTATAAAAATAGTTTCTTCTTGAACATAGACTAATAATAAGGAGAAATACCCATTGCTCCTTTTGGTGTAATTATGTCCACTTAATTAGTACTGGTTAAGGCATTATTCCAATTCCTTAAGGTTCTCAACTACAATATTCTGCAGGCCAAATTTTTATTTATTGCCTTAGCCACTTTATTTCCTTGGAGATAGTAGTTAGTTGGATAACAAATAATTATGCCCTTATCTAATGAAAACTCAAATAATTGTGATGAAGAGAAATATGAAGTGTTATCAAATACAATAACCAAAGGAATTATAAATCTTATGGTGAAAAACTATTTAAGAAACTGAATGATAATATTTATGTTTACTTGCACTAATGGTATATCCTCAGCCCACGTAATGAAATAGTTAGTTGTATTTAATATTTACTTGTCATGCTTTGAAGAACATTGATTTCTCCCATTATGTCTATACCCCATTGTTTGAAATGTTTACTAAGCTACAATGTTATTGATACCTTTTTCTCTCTTCCCATGCTTAGTTGATAGATTTTGTATTTTCTAATGTAAGCATAGTAATCATTAAAGAGCATGGACCAATAATAACCAACTCTATCTTGTGAATTGTTGTCTCACCAATAAAACTACCTTCGACTACCCATCATGGATATCTTTCAAGACTTTTTCAGCATCACTAGCACCATTATTTTCAAAACAATGCAGTAAAACTCCATTATAATTCCATTAGAATAGGATACCATTCAAAAGGTTGTATAGTATGCATTTCAAGCATAAGGCATCTTTTTTCCTTTGATTTTGTGTGGTTAGGACTCATCACATGGTGAAATGTATTTTCAAGTAGGAATACCTTGAATCAATTTATTCTTTTCTTTTTGTTCTATATTTTATTTCCTGGGTTTTTATGTCTTTCTTCTTTGTTGGTGATTATTCCTTTCCCCTTTATTGGCCCTCTTTTCTTATACACCACATTTTATTTTCCTTTTCCTTCTTATTTATTAACCTTAGCTCTATTTCTCTTCACCATATCTTTATCTAGCACCTCAAGATGGACCTCCATCGAAGATATAAAACATTGAGAAAAAGATAATGGATGTGGCATATCTAGAATTCTTTGTCAATACCGCACCCTGTAGAAGCCTAAAATTAGAGACCATGAATCAAAGTTGGAAGGAATGTAGAGGATTTCATTAATTAGAAATATGAACTCATTTTCCCGTTCTTCTTCTTCCTTTGCTACATAATCTTATGATTTACAAAATCCTTGACCTTGTACAACATGAGTAGGTTTAAGTTGAATTCCATAATCTTGGATGATTAGTATGCACCTCCATCTTCTCTCCTACCCCTATTGAATGAGAAATGATTGAATAGTAGGGTGAGGGGCTACTCAAACTAAGTACATGATAAACATTAATGATCAAACCTTTCTAGCATTCAACCATTCCACAACTAGCAACAATAAGTGAATAATCATTAGGTACAAATATTTCATTCTTTATAGCTTCTTTCAATTAAGAAAATAGAGTAACATCCTTATCCATATAATGGGACTAGGCTCAACTATCCATTCACTTTGAGAAGTTATATCATGAAATGTTTAAGAAGTACCAATAGAAAATGTATAGTTATCTACCTTACATTCTAAACTTTGGTTATATAGTTTGGTTAATATTTCAATGAACATGTCTACCCCAAATTTCTTCAATTTATGTTCTAGGTATATATTCTTTTGCCAAAAAACCTTCTCTGCATGTCCCAATTGCCCACAATATTGGTGAGTCAGTTTTTTTTCTACATTTCTTAATTGAATTTTAATCACCATCCTTCTTGTTAGTTTGGTCAACATGTTAATGTTCTTTTTGTTAATGACCTATTTTTTGTAATTCTATTGAAATATTCCCTTTAGCAAGTGGCCATATTTCTTGACCTCAATTTTCCCTTGATTACACTCTACATCTTACTGAACGTTTAAATATGTAAGTAAAAGAAATAAATATCCTTTGACTATTATTATGTGTGATTGTGAATTTACATTAAAGGTATTTGTTATAGGCACTACATGATGAGCATTTTCTATGGAAGTGATAGGATAATCATATGGTATAGAATTTGTATGATGAATTACCATCATGAATGGACAAGGTTTTATAGCTGATCATTAACCACCAACGACAATTTCCACTCAATCCATTGGGATTCCAAGCTATTTTCCTAGTTTTATTCCTCAAGAATAGAATGTGCTTGTAAAAGGAATAACCACACATTTTTATTTTTGTGGAAAATATAAGATTGTTTCATAGTTTTGGGTGGTAGTTAATATGGATTAGATAATTGATTCACAACCTAATTGTGCCTTAATTTTGGTACATTATAATGTATAAAAGGGGTTTCTCAACTGCAAATAGAGGATATCATTTTTGTCTTGATCTTATGAACATATATGTTGTATCTAAGTTTAACTTAATATTAAGAGAAATTCAATTTATTTGTGATTATGTATCTGCATTTCTTGAGGACAATTAGTTAGCCGCTAATTTCTTTCCATGATACTCTACTCCATGAGGAGGGCTCACTCCCTTAAGTAAGTATCATTTTGTATTAATAGTTTAGATAGATTATTGATAGCATAGATGACTTCATGATTACATAAATAGATTTATGTTAGTGTGAATGTATTATTGTCTTCATAGTTAAGTTATTAATCCTTTCATTTTGATTTATTTTAAGAATAATTGAAAAATACAAGATTGAATCAAAGACTTGTTGATTAATCTGTGTGTTATTGTTTGTTTCCATTATTTGAACTTTCTATTAAATATTAAATGAATAACACTTCGAAATATAACAATAGAAGTATTTTCCATGATATTGGTTCAAATATTGATTAGATTTCACTTTATTTTTATTTAAAACAAACTTATGGCTGTTAATAAATTGTGGCCTATAAAGACAATGTGTAATATCTTTAAATTAAAGAAAATTATCTTATTTTGACAAGTAAATGGTTTGATGAGTTGTTCGTTTCTAAACATAGTTAATTTACCTCAACATTTTTGCATTGTTTTTAGAGAGGTTGTCCATGGCACAACAATACATCAAATGTTGGTTTTATTTGGCACCTACAATTGAAACTCCTGGAAGGCGGTTGATAACAAGAACCTCTAATCAATTATGTCTAGAGTCTTTTCATTTTAATTTTAGAAGAATGAGTATAATTTCCTTGAACACGGGGAATAATAAGTGGTAAGACAAGAGGTAACAACCAACGCATTCACCAGGAAATTCTGAGGTGAGATTTTATTCACCATTGGCAATGCTTGTAGTTTGAATGAATAGAAAAAATAACCTCCAAGCATATGATGCAATTAAAGTCGATATTAATAATAACCATTTTATAGGTGGACAAGGAGGACCAAGACTAAAAGGATGAAAAGACCCTGCAAAGGAGAAACTTGTAAAAATTCTTCCTTCCAACTCATCCTTTGAGGAAGAAGTGGAGTATTCCTCCATGGGAAGGACGAGGAGAGGTGGGAGAACTAATCAATGGGAAACTAACTCCAAGTTTAAATCTCAAAACAATCCAATTGTTGAACCATTCAATTTTGTACGGTTTGAAGAGTCGAGAGTGGTGGAGAGATTAGAATTCCCTAAGATAATAATGGTAGAAGAATAGGTAGCCTCTAATATGACTTTTTAAAAGTTCCAATGGAGATATTGACTAGGAAGCCCCAATGCAAATATTCCTCTCTTAGCTCTTCCTAACATTCATGGGCTATCAAGAAAATATCCTGACAAATTTTTCCTTGAGTTTGATGTTTTTAGTTAAATTTGTGGCTATAATTCAAATGCCTAGAAGTTAAATTTATTTCCATCCACCCACAATAATGTTACATTAAATTGGTTCATGGGGCTTAGTAGAAAACCTACCAACACCTAGAACAACATGAAGTAGAAATTCCCACTGAAGTACCAAGACTGTTGCAAGACAAGAGATCTATGAGAGGAGATCTTTGAAATGGCCTAAAGAGAAGATGAGAGATTAGAATATTATAGAGAGTAGTTTTAGTACAATATTTTTAGGTCCAATATCAAATTAGACAAAATTATACCACATACTATCATCCTCAAGGGGATAAAATGTGAATTCACAGATCTCTTAAATATCATGGGTGGGGGAGATATTTCCCAAGAAGACTATGATGATATTTTTGAGATATGTATAAAGTATTCTAGATGGATCTCTAATAAAGGAGAAGGATTGAGAGATGTCCTCACTAGAATTATGAGGAAAATTATAGGTAGAGTTACTCATGTAGAAATGGGTACTATATTGGACAATTTTAAAACATATAGCCTTAGCTCATTGGCTTTGCAGATTGATACTCTACAAAATTGACAAACGTAGGCCAGTTTTGAAAAATAATTTTCTATATTTTGTTCAAAATGCATATAAACCCCTTGAGAGAGATCCCACTTAACACTATTGATATTTTTAGGATTTGTGAACAAGATCACACAACTAACAGGTACCCTTCCTTTCCAAAATTGAAAGTAGTCTACCAAGGTTATAATGAAGAATGGAACAACATTACTTAATCTTTAGCCTTGGTAGCCTTGACTGAAAGGTATGGGTCATAACCCTTCTCAATTTTCTATTGATTATTCGTTTAAACAACACTTTTAGTATCCTTCCCCATCCCATCCATGGTACCATTCTACACCTTGGAAACCATGACCACCACAACCAAGTATCAAATATCAATGGCCACAAAATTGGAAGGTAATCCCTTATGGAAGCACACAAATTTTCCAACAATAATAACCCCATCAAGAAGGTCAACAATTTCCTCAACAACCTCAACAATCACAATTATAATTGCCACCAATTAATCCCCTTTCATAAGCACAACTTCCAATGAAACCCACACCTAACCCAAACAATAAAGCCACCCAACATGATTCAATTGTTGAATGGAAATAATATCCTACATGTTCTATTTCCCCTATTGAATTTCAATACATTCAATTATGATAATGAAGAAAAATAAGAAATAAGGCTTCCCCAATTATTTTTTTATCATGATGACGAATCCAATGAACCAATAGAAAATCATAATAATATACATCCCCTATACCATTATTTTATTAAACCACAACCCCTCCCCCCCCTTAGAAACTTAGTCCAACCATAGTCTTTAGGTTCTAAACAACTACCTCCCTTCTTAGGAAGGTTAAGCCTAGAAAAAACCTTAAATCAACTTGAGTTTGATTTACTGGTAGAACCCTAAAATGTGTGTATCAAAATTCCTTTATTACAAGAAATAAAGGATGTTCTAATTATGCTAAAATTACTAGAGTTATGTATTAAAAAGCTTGGTAGGAAATTGGAGCCCCAAACTATTCATGTAATCAGCCAATTAGTAAATTTGATGTTAGGAAAATCTTTGATTTGATGATGAGATCTAAGACAATTAATAAGGTATTACAAACTCATGTGCATTGATTTGTCTATGTTATTTTATGCAATGGATTGATAAGATTTCAAAATACACAGATAATGAAGCAGTAAAGAAGCATAATAGACAACACACATAAACACAACAAGTTTAATAAGGAGTTCACCCAATACTCCTAGGCTACATTTCCTGGTCCAGCCTTCAGTGGTGACCTCTCTATTATGTCTTCAACGCAGATTTTTACAACAGTGAGCTGAATTTGAGCCTCACACAACAGATACAAAACAATAAGGCTTTACTTGGATCCCCCAAGTCTCTTCTGAGTACACAGACTCTCCTCACGGACTCTTTATCTCTGTTGCTCTGTCTCAACACTACTGCACTACTGCCTACCTTTGTTTATGTCTTCTGTGGCTTTAAAGCCAATCTGCTCTACTTGTTCGTTTCCTCTTCTCGGCTTTCTGTCTCCCGGCCTCTATCTACTCGAATCCCTCTTCTAGCATTAAATAATCATTGTATAACACCTTTAGGGGATGTGGCCACCTATTCTATAACGGATGAGTGCATCGGGCCTTTGAAATCCTTGAAACGACCATTTTTTTTATTTACACAGAGAAACGCGTTCGAACATAGGAAAAATCGCCAAACACTATTCACCCGGACTTCAAATATTATGAATTCACTTTAGAACTCCTATCAGGTCCACCTTTGTAGCAATATCACATCTCCATCGTTGAACTGGGATATCCAGATCCAACGGTCATGGTTCATTTCGGGTGGCCCTTTCGTACGGGAGTTAATCGTCCGATGAAGGTGGTTTTCTCTCCCCTTGGCATGGACATGTGGCAGCCAATGTATGGGCTCAGGCGGAGCCCATCCTAAACCACTTTCCGCCTTTGGCCCACCCGAAACCCCGCTTATATCGTGATTTTATTTACATTTGGAAAAACGTTAAAAACACTAAAATCCCATAAAAATGGCTTTGGGTGGATTTGAAATATTCTACAATTGTGTTCACAAGCCCTTCGGGTCCGGGTCTCATCGCATCGGTGCTTCCCTTCGCATTTCATTTAATAAACGAAACATGTGAAAATACATTAAAAATGATATTAAACAGATCTCAAATCTTATGCAATAACGTTTATATATCCATCGGGTCCGGCTAATCGCATCGCATATATATATATATATATATATATATATATATATATATATATATATATATATATATATATATATATATATAAGCCCCGCTCCACTGAGTTTGTCGATTGCGATATCGCGATGCTATTGATCGCAATCATATATCGCGATAACCCCGAGCCATTTGGGGAGCTATTTGTTGACTGTGATTTTGCGATGCAACGTGGGCCATCAATCTGTGCGCTTGATCGACGGTCCTCATTGACTCCGCCAATCGCCATCACAAGTTTCGTATGGTTTTTGCCGATAACCTCCGATAGCCTTTGTCGATTGTGATTTGACGATCAGATCTGGACCGTTGATCAGCCAGATCTGACAGCTACTGTGCATTCACTGTTCAAGCCTCTGAAACTCTATTTTTCACTGTTTTCTTGTGTTTTTCACCTCCCGATAGTGTTTTCTGTTGTTTTATGACGATTTTCCCATGAGATAATTTTGATCTTTTGAATGATTTTGAAGACTTAGATAGTATTCAAGGATCCATTTGGATCATGCCTTCCCACTGAAAAAGGCTTTTGGACCACCAAAAGTTGGTTTTTAAGCATCAATCAAGTGAGGATACAACTCTCTCACTTGCCCAATCTCTATCCATCTTGCACTGCTTGGTTTTGAACCTTTGAGTCCTATCCTGAGGTACTCAACATCCCCTCTACGCGTAGTTCTCACCTTCCTGTCCAGAACTGTGTCTTCCTTCAACTCATTGAGATATTCAGGCAATAGATCATCAATAGAAGACAACTGACTTTGCTCTTCTGGATCTTCAATCAAATAAGGTTCAAACAGTCTCAAGTTCTCTGCATTAACTACTGAATAAATGTGCATGTAAGTTGTCAAATCAAGGCGAAAAGCGTTCTCACCAATTTTCTCAAGTATCTTGAAAGGCCCATACCTTATTGGCTTCAGCTTCTTTCCTTCACCTTGCATTTTTTCCTTGCTGATATACAACCAGACTTGATCACCGACTTGGAAGCTATGCTCCATTCGATGCTTATCATGCATTGCCTTGTACTTGGCTTGGCTCTTTTCCAGCTATTCCTGCATTGCTTGGTGAATTTCCTGGATCTATTTGATGAACTTAGTTGCTTTATCCACATCATTGTGTCCATCAACTGTTATGTATTTACTAAGGACAAAATCCAAGGGAGACCTTGGTGTAAAACCAAAACAAGTCTCAAAAGGAGATCTTTGTGTAGAAGAATGTTTAGCACGGTTGTAAGCATGTTGCACATAACATAAATGTTCATCCTAAAGTTTGGGATGCTTGCTACAATATCCCCTGAGTAAATGGATCACTATCCTGTTGACCACCTCTATTTGGCCATCTGTTTGTGGATGAAAGGTTGTGCTCTTCTTTAGTCTAGTGTCCATTAATTCCCATAGACTTGACCAAAACTTCCCAACAAATCGGGAATCTCGATCAGATACTATGGAAGTGGATGAAAGGTTGTGCTCTTCTTCAGTCTGGTGTCCATTAATTCCCATAGACTTGACCAAAACTTCCCAGCAAATCAGGAATCTCGATCAGATACATGCTGAAAGAACAACTTTGTTGTTTGCTCAGCTGTAATCTGCTTGTTACAAGGTATTAAAATACACATTTTGCTGAACCTGTTCACAATAACATATAAATAGTCATGATCTTTTCTAGATTTTGGCAGTCCCCCAACAAAGTCCATGGAAACACTTTCCCAAGGATGAGAAGGAACTGGAAGTGGAGTGTACAAGCCTAGTTTTCTATTGCTGGGCTTGCTTTTAGCACACATGGTACACCTTTTAATATATCTAGAAATTGTTTCATGCATTCTTGGCCAATAACAAAATCTTTGCAGTTGTGCAACTGTTTTACTTACACCAAAATGACCTGATATTAGAGAAGTGTGTGCTTCTCGGATTATGTTAACTCTTTCAGTTTGAGGAATGCATAACTTTCCCAAATGATACAAGAGTTGGTCCTTAACATGATAATCCAATTCTTCTACTTGTTTTCCATGACTTAAAGTTGCATATACATCTTTAAAATCTATATCTTGAGCATATTGTTCAATGTAGCTTTCATGCAATACTGAGTTATGCTTAAGTATAGTAGATGCATTTATAATTGGTCTCGATAACATATCTGCAACTTTCTTGTGTATGCCTTTCTTATATCTGATGACTAGATGAAACTATTGTAGAAATCCCATCCACCTATAGTGTCTTTATTGCTACAATTTAGATTGTGAGTGCAAATATCAAAGTTGTTGATGATCAGTGTGTATAATTGTTTCTTTGCCCAATAGGTAATGTTTCCATTTTTTCACAATCTGTACTAATGCATACAATTCTTTATCATATGTGGGATAATTAACTACTGCAGAATTAAATGTATCAAAATGATAACATATGGGTTTACCGTGTTGCATCAACATTGCTCCCATGGCATAGTCACTGGCATCTATTTCGATCTCAAATGGTCTTTGAAGATTTGGCAATGCTAGTAATGGTGTTGTACTAATTTTTTCTTTCAAGGTGTTGAAGGCTTTTTGTTGTTTGCCTCCCCACTGAAACACCTGTTCAATCCTGTGAAAGCATGTAAGGGAGCTGCAATTAAGGACAAGTTAGCAATAAACTTTCTCCAATACTATGCTGCTCCTAGGAAGCTTCTAACTTTTGTAGCAAATTTGGGTTTAGGCCAGTTTATAATGACTTCAACCTTAGAGGGATCTATCTTCAATTCACCACCCCCTACAATATGACCCAAATAATTCAAAGATGTTTTGCCAAATTCACATTTAGATAGCTTCACATAGAGATTTTCTTTTTTCAAAACATCTAGAGTCTACTTTACATGCTTCAAATGTTCTTCCCATGTTTTACTGAAAACAAGAATTTCATCTAAATATACAATTACAAAATCATCAATAAAATGCCTGAGTACATCATTCATTACTCTCATGAAAGTGGCAGGAGCATTAGTTAATCCAAAAGGCATAACTAGCCATTCATATAGCCCTTGCTTTGTTTTGAAAGAAGTCTTCCATGCATCTTGTTCTGCTACTCTGACCTGATGGTAGCCACTATGCAAGTCTGATTTGGAAAAGTAAACAACTTCTTTCAACTAATCTAATAGATCATCTATGCGAGGAAGAGGATAATGATTCTTGATTTTTATTTTATTCAGTGCTCTGTAATCAATGCACATCCTCCACGAACTATCTTTCTTTCTCACCAACACAACTGGAGATCCACATGGTGATGTGCTTGGTCGCATGAACCCTTTTTCGAGCAGCTCCTGTACATGCTTCTTGATTTCTGCATTCTCTAAAGCGAATAACCTGTACATTCTGATGTTAGGCAATGGAGCATCTTGCTGCAAATGAATATCATGTACAATTTCCCTTTTGGGTGGTAGACCTTTAGGTTCTTGAAATAAGATATCATATTCTGAAACAACTTTTTCTAAATCAGCTTTCTGTTTAGCATCATAGCCTTCAAATACATTTGTTTTATCAGGGGTCTTTTCCTTTACAACCATTAATAAAAATTTCTTGCATGAATTTACAATTCTTTTTCATCTGCCCTGAGTTAATGAGAGTGTAGTTATTTTTGAGCTGATGAGCTCTTACAATATATTCTATTCCATATTTTGTGAGTTGATACTTATTTTCTTCTCTATAGAAAATGGCTTTTCTATCATACAAGTAAGGACTTACTAAAACAATACCACATATATCCAAGGGAACTATATCTAACTCAACCTCATCTACAAATGCTGACCCAAAAGAAAACCTAAGTTTTCATTGTCTAGTCACTTTTAGCTTTGCTTTATCACATACCCAACCGAATGGATATGGCTTCTTGTGAGGTGTGCTTAGTAGTACCAACTTCTTTACAATTGCTTCAGAAATCAAGTTTACTTGTGAACCACTATCAAATAAAGTATCAATATTTTGATGCATGGAAATAACTCTAATATGAAAAAGCTCATGTCTT
Source organism: Pinus tabuliformis (assembly GCA_031772625.1). Lineage (NCBI taxonomy): Eukaryota > Viridiplantae > Streptophyta > Pinopsida > Pinales > Pinaceae > Pinus > Pinus tabuliformis. Next base: position 1,134,280,634 of record CM062804.1, read on the forward strand.
TTCCCCCCATTTTCTTCATTATCAATAGTTGTGCCGAATTACTAGTAGATGCTTCAGAATTTTTACCTTTTAAACCTATAGCTGCTATTGTTGTTTCATCACCTGAGTCTGACCCCAAATCCTTCTGTATAGTAGCAGCAGTCTTCTTCTTCTTGCAATCGAACTTCTTGGGTTTCAGCTCCAGATGCAAAGACTAGAAGTGTTCATCATTGTGTCCACCCTTCTTGCAGTGAATGCATGAAGGTTTGTCTTTCTGTACAGCATTTGTCTTCCTCTCTTTCCATTTCTGCTTCCTCTTTTCCTTGTTCTTGCTTGCAGTGGGTTTTGATGATCCCCCAATCTCTGGGTTCACATTCTTACCTCTAGCCTCTAGATGTGTAGCTTGAATAGATACCTCATCTATGCTAGTAGGGTTAAACATGAGAATGGTGTGCCTCAAATAGTTGTGTAGACCACCTATATACTTCAGCAAAGTTATAGGTGAGTCTAGATAAATTCCTAGAACTAAAGCTCCTTTTCTAAATTCCTGGGTATAGCTTTGTACACTTTGCCCCTTTAATTGGCGAAGAGTTTGCTAACTCATCATGGCTTGTTGCATATAAGCTAGTGGATAGAACTGTTTTTTAATGGCAGAAACAAATTCACTCCAGGTAGAAAGAATTTTACCATGTTTCTTCAAATCAGCTTGGGTCCTGCCTTCCCACCATAGTAAGGCAGTTCCTCTAAGGCGTAGGCTGGCCAACTGAATTTTACTCCTATCTGAGTCAATTTTCTGCACCCTGCAATACACATCAATTTGTCTAATCCAGTTATCTAGTTTTTCTGCATTTAATTCTCCATCATATATTGGAAAATCAAATTTTACATCTAACTTAATCAAAGATGTTTTCTTCTTTTTATTTTCAGGGCTATCATGAGGTTTTTTTAGAGGAGGCTCTTTTCCTTTCCCTTTTCCTTCAGAATGGCCATCTAGAGGAGATTCTTCTGTTCCTTTGTCTTGTTTGGAGGTTGAAGAATCTTCACTTCGACCTTTCTTAAATTCTTGATACATCTCTTCTACCATGGCTCTCATGGTCATGAAACTGTCCATGAACTAAGAGTCTGATTCCAAGGGACTTTCTTTTGCCATTTTCCTCCTAGGATAGACTCTTCGTATTTCTGGGTTAGCTTCAACCAATTCTCCTTCTCCTGATTTGAGCTTTGACCTAGTTATCATTCACCAATCCAGCACAAGCTTGTCTAACCTTAGCAACCTAAAGCTCTGTTACCACTTGATCTGATGATGAGATCTAAGACAACTAATAAGGTATTACATACTCATGTGCATGGATTTTTCTATGTTAACTTATGCAATGGATCAATAAGATTGCAAAATACACAGACAATGAAGCAGTAAAGAAGCATAATAGACAACACACATAAACATAATAAGTTTAATAAGGAGTTCACCCAATACTCCTGGGCTACATCTCCTAGTCCAGCCTTCAGTGGTGACCTCTCTATCATGTCTTCAAAGCAGAGTTTTACAACAGTGAGCACAATTTGAGCCTCACACAACAGATACAAAACAATAACGCTTTACTTGGATCCCCCAAGTCTCTTCTGAGTGCACAGAATCTCCTCACTAACTCTCTATCTCTGTTGCTTTGTCTCAGCACTACTGCACTACTGCCTGCCTTTGTTTCTGTCTTCTGTGGCTTTAAAGCCAATATGCTTTGTCTGTTCGTTTCCTCTTCTCGACTTTCTATCTCCTGACCTCTGTCTGCTCGAACCCCTCTTATAGCGCTAAATAATCATTGTATAACACCTTTAGGGGAGGTGGCCACCTATTATGTAATGGATGAGTGCATCGGGCCTTTGAAATCCTTGAAACGGCCATTTTTCTGTTTACATAGAGAAACGTGTTCAAACATAGGAAAAACCACCAAACACTGTTCACCAGGACTTCAAACATTATGAATTCGCTTTAGAACTCCTATCAGGTCCGCCTTTGTAGCGATATCACATCTCCACCGTTGATCTGGGAGATCCAGATCCAACGGCGTGGTTCATTTCAGGCAGCCCTTTCGTATAGGAGTTAACCGCCTGATGAGGGTGGTTTTCTCTCCCCTCGACCTGAACACGTGGCATCCAATGTATGGGCTCAGGCGGAGCCTAGCCAAAACCACTTTCCGCTTTTGGCCTGCCCGAAATCCCACTTATATCGTGATTTTTTTACATTTGGAAAAACGTTAAAAACACTAAAATCTCGTAAAAATGGCTTTGGGTAGATTTGAAATATTATACAATTGTGTTCACAACCCCTTGGGGTCCAGATTTCACTGCATTAGTGCTTCCCTTCTCATTTCGTTTAATAAACGAAACATGCAAAAATATGTTAAAAATGATATTAAACAGATCTCAAATCTTATGCAATAACGTTTGTATATCCATGAGGTCTGTCTAATCACATCGCATTTATATATATGTATAATCCCCGCTCCATTGAGTTTTTTGATTGCAATATCGTGATGTGATTGATCGCAATCGCATATCGCGATAACCCTGGGCCATTTGGGGAGCGCTTTATTGTATTTGCCAACTGCGATTCTGCGATGCAACGTGGGCCGTCAATCTACGCGCTTGATCGATGGTCCTCGTTGACTCTGCTGATCGCCATCGCAAGTTCCATATGGTTTCCACCGATAACCTCTGATAGCCTTTGCCGATTGCAATTTGTCGATCAGATCTGGACCGTTGATCGGCCAGATCTAACGGCTACTGTGCATTCACTGTTCAAGCCTCCAATACTCTGTTTTTCACTGTTTTTTGTGTTTTTCTCCTCCCGATAGTGTTTTTTGCTGTTTTATGACGATTTTCCCATGCGATAATTTTGATCTTTTGAATGATTTGGAAGACTTAGAGAGTATTCTAGGATCCATTTGGATCAATATTTCATTGTGAGATATGATGATCCTAGTAACCCAATTGTTGATGTCCAAATTAAGAATGTCTATGTCTCCAAAACCTTAGTATATTTCGGTGCTACCGTCAACATAATGACAAAGGAAACCATGGAGAATATTGGACTAGTTAATCTAAGACAAACCCCCACTATTTTATAATTAACAGATAATTCTATAGTTAGACCTAAAGGAATATTATAAAAAATCAACATCACTATTAACTCTTGTGAATACCCAACTGACTTCAAGGTCCTATATCCAAATTCCACTTTTTGGGTTCACTCTCTTATCTTATGGAGGTCATGGTTAGCCATAATTGATGCTTATATTGGATAAATGTCTACTAGCATGAAAATATATTGTGGCAATTCTAAAAATGACTTATTTTATAACCCTCACCAAGCCTGGTGAAGATCATGAAATTCCTATGTGGATAGAAGATTGGCCAAATGACGAAGAAAGTGTAAAATAAAACATTATTATTGATAGAGTAATTTGTCTTAAATATGATACAAAAGATGACATAATTAATGGGTTCCTTAGCAACCCTCATACATTTTCTCACCCAAACTTTCAATTCATGAGTTATGTAGTGAATATTTTTGATAAAAAAAAATATCGTTGTAGATTCAACTCTTGAACTTTTAACCACAGGTGCCCCTAACACGATATGTACAACTGTTCTTATAGAAATTAGTCCCATAAAAACCTTGAACATTAACCCATATCCCTTTGATACATAGACACAACAACCAATTCATCTTCTACTTGAAAAAAGTGAAGCATTTGCAAGTGATTAGATAGATATGAACGGCCTTCACCCAAAAATATGCACTCACCACATTTATATAATGTATTACTCTAGACCAATCAAACTACCTCAAGTTCAACGAACCCAACTACAAGGGACATAGTTAAGGAAGAACTGAAAAAATTGTAAAAAAGGAATTTCATCTACGCCATCCCTAACAGTTAGTGGGTCTCCCTTTAGTAATATTTACAAAGAAAGGTGGAAAGTGGTAGATCTATGTTGACTATAGAGAAATAAAACAATTCCACCCAAAAATATCGCTTTACTTTACCATTTATCAACCAATTCCTTAACACCTTAACAGGGAAAAAGTTGTTTTCATTCCTTGATGGCTTTAATGAATACAATCAAATCCAAATAGCCTCAGAGGATCAGGATAAGACCACCTTCACTTTCCCATGGGGAATATTTTTTATTAAGTATTACCCTTTGGGATACATAATTATCTTTTATCCTTTAGTAGGGTTCCCTTGGATTTTTTTACCAATCTAATTCATGATTAAATTGAAATCTATATGGACGATTTAACATGCCATGGTCAAACTTTTGAAGAAGCTATTTTTTTATTTGGAAAAAATACTTAACAATGTAGATACACTAACCATTCTCTTAGTAATGAAAAATGTTGCATGCTTCTCACCAAAGGTATTGTTCTTGATCACCATGTTTCCCCTATAGTACTAGTCCCCACCCTTTCACATTTCTACAAATGCTTTAGACACATCCATTGGAGCAGTGTTGCAACAATGTTACAGAATTAAAAGCCACCCTCATGAGTGTGATAGCCCTTTATAACCCTCTTGTAAATATTGCTTTATACATGTTGTGAAAACTAATGTAAGTTAATATACATATTTAAAAGGATGATTGGATTGAGAGTGGACACAGATTCATGAGTCTAAAGAGGGAAAGTTTTGGGGAAGATTACTTGAGGAAGAGACATGATTTAAAGTTTCCATTAATGAACCACCCATTTTCCCTTGTTGCATTAAAGGAATAAACTGATCCTGCATATCGGTGCCTTGCTAGTTGAAGACTTGGAAGGATAGAGGAAATTAAAGGTTTCATATGGGCATATGGAAATTAAAGTCGTCCCATTGCTAAGGAAGAGGTGGACCTGGTTAACACATCACAGAATAATGTGCGGGAAAATGAGGATGCGGGGAAATCAAAGGGGATTTTTTCTTGCAAACGAGGGGAAATTCATGCATGCATGGAGAGGGAGATGTAAGAGATAGAGTGTGGATCAGTTAGGATGAAAACAATCAAACATAAGGAGGTGAGATGCATTGAAGAGAAGAGATATTAGGTGGAGTAGGGTCCTTTATATCCATGTGTTCTTGTTCAGGTGGAGACTTATGCTCTCTGGATTCATGAATATCAATTAATAGGTGGAGGACAAGATCTTTGGGTTCCCATGGAGGCTATTTGGTGGAGCACATAATGTGCTCTAGATTCCTACAGGAGACAAGTGGAGGAATTGCGGTTCTAGATTCCTAAAGTGCAAAGTGGGTGGAGATGTTTATATATGTGGTTTCCTATAGTGTTGTTTTGGGTGGAGCATTATAGCAATGAATTCACTGAACTAGTTGTGCAGTGGAGTTGTAGCAGTTCTAGATTCACTAAAATAGTTTTGGGGTGGATTTTTAGATGTTCTATATTCCTTGACTTGATTGCATTTGGGTGGAGAAATTGTGCACTCTGTATTCCTAGAGGCCAAGTGGAGGCATGGTGGATTGTAGATTCCCTTGTGAATGTGCATATGACTAGTGTTGGTTTCCCTTGAGAACTTCCCTTCACAGGCTCTGAATCCGACCTTAGGGTGGTTAACTGCAAGAAAGGACAACAATGCAGTTAGAATATGGTTGGAAGGATATTTGAAGTCCCTCTCCTAGTTTCCATTCATCTACTTATTAAGACAAGTGAATTATTTATAATGTTATGTTTATCTTTTGTATTGAAATGTTGTTCATGCTGCTATATGGTGTTGGAGCACTGGTTTCTTAAAGAGAATGTGTATCTCTATGTAATGAAATGAAATGGTTGTGAATTTGATGGTTTTACTCGTGAAGGGTTAGAAAAGTCTAAATGTTGAATTCCTTTGAGTGATCAAATGTCTCCATGTTCTTGTCATTTTATTGTTTAACACATGAAATTATAAGTCATGTCTTAAGTCTAGGAAGGCGAAAGACTTTCATGATTAGAGGTTTATTTTAATAACTTATCTGCATAATTATTATGATGAGAAAGACCCACGCATTGTAATTACATAATAAAGGCATGGGCGTCATGCCTCGGCCTTGAAAGAACCCACGAAATTCGCTACTTAGTTGTTAACCGCAGCTACGGAGGAAAAATGATATAATGAAGGATTGTAAAGTGGTTTTCGTTGCTTGACACGGAGTTTCTCATCACTTAACCAAATTATTTCCTATTCCAAAGCCTAGGAGTAGGGTGAGCTTCCCATCCCATAGCAACCTTGGTGGACGGGAACCATGAGATGAAGGCTTTGAAGAAGAGATCATCATCGTATAACATGAAGTGCACAATTCCAGTCCCTGAGGGGGTCGCCCTATGGTGTTAGAGTGAGATTTAGCATTGGTGTGAGTACATGGAGGCTCAGAGGATAGGATCCACATTTGACAAGAAATTCATTTTAACGGAAAATTATCGCTTTTCACACGAAGTCGGGACCCTGGTGGGACCTAATTCAAAGCTTAGGTGACAAAGGGATGTGGAGGAGATGAGGATGTGGAATGCATTAGAGAAATTTTGAGGTCTAAAATGGGCCTCCTAAGGAATATTATAAAATAATAGTGGAAATAATAAAATAAGATTAGGTTACATCATCAAATTTTAGATGGAAAAAAGAAAAACTACTTTTTCAACTTATCTCCCTATGGTTTTACTCAAATTTTGAGCGAGAGAACTCATTGGATGCAGAATTTAATTCCTCATCGAAGTAGTACCCATGTTTCATACTTTTGATGGACCCTGCTACACGAAAAATGAGAAATACATGAAAAAACATTATTGCAATCACATTTTTCATGTATTTCTTATTTTTCATATAGTAGGGTTCATCGAAAGTATGCAACATGTGTACTCCTTAGATGGGGAAGTAAATTTTGCATCCAACGAGTGATCTTGCTCTAAATTTGAGTAAAATTGTAGGGAGATAAGTTGAAAATACAAGTTGAAAAAGTAGTTTTTCTTATATTTTTATATTTTAATCTTTTTACCTTTTTACTCCAAGAATGGTGAATCATCCCCTATGGTTGAAATCATCATCTTGAATCTTATTGGTTCTTATAAAGTTGATTTTTATTGTACATTTTTATTTTGAGGCCCACTTTAGACCTCAAAATTTCTCTAATGTGGACAACGTGACACATGGTAGGTACAGGAGGCCTTTTTGAATGGTCCTGTGACCTGTAAATGAGTGACACATGGAACTTATAGAGGTGTCCATGTAGTGGTGGGATGTCAGTGTGACATCATCACGAGATGGCATCAGTGTGACGTTGCCATGATGTCATCGTAGTTGTTGGGCTTTGGGTTGATATTCCTTATGGTTTAGCCCACGATTGACAAAGTTAAGGAATGGGAAAACCTACGAGTAGTTAATGTAAACTTTCCTATTCTCCCCCTGAGGTTTGGAGAGTAGGTGCTGACACTCTACGGTTTCAGTAGATAGGATTCGTGAGATAAAAGAAATTCCCATCAAGTAACATATAATTCGCATTGCGAGCCCCTCGGAGACATGGCTCTTTTGCACTATGGTGTGAAGGGGAAGGACACAATGATGTGGCACATCCTAAGACTGCATGGAACTCATGTGGAGGCTAAGGGTGACATTCAAAATCCACATGAGGCATATGTTATGTTTCATGTGGCAGCATTGCTGACATGGTAGGGTTTTTTATCGATATGTGCAATTTCATAAATTTTATATCACCAGAAATCTCTCAACAAGTTCAATATGATGGTGTTGTCCTAAGTTAATTCCACTAGCCTTGGAAAGGGAGGAATTTTGTAACCCCATTTCCATAATGAGACCTTAGAAGTTGGATTAGGGTAAAGTAACACCTCACATTCACCTTGAAGAGTCCAAGGGGGTGGGAGGGAGAATTACAATGAGCCCTTGAGGATCTCTTGATATCATATGATGAGACATTACAATGCTTTCCCTTGAAAAATCATTTTTTAGCATGGCCACACCCATCCTTTATAGAAAAATGCAATCGGTCATTGTTTGCATCACTTGTATAAGGTGATGGTTTTTGGTCGCACTACTACTAGACCATGTCTAAACTTCTAGTCTCAAAATTGAAAATCCCCAATTGAATATACATGGTTGTTTTAGAATTCTAGCGGTGTTAGATTGATGCTTGGAGGAAAATACGCAAGCTAATAGTGTAACCCTCAACATTTTCCTGAGTATAGGATGTCTGCCTCTGGATTTGAAGTGACAAGGGACTAGGATTGCATGCAAATTATTTCAACCCCTAAGTCATAAAGGAACATTTACTCATGTGGGAAATTGGATGCAGGACGAGAGTCAAAACTGGGACAGGTAGATATTTCAAGCCACGCCACACTACAAAATTCACTAGGGATGAAGGTAGTATTTATAGTGGCACCACCCTGTACTTAGTGTATAATAATTTGTTGGCTCTGAAAAAGTGAGACGATGGTAGTAGGTTACAGAATTATCTCTCCTCCCATGTTGTCTATTGTTATGTCTTTGAGTTCTTATGGTTTACAAGTAGTGGTTCCCTTTTAAATATTTTTGGGGTGTACTAAGACTGATGCTTTAGTGTTTCTTGGCTCAAGGGGGCATCTATTTGAAAGTGGTTGATGTGTCTTCGGTGTATGAGACTTTATTTTCTTATAGGATTTGGTCACCCTGAATCCTCTATACCTCCATGCTTATCTTTTGTTTCAGTCCATTTTATTTTAATCTCCTCATTATGGTTTATTGTGGGTCAATTACCTTGCTATGTTTTTTATCTTTTGGTGTAAAATTCCATAGCAACGCATGAATAGTAATAGGGGCATAGGGGGAAGATTCTAGCAAGGTCGACTACATGACCAAGCATAGGACTAGGAAGTTGGAGCCAACTTTCACTTTTCTACTCCTCCTAATAAATGTGAAGAAATTTTCCAGCTTGAAACCCTTGCCACTTATGACCGCTAGGCATATGTTGACCCTGATATCATGGAGGAAGTAACCAATTGTGTTTCTGACCTTGGTCATACTATGGGAAGATGGAACGAGTATCTAAACTCTATCACCCTCCATTGGCAGTTGAAAACTCTTTTGGGAAAAGTCTTGAAGTAGATTTAGGAAGATTATAATGATAGCATATCTTCCTTGAATGAGATAAAGCAAGTGTAGTGACATCAACACTCATGCTTGGCTAGCTTAGATGCTTGCATAGCTCACATGTAAAACCATATTCAATGTGATCTCAAGCCTTCTACACTTGTCGGTACCAGTGCACAAGACCCTGCCCTAGTGACCTCCTTAGATTCTTGATCACTTGATATGACATGCTTTAGATTTTTGCTTCTTTATGTAACTCAATCATTGTCAGTTCTAGTTGTTTTCAGTAGTATACACTTTATTTTGACACTTTCTATTAAATGATTAGCTAATAGATATGGTTTACCTCATGGAAGATTGAGACTGGTAATAGTATGAATTGTGATGAACTGTGATGTTTGGGATGATGTAATGTGAAATTTTGAGGTAATGAAAAATTAACTTACAAAAAAAAACATAAACATGTTTTATAGATATGATTTATTGTTATTAAATATTAAATATAATATGTATGATATAATATTCCAAAGAGAGAGAGAGAGAGAGAGAGAGAGAGAGAGAGAGAGAGAGAGTACTTGAGTTAGGGTTTCTTCCACATAGTTTTCCATGATTAGCTCCACAAGAAGGGGCGCTCCTCCATTATTCAGTTAAATTATTTAGGGAGTTTGTAAATATTTTGGATCTACTAGTATTCCATTTCAATTTTCTTATCTTTGACATCCTTTTCATTGATTCGTTGGGTGAAGTGGGGTTTTTGGTTTCTCAGACAAACTTTCGTTGTGTGCATATTAGAAAGTTATAAATCCATGCTGTTTCCTACCAAAAGTGATGTAAGATCCAAAATATGAGGTTAAATCCAGCAAGATCGAAGAATATATCCAATATATGTAGGATGATGCTTTGATATGCAAGTTCGTTAATTTATGGCCCTATGAAATGTATTTGATTAGATGGATCCAAATTAAATGGAACCTTTGTGGTCAAATAGAACTGTAGCTAGGGGAAAAAATTATTCTTCATGGTCATTTTATTTACCTCAAACAATATATTGAGGGTTTTTTAAGGATGGCCATATTTTTTAATGATGCAGGGCTCTTCATCCAATTTTGAGAGGAGTAGTATAATATGAAGAAAGAAGACTGAATTTCTACCCCATTGTGGAATTGACTCTTTTCTCTTCCAAAGAAATATTGGGAGGAAATCCTTGAAGGCATAGGAAGTTTCATTGGAATTTTTGTGGATCTCTTGGAGGCAACTAAGAGAGGGAGGTACATATCATATGCTCAAATCTATGTTTATATGAATATCTCCTAGCCTCTGCCACCTTCAATAGATATTTATTATAAAAATAATATTTGGAAGTAACCTCTTGATTATGGAAATGTCCCCTTTAATTGCAGATGTTGTCATGAATACAAAAATATTATCAAGGATTCTATGATGAATGCAAAGGAATCGCCTGAAAGACACACCTCTTAAAAAGAGAAAGGGGATTTCGGAAAATCCCCACTTAAAATAAAAAATTGAGTCCTTGAGGTGCCTCTAATATTGATCAAGTCCCTATATCTAAAAATATGTTCAAGTCTCTCCTCTCCAAAGGAGTCTACGAAGCAAGATCATATTCAATCATGCCTACAACTAACATAAGGAAAAACCCATAATCCTTATTGAATCCTCTAGTGCCTATGTAAAAGTTTCTAGATGAGTACCAACAAAATCCATTACTGTAGGAAAAGGTATGCTCCTTGTCGAAAGAAGCTAGAGTGCAAGCCTTACTAGAAGATATGGATCCAAATGATCCACGGTTGACTGTCCTTGTAGAATAATTGCGTGGAAAATATATGAAGGACACGCCAATTCATCATGCTAGGATTCTTTACAAGGCTTGTCTCTGATGAAAGGAAGAAGCCCAATTGGCCTCAAGTTCTTAAAAGTCATGTCTTGTGGTTCAGATAGATGATTTCAAGGTTGTCTCTAGGAAAGATAAGGAAGCCAAAAAAAGAGGTCACCAGAGGAATAAGGCATTAATCGAAGTAGACAGTGAAAAATTAGTCAACTTAGGGAAAATCATGCCAATGCCAGAGGCATTTCCTTCCTTAAATTCTTAAATATTCAAGGAGTTTTCAATGTAGTAATGATTGTCATAGTTAGTTTCTGATTGTCTGTTATTAGTAGGTAGCTTGCTAGTCTCAACAAAGCTTGATACGTAAACTCTTCTAGATTTTGGTAATTTTTGAAAATCCAAGTTATATGCGAATTTTTACGATTAATGAAGAGATCCACTAACTTACAAAGAAAAAAACTCCAAAAAATAAAAACATAAACATATTTTTATAACTGAAATTTATTTTTATTAAAAATTGAAATATAATATATATTATTAAAGGTGAAAATGTTATTTGATATCATTTCTTTCATGGAAGGTGTATTCAGAACCATAGCATTAATGGTACATCCATTTCATTAAAGTTGTGACCAAAGGAATCCAATTCCATTGCTTGTCAGTGTAGTAATTAATATATGAATTAAATTATGTCTAAAGAAATCTATGATAAAAGGAATGCCAACTTTTTTTTTCCAGAAGAAAAAGCTATATGTAGCTTGTTATTAATTAAGAATCAAAGATATATTACAAAGATGATAGAGCCATGTTCATACAAATAACGACTATTATATATATGTATACACTATTGAGTTTGATCTGAGAAAATCAATACCGAAAAATCTTACAATCTGTTACACAACATATGGCAAAATCATTGGTGATTTACACACCAGTTTTTCTTTAAACATGAAGATATCTACAAATAACAACAATTTCTACCAGCATTTTGTATAAATTCCTTGTAGATTCAAATTTCATATTGCAATATGCTAAAACAAGTGACTTGAATCTACTCTACTCATTAGCGAAAACAATAATTGATCGATGAAATCACGAAGAATTAAAGAGAAATAATTTAATCACACATAACACAATAATTTTCTGGGGAAAGCCACAACTAAAAAATCTTGTTATCTATATATTGCATTAATCAGAAAATATGATAAGATGCTTTGCTTAAGCCTGAGCAACCTCTGCACTATCTCAATATATCTCATTGCTTCACAAACAAGCTCCAGACAATACTTACCCAAATCTATTGCCTGCCAAGCTTTTATTTCCTTGCACACTTTCCTAGGGAATTATCCCACATTTAATTGGGAAATTCCTCAATAATGAATTGCGCAATCCTCGTAGGCCTTCCTCTGATTATACAACTGATAGTACAATGTCTCTGAACTCCAATCTCAACTGGGTCTTTCTCTGATCTAACATGCATGAGTTAATTATGAGTGAATATTCAGTTTACTAATTGAGCAGTGTTGGTTACACCCCACTACTGCAGGTTACACCCCACTACTATATCTCCCACTAATTCCTCCATCAGTTGGAACTATTTTAATTGAATTTAACTCAGTTAAACTGAGTTAAATAATTACAACTCAAAATAAACTCAACTTCGGCCCTAATATTTAGGAACCACTCTACATTACTCTAGATAGACTCCCAATTCAAATTAACTAACCCAACTAAGTCAAATTAACTTAGTTAACTATTACAAGTTGCTATGAGAATTAGAATTACAATTTAATTCCTAATTTAATTCAAGGACAAAATTAAATTAGGATTTTCTTGTTGCATTTTTCAACACTCCCTCTCAAAAAGAAAGGGATTATCTTCTACCCCAATCCTGCCTCTGTGAAACTAGAATTTGCATCTTGAAAATGCCTTTGTCAAAATATTTTCATCCTTCTCCTCTATAGGAATGTACTCCAACAACATGATTCTCCTATGCACATAATCTTGTAGATGGTGATATCGAATGTTGATATTCTTTGGTCGATCATGAAAAAATGGATTCTACTAGAGTTTGATACAACTCTGATTGTCACAGTAAATCATTGTAGGATCCATCTAGTGACCAAATAACCCAACAAGGATATTTCTCATCCAAATATCCTCACAAGCTGCTTGACTAGAAACCATGTACTCTTCATCTGTTGAACTGAGTGCAGCTGATCTCTGCTTCTTGCTATACCAAGAAGTTGTTGTTGACCCAATATTGGAGATTCCCACTAATGTGTTGTTCCCGTCAGATGGACTCCATGTCTAATCTGCATCTGTGTATCCTTGAAGCTTCACTCCCTTTATCTGTTTGTACCAAAGACCAAATTGAGTGGTGCCTCTGAGGTATTTCAACACATGTTTAGCTGCCTTCCAATAAAGTTTGGTTGGATTAACCATGGCTTGACTAAGCTAGTTAAATGCAAAACACATGTTGAGTCATGTGTTCACAAAATACATAAGTGAACCTACAAGTTGTCTAGAAATAGGAGCCTTCTCTACTTCACCTGAAGTAGCATCTTCCTTCCTCTAGTGGCACTTCTTCAGTATCTCATTGGCTTACTTTCCCTAAGACACAAATAGTTCCTCATCTCCTGGCCATATTTCCATACCAAGAAAGTAATGCATGAGCCCCAGGTTGTTCATCTCTAATTTTGTTGCAAGATCCTCTTTGCAAGATTTATTAGCTTCTCATCACATGTTAGAATCAAATCATCGACATATAATACCATAATCAACAATCTACCTTCAACCAGAATATGGTAAAGGTTCGCATTTTCTTCACTTTTGGTGAAGCCCAACCCGGTGAAATAGCTCTCAATTCTAGTGTACCAAGCATGGGGTGCTTGTTTCGGACAATACAACACTTGTTTGAGTCTGCACACATGTGAATCTCTGTTGAAGGTCTCAAATCCTTTCGACTGCTCAATATATACCTCTTCCTCAATCATACCATTGAGGAATGTTGTCTTCACATCCATATGATGTATCTTCCTTCCCATCTATGTTGACAGTGCTAAAATAGATCTGATTGATGAGTACCTTGCTACTAGAGAAAAAGTCTCATAATAATCAATTCCTTCCACCTAAGAGAACCCTCTGGCCACAGTATGGCCTTTTGTTTCTCCACACTCCCATCTGCTACTTGCTTTACCTTATAAATCCATTTGGAACTCACCACTGACTTGTCTGCTGGTCTTGGGACCACTTCCCAAATACTATTTCTGATAATGGAGTCATGCTCCTTAACTATGGCATCAACCCATACTAGTTGTTGCACTACTTCCTCGAATGAGGATGGCTCAACCTCTACACTCTCTCTCATAAGAGCCATGTAGCTAGTGTACCAATCTGGTGACCTCCTCTTCTGGCATTGTGATGTGTGTGCTCCCACATTCTCTCTAGAATCATGCATTAATATATCAACCTCTCTAGTGTGTTTCCTTCCATCTCTAGAAGTCTCTGCATGAGTGGGTGCTTCCACTCTATGCTCTTCTGCATGTGGCTGCTCCACATCACCCTGAGGTTCCTCCTTTGGAGCTAAAAGGTTCTCATCTACATGTAATTGAAGCTCCTTCTTAAGGGAACATCTCATGGCCTTCTCTTCATCGAACTTCACATCTCTACAAACCATTGTCATCCTGTTGGATGGAAGGTACACCCAATAGTTGTGAGGTGTATCAGTGTACCCCATAAATATGCCCAACTCAGATGTTGGTTCTAGATTTTTTCCGTGCATCCTTGGTAACATGACAGTAAACTAATGAACCAAAGATCCTGAAGTGTGCCACATTTAGTTTCTTCCCTAAAAAATCTTCTTCTAATGTACTCATCCCAAGAATTCAATGAGAAATTTTGTTTTTCAAATAAAAAGTCGTGTTGCATGCTTCAGCCCACAAGTGCAACAGTAGGGCCTGATCATGTAACATGTCCCGTGCCACTCCCACAATGCTTTTGTTCTTCCTTTTAGCCACCCCATTTTGTTGTGGGTTATGAAGTGCTATTAACTCCTGTTGAATGCCTTCTAATGCATAGAAGTTCTTGAATTCATTTGACACATATTCTCCACCATTATCATTTCTGAGAGATTTAAATTTCCTTCTAGTATCTTTCTCGACAACTGCTTTAAATTCGCAAAATTTAGCAAACATTTGATCTTTCTTCTGCATGAAGAAAACCAACGGTTATGAGAAAAATCATCAACAAATATTACATAATACATGTGCTTGGTCATGGATTCTGTCGAGAACGGTCCACACACATCCGAGTGAACTCGACCAAGGATCGCTTGCGCTTGATTGTCTTTATCATGAAAGGAAGCTTTGGTGTACTTCCCTAATGTACACCCTTTTCATGTGTCTCTCAGCTCTAATGTGCCCTTGGGAAGTCCTGTAGAAATTTGTTGCATGATATTCAAAGCTTTGTGGTGCAAGTGACCCAATATTCTATGCCACAACTCACTGATGTCTCGGCTTTGCACCTTCTCTACTTTAGTGCTCAAAGAAGTCCAGTCTTATACATCCAATTTGTAGAGGTTCTTCACCCCAATCTCGATTTTCTTCACCTGTCCTGAGGCTATGTGATGAAGGAAATCCTTTCCCTTGCTAAATATCATATTGTATCCATGATCCTCCAACATGGAAACTGAAACCAAATTCTTCTTCAACCCCGGAACATACATGACATAATTTAGTGTGAGAGGATAAACAAACTCACTTTGAAAGGTAACAGTACTAACATTAGTTCGTTATACCTCCCATCATCTCCCATCTCGATGTGCATCTAGAGGTCCTTCTCTTCTAAGTTGCTGAAGAACTCTTTGTTGTCAGTCATATAGAATGAGGCTCCATTATCCAGGTACCACATACTACCCGTCATTGATGTCATCATGCAAGTGATGAGGGTGAAATCTAGCTCGAATTGTGAAGCAAGAGCTTCACCTAACACTCCTCTTGAGGGCTTCTTATGCAGACACTTTTTGGCATAGTGTCCCATCTCATGACAGTGAAAACATTTAATCTTCGACATTTCCTTCTTCTTGATGCCTTGACTGGAATTTGATTTGGAATGGGATGGCTCCCCCTTCCCTTTCTTTGTCTTCCTAGCTAAGGCACAATTCTCTTCATCATCTGCTTATATGAGGGTGCATCTCTGGTGTTCTGCCAAATCTCTTCTTGTACCAAGTTGAACCACAATCGCTCCCACTCTAGTAGCTTATCCCTCCCATTAACTGAGTCTTGGTAGCTTTTCTAGCTCTTGGGATGTCCTAGAAGTGCTAGGCTCACCAGATCGTCTTTCGGAACTATAACACTGGCACTTCCAAGCTCATCTTGACATTGGGTGAACTTGGTCAAGTACTTCGGGATTGTGTCACCCTTCTCTATATTTATCTTTTTGAGCTTGTCCATCAATGCCATCTTCCTATGGTCACTACTATTTTGAAATAGGTCGGTCATGGCCTTCCACATTGCAAATGGATTTTCCTTACTGTGGGGTTCAACACAATATGATCTCAAACTCCTTCTAGGATAATCCTTTTCACTGTTTTCACACACTTTCTCCATTCTTCCAAATCCTAAGCATCAGCTGGCTTAGGAATATCTTTATCTATGAATTGCTTAAGCTTGTTTTCTTCCAACACTGCCTCCATCATGTCCTTCCAAGCAATATAGTTCGAACTATCCTCAAGGGAAAATTCGAGTCTCAATCCGTAGAATGAAATCTTGTTGTATTTGAAGTATGATACTGCAAATTTGATTTCTCCTGCAAAAGACAAACTCGTATTCTCCTCTTCTATAATGATTTCAACTCTGATCTCATGTATAAATTCCTTGTAGATTCAAACTGCATATGGTAAAATTCTAAAAAAAATGACTTGAATCTACTCTACTCATCAGCAAAAACAATAATTGATCGATGAAATCATGAAGCATAAAAGAGAAAGAATTCAATCACACATAACACAATAATTTTAAGGGGAACGCCACAGCTAAAAACCCTTGCTATCTATATACTACATTAATTAGAAAGCATGAGAAGATTACAATGATTTTCTTAAGCCCGAGCTACCTCCACACTATCTAAATATATCTCACTACTTCACAAACAAGCTCCAGCCAATACTTAGCCAAATCTACTACCTACCAAGATCCTATTTCCTTGCACAGTTTCCTAGGTAATTAACCCATATTTAATTGGGAAATTCCTCAATAATGAAATGTGCAATCCTCATAGGCCTTCCTCTGATTGCATGCACCACTTGTACAATTCGGATGATTATACAAATGATAGTACAATGTCCTTGAACTCCAATCACAACTGCGCATTTCTCTGATTTGACACGCATGAGTTAATTATGAGTGAATCTCCATTTTACTGGTTGAGCAAAATAGATTTAGGATTTTCTTGTTGCATTTTTCAACACATTTAACCGAGGAGAAAAAACTATGCTATAATTCCATAAAAGAAGAATTCTAGTAGCTCAAATGGAAAAGTTATCCCCTATAGACACAAGATGTGTCTTTAAAAAAATTGGAAGTAGCCCGACAATTTTTTATCCCCATCTCTCTATTACTCAAGATCGATTTTACTTGCATTTAGAAAAATCCTGTGTTTTTATAAATCATTTACCATCATATTGTAGTTCGTGTATACATGAAAAAAGGATATTTGTTGAAAGTGTTGAATGATTATCATTATTTTTTATTTCCATAAATAGAGGTTTAGAGCTTGTAAATATGACTTCCTTCTTAGCCAGTCTATAATGCATTTGAAGTCATCCCCAACCTGTAACCTAGAAATATTTAAAGACTTCACAAAGAAAAGGAGGGCCCATGAGGCTATAAGTTCATATTTGGTACTGGTCCCCTGAAAAATCCCCAAAAAAACTTTCAAAAAGTGATTATAATAAATTTTAATGATAAAATCTACACCACACTAACCTCTTTTAGAGGCACCATCAAATAATGCTACAGGAAGGTCACTGTTCAGAATTAGGGGGGTTAGTGCTCTTAACTATTTAGACTTGTCTCTAATAGGATATTCTCCAAAGAAAGCAACCACTTTAGCTACTATGTGAAACATATTGCGGGAATTTCCTACGAAAATGACCTTATTATGCATGTTCCAGAGGCCCCATGCAACAAAAATGGGAAGGGTTTCAAAGTTTTTCTTTTTTAAAGCCCAAAAATGCAAGCATTCCTCATAGGAATTAAAACTTCCACAAATTGTAACTCCAGATAGAGATAGCACATACTCTTATAACTCATATATTATCCTACAATTAATGAAAAGGTGATCTGAACTTTCCTCTCCATCATAGTACATGAAACAAGTATTTGGCCCACTAAAACCCCTTTTGCTACAATTTTTTAAAAATCATGATTTTGTTTTCAAAAACCAACCATAAGAAAGTCTTTAGCTTGAGAGGGAGATTCCACCTCCAAATCTTGGAAGTCCACCATTTTTAAGAGGATTACATAGAGAAGGAAA
This sequence comes from Pinus tabuliformis, assembly GCA_031772625.1. Classification (NCBI taxonomy): domain Eukaryota; kingdom Viridiplantae; phylum Streptophyta; class Pinopsida; order Pinales; family Pinaceae; genus Pinus; species Pinus tabuliformis. The sequence goes on from CM062804.1 coordinate 1,134,299,098, forward strand.
TATGGCCTCATAAGCATATCTAGCCTCCACTTTCCCTTTCCCTGATTCGTTGATCTTTGTCCAAACTAGCTTGTCATCTTTCTATGATAGAAAAACCCTATTTTGGAGAGATTTTCCACAAAATTATCCCATTCTAAAGAAAGAGATCCTTGTAATTCTAGTTCTCTTGAGCTAATCCATTGTCCCTATGAGTTGTTGAAAGGGAAGGAAGTGTTTTCTTGGGCTAAAACATATAAATGCCATTGAGGAGGGCTATGAGGGTCTGAGAGAGAGTAGAAGGGTAAATTCCCGCTAGAAAAGGTTATTTGTCAAACCAGACTTGGAAGCCATTCCATACCTTCCACACAATCCCTTTGAAGATCTAGTTGAAGGATGACATTAGTCCCCTTTATGCCATGGAACTAGAATGAACCTATTTAGAGATTGAGAGTTGAATCCAGTCCACTAGGATGATTCTTTTATATACTTATCATTTGTGAGTTGACTCCATAGCCCATTACTAAGAAAATCTCACCAAATTATTTAGAGTTAAATATTTCCCAAACCAAACCATATTTTTTAATCCCCACCCCCATATACTTTTTGGGTTCGAAATGGATTCCCAGTTGGCAAGATGAAATTTGTCCTTTTCCTTCATAACCGACCACAAAAGCTAAAAATTATTTGTCTAATTTGGTTTTGTATGGAGGAAGAAATTTTAACCAAGTTCATACAGAAAATAGGGATACTTTCAAGAACTGGTTTCACAAGAACCAGGTGTCCACCTAAGGAGAGCCACTTGGAGAACCAACACCTAATTTTATGTTCCACTTTTCGGACCAGTCCTCCTTCCTATAACAGTTCAACTTTAATCAGAAACCTATATATTTTACACTCAATTCCAAATCCTCCACTTTACAAGGCCATAAATATGATATCTGAGACAAAACCAAGGCTTCAACATTGTTCTACAGAAACATAGATTTCCTAATACCGAACTCCATTCCTGTTGCAATGAAAAAGGTAAATATTTTTATGCTGTAAGATTTTCATTCTTCCACTGATCCTTCTCTCATAATAAGCACATCGTCTACAAAAAGGAAGGTGGAAATTATATGGGAGGGTGACACTTTAACTCCTTTTATCCTACCTTCCTTTTTTTACTTGAGGATCATTCTAATAGGGCTTCTATGATCAACAAAAATAGCAGGGGGAACAAGACACAACCTTGCTTGAGTCCCCTTGAGCTATGAAAGAAATATAAAGGAAAATCATTAATTAACACAACAAAGGTGGCCGAAGAGACACAGGTCGTGATTCAACAAGTGACTGAATAACCCAGTCCAATTTGGATCAAAAGAAGTCTAATAAAATCCCAGTTTACCATGTCATAGTCTTTGACCATGTTCATTTTAAGAATTTGACCTTTTAATTATTTGTCCTTAATAGAGTGCATGGATTCCTAAGCAATCCCAATTACCTCATGGATTTTCCTTCTTGGAAGGAATCCAAATTTCTCTAAAGAGATGACTTCAACTAGTTTCTCCTTCAGTCTGTTAGCAATAGTTTTAGAAATTATTTTATAAATCAAGCTGCAAAGTGAAATCGTCCTGGAGAGGTTAAAAGACATAATATTAGAGGCTTTTGGAATGAGAGATAAATAGGTGGCAATTATTCATCTATCGAGCCTACCCTTGATTCTAGATTCATCCACTGCTCTAAGCAGGTCAGCTCCTATAAGATCAAAGAAATGGGAGAAGAATTTAGTCATCCGCCCATTCATCCCGGGGCTATTTACTCTAGTACATCCCTTTAAAGTTTTTTCTAACTCCTCCATAGAGACCTATCTTCCAATGTAATTTGATTCCTCCTTAGAAAAAATTGAGGGAAATTATGAACGACCTACATCTATTTCAATAAATTATTTGTATTAGGTCGTTTGGACTGAGGAGAAATGGTCCACAATGGATCTTTTAAGATCAACCTAAGAAGTCCTTGTGATTTCATTCTCGTCTTAAATCTCCCAAATGGTGTTATTGACCCTTGTACAGCTTATATACCTATGAAAAAACTTAGTATTTCAATCTCCACTTGAAATCCAATTTTCCCTAATTTTGATCCTCTAGGATTCTTCTTTTATCCTTATAAATTGATGTTTCCTTGACTCCAAATTACAGAGTTGGTTTTTAATCTCAGCTGAAAAGGAATTTTTAATGAAGGAGTGGTTGAAATGACTAGGAGGTTATTGTTCTCAATGACCTCCAATGTTCATGAGAATGAACATCAATGTGATATTGATAATGTGACAATTATGAATATTTTAGTCCAATACAGGGAGAAATTAAATATTGTGTGTTAAATCTTATTTGCATGATTGGCCCTTGAGAAAACATTCTTGGGTTGTTTTTGGCATTTTTCCACAAACGATTTTTCAGCTCATTGTAATGTAATTCTTACCAATGAATCTAATTTGGGTTAACGAATAAGGGTTTTGGATGCCATATGATCATATATATTGTATTATATATGATAAAAGTTGAAGGTGCAACTCTAAAGATTTTGTTGGTTTTTTAGGTTAATGGTTTATATGGTAAATCTCTAAGTATTATGTATGATTGCTATTGCTTTCTTTTTTGTTTAGAAAGAATCTATGTGTGCATTACTTTGTTGTTAATATATAAAAATTACATTATGGAAGTAGAGCGTAGTATGATAACGAACTTGGTCATCAACCTTGGGAGTGGTCTATATGGTAAATCTCTAAGTATTATGTGTGATTTCTATTGCTTTATTTTTTTTTTAGAAAGAATCCATGTGTGCATTACTTTGTTGTTAATATTTAAAAATTACATTGTGGAAGTAGAGTGTAATATGATAAGGAACTTGGTCATCAACCTTGGGAGTGGTCTATATGGTAAATCTCTAAGTTTTATGTGTGATTGCTATTGCTTTCTCTTTTGTTTACAAAGAATGTATGTACACATTACTTTACTGTTAATATTTAAAAGATTATATTATGGAAGCAGAATATAGTATGATAAGAAACTTGGTTATCAACTTTGGTAAAGACTCCCATTCTAGAACCTCAAACAACTAGATTTCAATCAATTCCATTGAAGTAAATTTCAAAAAAAGAAAAAATACAGGACAAAGACATTGAACAACCAAATTATCTCCCCTCTCGTGTTGATTAAAAAAAAATATAGAATAATCAAAATATAAACATTAACAAACTCTCTATGTGATTTTTCATAGTTATCTTTTATTGTTAACTACACGAAAACCTTTTTAATATAGTATTTCTTAATTTCAATTAAAAAAGATAACTTACATCTAAGGTTATTGACCGTGGCATTATTTTCTTCTCTTTTTGTTATTATAGGATGTACGAGTGTAACTACAACCACTTTTTTAACACAAACGATGACTGTCGTTGTTGAAAGAAACAAAAATTAGATATTTCATTTTCCAAAGTAGTATTAACTAAAATATTTTCAGTCTAGCTGCTATATGTTGAGGGCCAAATATAGCTTAAAAATATTTAATTTGATATAGCCCCCAACTTTGATAACTGGATAAATAGATAACGGGATAAATGGCACAAATGAGGTTAACTAGATTAAAGCTGGATAACCAATGTCATTAGCACCAACAGTAATTACGTAAACCTTAAATCTTTAACTCTCTCTGATTCTACGATTAAGCAACCACTTTGATTGGGGCTACCTCACTGTAATTATTACTTGGTATGGGCTGGCTGTGGTTGGACAGCAAGCTTACCGTCAAAAATTAGTATTCCCCTTTCAGCCTACTCTCCACGGATAGCGATTGGCGTCCGTAATATTGTATGGTAGTGAGAGCAGTGGATACTTTAATATCTTGCGTGGGGGTTATTATGGTATTTCATCACGGGTTAGGCAACGGTTAAGTTATCCAATAAAGTGAAATGAGCTCACCCCCTTCAATCTGTGATCCATGACATGGGGATCAGTGCTTATTGCTTTTTCGTAGTTTTGAGAGAGGGAAGCATAGAGAGAGGGAAGCTGGAAGCTGGAAGCATAGAGAGAGAGAAGCTGGAAGCTTGTTCTGGAAGTCACCTGGAAGCTGGAAGCTTGAAGCTTGTTCTGGAAGTCACCTGGAAGCTGGAAGCTGGTTCTGGAAGTCACCTGGAAGCTGGAAGCTAGGCTGGTTCTGGAAGTCACCTGGAAGCTGGAAGCTGGAAGCATAGAGAGAGAGAAGCTGGAAGCTGGTTCTGGAAGTCACCTGGAAGCTGGAAGCTTGAAGCTGGTTCTAGAAGTCACCTGGAAGCTGGAAGCTGGTTCTGGAAGTCACCTGGAAGCTGGAAGCTTGAAGCTGGTTCTGGAAGTCACCTGGAAGCTGGAAGCTGGAATCATAGAGAGAGAAAACCTAGAAGCTGGTTCTGGAAGTCACCTGGAAGCTGGAAGCTTGAAGCTGGTTCTGGAAGTCACCTGGAAGCTGGAAGCTGGTTCTGGAAGTCACTTGGAAGCTGGAAGCTTGAAGCTGGTTCTGGAAGTCACCTGGAAGCTGGAAGCATAGAGAGAGAGAAGCTGGTTCTGTAAGCTGGAAGCATAGAGAGAGAGAAGCTAGAAGCTGGTTCTGGAAGTCACCTGGAAGCTGGAAGCTTGAAGCTGGTTCTGGAAGTCACCTGGAAGCTGGAAGCTTGAAGCTGGTTCTGGAAGTCACCTGGAAGCTGGAAGCATAGAGAGAGAGAAGCTAGTTCTGGAAGTCACCTGGAAGCTGGTTGTGTAAGGTGTCATAATCAGGGAGAGCAGGAAGTCACACCCAAGATTTTGTTGAGGGTGTGAGAGAGTCAGGATAGGATGGTGTCAGAGTTGGATGATAAAGTCAGGAGATCATTGTTTAGTTTTGGTTTGAAGGTGGGGTGATGGGGCTCCATCAAGGCTGGCCGAAGGTTCAAGGATCAAGGCTGGCTAACAATGGATTAAGAACTATTTAAAGGGTAAATCTGGATTTACCCTTTAAATAGGTCTTAATCCATTGTTAGCCAGCCTTGATCCTTGAACCTTCGGCCAACCTTGATGGAGCCCCATCACCCCACCTTCAAACCAAAACTAAACAATGATCTCCTGACTTTATCATCCAACTCTGACACCATCCTATCCTGACTCTCTCACACCCTCAACAAAATCTTGGGTGTGACTTCCTGCTCTCCCTGATTCTGACACCTTACACAACCAGCTTCCAGCTTCCAGATGACTTCCAGAACCAGCTTCTCTCTCTCTATGCTTCCAGCTTCCAGCTTCCAGGTGACTTCTAGAACCAGCTTCAAGCTTCCAGCTTCCAGGTGACTTCCAGAACTAGCTTCCAGCTTCCAGGTGACTTCCAGGCTTCAAGCTTCCAGCTTCCAGGTGACTTCCAAACCAGCTTCAAGCTTCCAGCTTCCAGGTGACTTCCATAAAGTACAATGGCTCGAAGGCCACCCTTTAGATGTATAATTTCCATAAAGCAACCTTTAGAAAAAAAAAATAACAGACTAGTCGGGGATCCAAGGCCTGATACTAGTAAGTGGCACAAATGAGGTTAACTAGATTAACGCTGGATAACCAATGTCATTAGCACCATAACAGTAATCACGTAAACCTTAAATCTTTAACTCTCTTTGATTCTACGATTAAGCAACCACTTTGATTGAGGCTACCTCACTATAATTATTACTTGGTATGGGTTCGCTGTGGTTGGACAACAAGCTTACTATCGAAAATTAGTATTCCCATTTCAGCCTACTCTCCACGGATAGCGATTGGCGTCCGTAATATTGTATGGTAGTGAGAGCGGTGGATACTTTAATATCTCGCGTGGGGGTTATTATGGTATTTCATCACGGGTTAGGCAACGGTTAAGTTATCCAATAAAGTGAAATGAGCTCACCCCCTTCAATCTGTGATCCATGACATGGGGATCAATGCTTATTTCTCTTTCGTAGTTTTGAGAGAGGGAAGCATATAGAGAGGGAAGCTGGAAGCTGGAAGCATAGAGAGAGAGAAGCTGGAAGCTGGTTCTGGAAGTCACCTGGAAGCTGGAAGCTTGAAGCTGGTTCTGAAAGTCACCTGGAAGCTGGAAGCTGGTTCTGGAAGTCACCTGGAAGCTGGAAGCTTGAAGCTGGTTCTGGAAGTCACCTGGAAGCTGGAAACTAGTTCTGGAAGTCACCTAGAAGCTGGAAGCTTGAAGCTAGTTCTAGAAGTCACGTGGAAGCTGGAAGCATAGAGAGAGAGAAGCTGGAAGCTGGTTCTGGAAGTCACCTGGAAGCTGGAAGCTTGAAGCTGGTTCTGGAAGTCACTTGGAAGCTAGAAGCTGGAAGCATAGAGAGAGAGAAGCTGGTTCTCGAAGCTGGAAGCATAGAGAGAGAGAAGCTAGAAGCTGGTTCTGGAAGTCACCTGGAAGCTGGAAGCTTGAAGTTGGTTCTGGAAGTCACCTGGAAGCTGGAAGCTGGTTCTGGAAGTCACCTCGAAGCTGGAAGCTTGAAGCTAGTTCTGGAAGTCACCTGGAAGCTGGAAGCTGGAAGCATAGAGAGAAAGAAGCTGGTTCTGGAAGCTGGTTCTGGAAGTCACCTGGAAGCTGGAAGTTGGTTGTGTAAGGTGTCAGACTCAGGGAGAGCAGAAAGTCACACCCAAGATTTTGTTGAGGGTGTGAAAGTGTCAGGATAGGATGGTGTCAGAGTTGGATGATAAAGTCAGGAGATCATTGCTTAGTTTTGGTTTGAAGGTGGGGTGATGGGGCTCCATCAAGGCTGGCCGAAGGTTCAAGGATCAAGGCTGGCTAACAATGGATTAAGACCTATTTAAAGGGTAAATCCAGATTTACCCTTTAAATAGGTCTTAATCCATTGTTAGCCAGCCTTGATCCTTGAACCTTCGGCCAGCCTTGATGGAGCCCCATCACCCCACCTTCAAACCAAAACTAAACAATGATCTCCTGACTTTATCATCCAACTCTGACACCATCCTATCCTGACTCTCTCACACCCTCAACAAAATCTTGGGTGTGACTTCCTGCTCTCCCTGATTCTGACACCTTACACAACCAGCTTCCAGCTTCCAGATGACTTCCAGAACCAGCTTCTCTCTCTCTATGCTTCCAGCTTCCAGCTTCCAGGTGACTTCTAGAACCAGCTTCAAGCTTCCAGCTTCCAGGTGACTTCCAGAACTAGCTTCCAGCTTCCAGGTGACTTCCAGAACCAGCTTCAAGCTTCCAGCTTCCAGGTGACTTCCATAAAGTACAATGGCTCGAAGGCCACCCTTTAGATGTATAATTTCCATAAAGCAACCTTTAGAAAAAAAAAATAACAGACTAGTCGGGGATCCAAGGCCTGATACTAGTAAGTGGCACAAATGAGGTTAACTAGATTAACGCTGGATAACCAATGTCATTAGCACCATAACAGTAATCACGTAAACCTTAAATCTTTAACTCTCTTTGATTCTACGATTAAGCAACCACTTTGATTGAGGCTACCTCACTATAATTATTACTTGGTATGGGTTCGCTGTGGTTGGACAACAAGCTTACTGTCGAAAATTAGTATTCCCCTTTCAGCCTACTCTCCACGGATAGCGATTGGCGTCCGTAATATTGTATGGTAGTGAGAGCGGTGGATACTTTAATATCTCGCGTGGGGGTTATTATGGTATTTCATCACGGGTTAGGCAACGGTTAAGTTATCCAATAAAGTGAAATGAGCTCACCCCCTTCAATATGTGATCCATGACATGGGGATCAATGCTTATTTCTCTTTCGTAGTTTTGAGAGAGGGAAGCATATAGAGAGGGAAGCTGGAAGCTGGAAGCATAGAGAGAGAGAAGCTGGAAGCTGGTTCTGGAAGTCACCTGGAAGCTGGAAGCTTGAAGCTGGTTCTGGAAGTCACCTGGAAGCTGGAAGCTGGTTCTGGAAGTCACCTGGAAGCTGGAAGCTTGAAGCTGGTTCTGGAAGTCACCTGGAAGCTGGAAACTAGTTCTGGAAGTCACCTAGAAGCTGGAAGCTTGAAGCTAGTTCTAGAAGTCACGTGGAAGCTGGAAGCATAGAGAGAGAGAAGCTGGAAGCTGGTTCTGGAAGTCACCTGGAAGCTGGAAGCTTGAAGCTGGTTCTGGAAGTCACCTGGAAGCTAGAAGCTGGAAGCATAGAGAGAGAGAAGCTGGTTCTCGAAGCTGGAAGCATAGAGAGAGAGAAGCTAGAAGCTGGTTCTGGAAGTCACCTGGAAGCTGGAAGCTTGAAGTTGGTTCTGGAAGTCACCTGGAAGCTGGAAGCTGGTTCTGGAAGTCACCTCGAAGCTGGAAGCTTGAAGCTAGTTCTGGAAGTCACCTGGAAGCTGGAAGCATAGAGAGAAAGAAGCTGGTTCTGGAAGCTGGAAGCTGGTTCTGGAAGTCACCTGGAAGCTGGAAGTTGGTTGTGTAAGGTGTCAGACTCAGGGAGAGCAGAAAGTCACACCCAAGATTTTGTTGAGGGTGTGAAAGTGTCAGGATAGGATGGTGTCAGAGTTGGATGATAAAGTCAGGAGATCATTGTTTAGTTTTGGTTTGAAGGTGGGGTGATGGGGCTCCATCAAGGCTGGCCGAAGGTTCAAGGATCAAGGCTGGCCCGGATTTACCCTTTAAATAGGTCTTAATCCATTGTTAGCCCTTTAAATAGGTTTTAATCCAATGGATTAAGACCTATTTAAAGGGTAAATCCGGGCCAGCCTTGATCCTTGAACCTTCGGCCAGCCTTGATGGAGCCCCATCACCCCACCTTCAAACCAAAACTAAACAATGATCTCCTGACTTTATCATCCAACTCTGACACCATCCTATCCTGTCTCTCTCACACCCTCAACAAAATCTTAGGTGTGACTTCCTGCTCTCCTTGATTCTGACACCTTACACAACCAGCTTCCAGCTTCCAGGTGACTTCCAGAACCAGCTTCTCTCTCTCTATGCTTCCAGCTTCCAGCTTCCAGGTGACTTCCAGAACCAGCTTCAAGCTTCCAGCTTCCAGGTGACTTTGAGAACCAGCTTCCAGGTGACTTCCAGAACCAGCTTCAAGCTTCTAGCTTCCAGGTGACTTCCAGAACCAGCTTCCAGCTTCCAGGTGACTTCCAGAACCAGCTTCAAGCTTCCAGCTTCCAGGTGACTTCCAGAACCAGCTTCAAGCTTCCAGCTTCTAGGTGACTTCCAGAACTAGCTTCCAACTTCTCTCTCTCTATGCTTCCAGCTTCCAGCTTCCAGGTGACTTCCAAAACCAGCTTCAAGCTTCCAACTTCCAGGCGACTTCCAGAACAAGCTTCCAGCTTCTCTCTCTCTATGCTTCCAGCTTCCAGCTTCCAACTTCCAGTTACAACTTCCGGCTTCCAGCTTCCAGGTGACTTCCAGAACCAGCTTCCAGCTTCCAGGTGACTTCCAAAACTAGCTTCAAGCTTCCAGCTTCCAGGTGACTTCCAGAACCAGCTTCCAGCTTCTCTCTCTCTATGCTTCCAGCTTCCAGGTGACTTCCAGAACTAGCTTCAAGCTTCCAGCTTCCAGGTGACTTCCAGAACCAGCTTCAAGCTTCCAGCTTCCAGGTGACTTCCAGAACCAGCTTCCAGCTTCTCTCTCTCTATGCTTCCAGCTTCTAGCTTCCCTCTCTCATAACTACGAAAAAGCAATAAACACTAATCCCCATGTCATGGATCACAGATTGAAGGGGGTGAGCTCATTTCACTTTATTGGATAACTTAACCGTTGCCTAACCCGTGATGAAATACCATAATAACCCTCACGCGAGATATTAAAGTATCCACCGCTCTCACTACCATACATTATTACAGACGCCAATCGCTATCCGTGGAGAGTAGGCTGAAAGGGGAATACTAATTTTCGACGGTAAGCTTGCTGTCCAACCACAGCCAGCCCATACCAAGTAATAATTACAGTGAGGTAGCCCCAATCAAAGTGGTTGCTTAATCGTAGAATGAGAGAGAGTTAAAGATTTAAGGTTTACGTGATTACTGTTATGGTGCTAATGACATTGGTTATCCAGCTTTAATCTAGTTAACCTCATTTGTGCCACTTACTAGTATCAGGCCTTGGATCCCTTTACCTATAAATTAATAACCTTGTACTAACAAATTAGGCTCTACAGTATATATATATATATATCTATAGATATATATATATATAGATAAAATATTACCCATAATTTTTCATGGATACCAAGTCAAACACCCCTTTCCCAACCTCATTAGTAAAATATTCAACTATTTACATTGCATGTTACCCTTTATTGTGGGAGAAGCAAAGCACACATATACATAATTTAGTAATATTCCTATAAGTTATTGTAACACATTAAAATAAATAGGATCTCCACTGAAAAATAGAAATGAGAGACAAATAATGCCTTTACCTATAAATTAATAACCTTCTACTAACAAATTAGGCTCTACAGTTATTAGTAAATTAGGCTCTACAGTTATTGGTAATTTTATATATATAAAATATTGCCCATAATATTTCATGGATACCAAGTCAAACACCCCTTTCCCAACCTCATTAGTAAAATATTCAATTATTTACATGGCATGTTACCCTTTATTGTGGAACAAGCAAAGCACACATATACCTAATTTAGTAATATTCCTATAAGTTATTGTAACGCATTTTTAATGGATACCAAGTCAAACACCCCTTTCCCAACCTCATTAGTGAAATATTCAATTATTTACATGGCATGTTACCCTTTATTGTGGGACAAACAAAGCACACATATACCTAATTTAGTAATATTCCTATAAGTTGTTGTAACACATTAAAATAAATAGGATCTCCACTGAATTGGGATTGAGTATGTTTAATAATTTTTCCAAAAATATAAGCAAAGCACATATGTACATAATTTAGTAATATTCTAGAACACATTAAAATAATTAGGCTATCCATTGAAATTGGGATTGAGTATGTTTAATAAGTTTTCAAAAAATATAATTAATGTTTAAATGTAATTTGGTAGTTGAGATTTATTTATCTGTGGGCGAATAATAAATAATGTAATATATTGGCTTTGATTTCTTCAAATAATTTATATCATTTAAAAAAGTATTTCCTTTTTCCCAAAAATATAAAAAAAAAAATAACTTAATTCCAAGTACAAAGATAAATCCGCATAACGATTTATATTTTTATTTCACTCTCATCCATTAAAACATATAAATTTTATTATATTTATTTTAAAACATAAAGTTACAAGCATCTAGTACAGAAAGTTAAAATTAATAAGAAATAATAGTTTGGTGGCGGGGTTGGGGCGCACGAGGGGTATAAGGGCTCTTTCGATATATATATTATCGAGGGTAGGAAACTTCATAAGCAAATCAAATTTGGTTTAGTTTGTAGGATTAGGTTTAATAAATTTTTTTTTTTTTTTTAGGGATGGTAATAAAAGATTTTATGTTTAGTGGGTTATTTTTTTGTTGGTTAAATCATAGAGCTTAATCTTGATAGTTTCTAGAGAATTGAGTTTATAATTTATATGGTAGAGCTGTTTTAATTATAAGATTTAATTTCGTTAGTTTCTAGATAATTAAATTTTTAATTTTTATAGTAAAAGTACTTTAACTACAAGATTTAACAAATTTTCGTAACTCTCAAAATTAAGTATAGAAAAATAATTTTTAATTAATAATAAGATTTATTAAAGATTTAATTAATTTATTGAATGTATCTGTGGATGATTATTTTAATTTAAAAATATAAAGATATCGTTTTCAATTATCTTAAATGTCAGCAGATGGATTTTAAAGTGATTTAGTGTGACAATCAAAGTTGTATCAAACGCTCTGAGAATCCAATTTTTCATGATCGGTTCAAGCATATCGACATTTGGTATCACCATCTACGAGATTGTGTGTAGAAGATAATCACGTTGTTGGAATAGATTCCTACAGAGGAGAAGGATGCAGATATTTTAACAAAGGCATTGTCAAGATGCAAATTCGAGTTTCATAGAAGAAGGATCAGGGTAGTAGATAATCCCTTTCTTGTTGAGAGGAAGCATTGAAAAATGCAACAACAAAATCCTAATTTAATTTTGTCCTTGAATTAAATTAGGAATTAAATTGTAATTCTAATTCTCATAGCAACTTGTAATAGTTAACTAAGTTGATTTGACATATTTGGCTTAAGTAATTCGAATTGGGAGTCTATCTAGAGTCATGTAGAGTGGTTCTTAAATTTTAGGGGCCAAGCTTGAGTTTATTTTGAGTTGTAATTATTTAACTCAGTTTAAATGAGTTAAATTCAGTTAAACTAGTTCCAACTAATGGAGGAATTAGTGGGAGATCCCGTAGTGGGGTGTAACCAAGACTTCTCAAACAGTAAACTGAAGATTAACTCATAATTAACTCATGCATGTCAGATCAGAGAAAGACCTAGTTGAGATTGGAGTTCAGGTACAATGTATTATCATTTGAATTGTACAAGTGGTGTGTGCAATAAAAGGAAGACCTATGGGGATTGCACAATTCATTATTGAGGAATTTCTCGATTAAATATGGGTTAATTCCCTAGGAAATTGCGTAAGGAAATAGGAGCTTGGCAGGCAGCAGATTTGGCTAAGTATTGGGCAGAGCTTGTTTATGAAGCAGTGAGATAGATTGAGATAGTGCAGAGGTTACATTAGGGGAATTTTGAGGTCTAAAATGGGCATCTTAAGAAAAATGTACAACCAAAATAAACTTATAAGAAGCAATAGGATTCAAAATGATGATGTCAACCATGGGGGATTATTCACCATTTTTGAAGTAAAAAAGTAAAAAGATTAAAAAATAATAAAATAATAAAACTATTTTTTCAACTCGTATTTTTAATTTATCTCCCTAAGGTTTTACTCAAATTTTGAGCAAGAGTACTCATTGGATGAAAAATTTAGTTCCTCATCCAAGGAGTATCCATGTCACATACTTAACTTCCAACCATCGTCTATGTTAAGATTAATTTCATGTTTTTCAATTTCAATGGCCTCTCTAAGCTTCCTATGATGGAAGTGATCAACCCTAGCGGTGACTCAAGAATCCTCAATGCAGACATGGTGTTTGGATTTCACCGCATGTTCAGCTAAAGCTTAGGAACGCGAACGTTGTGCTTAATATCTATTGCATGTTGTTAGATTATTTGGTTAATGGAGCGTCTAGTTTCCCTGATGTAGGGAATCCCATAGGAACAAGGGATTGAGTAGACCCCTTTCATGTCTTTAGTGTTTACATGGTCTTTAAAAAATCTAAGAGAATTTCTAATAGTATTAAGGGGTTTGAAGGTAGCATAAACTTTGTTCTTTTTTAGAATATGAGAAATCTTATCGGTAGTCCCCTAGATAAACAAAAGATTAACAATGGAGATTTGATTATCATGAGAAGGTTTAACCTTTTATTCTTTATTGGCTCTTTGAAAGGCTTTAAGGCCCTGATGCTCGCTATAGCCATTATTTTCAAAAAATTTCAGAAGATAAGATTTTTCCCCGCAAAAAGTTTAATTCCTAACAGCTAATTCCTAACGACTAACTCTGGAATGGGATGCATCTTCGCTACTTAAACATTTGGATCGCATGATCTTTTCACCATTGTCTTGACGATGAACCACATTAGATGGTTCGAAATGTCGATGAACTACTTATGATGTGATTAATCCAAAAGATATTATCAAAAATAGATTTAATTATTGATAAATTAACTTCAAACCTCATAATCAGGTCAATCTCAAACCAATAAAAAATTTGGAATATGTTTTTATAAAAAATAAAAATATTTTTATAATTAACATTTATTTAATATATAAATATTTTAAATTATTATAAAACTATGGAAATAAATGTTTTTTTTTTCAAATAAACTAATTAAAACTCAAACACTGATTTGACAAAGTGATTACAGTAGGCTTAGTGTAACTAATAGATGAAATAGTTATTTTGTCATAATCGTGCAATGTGATTTCGAGCAACATTTTGATTTCTTGTTACCTAAAATACATTTTTGAATGCATGAATGGATTAGGTGTCCTAAACAACCTCTGGGGCACTAGAAATTTGCATATTAAACAACTTAAACTTATGATTCTTAAAATTATCTACTCAATTTTGGACATAATTAACTAGAAAAAATGATCTATACAGAGTCATTTCTTTTATTAATTAAACTACGAAATTACAATATACTCTACAATTAACCAATATAATAATCAATGCAAAAATGATCAACTAATATAATAATCAATTCAAAAATATATAAAATATATTTATGATTAAATTACTTTTATCTATTAGACTATTAAATCAATTGAATTTTTACACTACAATTACATTAAATTACAACTACACATTGATTAATTTAACAATTTGCCAACTTGTACATAATCATATGTAATTTCTAATATTAGGTTAAATTACAATTTTATCATTGATTGAGGCTTTTGTGATCCATATTTTGTATATTGGAAATCTTTTAGTAAAATTCACATTACAATTATTGTTTCTATGTGTTTCAAACCACCTAGTTGGTTCATCGTCGCACTAAGATGAAGAACCTAATTTTGACGAGAGAATAAATAATGAAAACTATGCAGAAAGAAATAATTCCAATGATTAAAATATAATGAAAATATCATAAAGAGAGATTATTAATAAAAATTATTCAAAGATTATTTCAACTACTTTTCAAACATATATTAATTAATAAATAAATAACAATTCAAAATAATCAAATAATATAAAGGAAAAAAAACAAGAAAAAGCAATAAAGAACAAGAAAAACAAAAGACGATTTTATTAAAAGTCAAACACAACAAATATCACATGGTCAAAATTAAATAATATAATAAATAATGAAAAGAATATATCAAAATTGAGAATAAAAAATTAATTAATACATTAAAAATTAATTCTCAATAAATAAATATAAATTATTTAAAAGTAACAATAAATTAGACTAATAAACAATGATGAGAGTAATTAGAAAAAAAATAATAAAATAATATTTTTTTTGTAAGCTTGATAGATCTTTCCATTTTCATTAAATATAAGCAAGCTACATCCACATATGAATAGTTAGGTGGTATCAACTTGCCCAGAGGGAAACCAAGTCTGTTGGCCACCTAATAGCATGATAAGTCATCTAGTAGCAAAAAATAATAAGTCTTTCTACCCAAGCTATATAAATTTGTATGTCTTTGCCTTGTCTAAATATTATTCGCCTATGAATGTAAAATATTTATCACCAACATTATGCCTTAAAAACCATCTCTTTATGATGTATTGGTGAGAAACAAATATTTGTTTGTTTTTCTCCCTTCCTATTCCAACATTAAGCGTATCAATTCTATTTTGAAGAGTAGGAGAAGGTTGACATAATGAAGTTTGGGAAAGCTAAAGTGATGGACATAAAGCATTTATAAAAATAGTTTCTTCTTGAACATAGACTAATAATAAGGAGAAATACCCATTGCTCCTTTTGGTGTAATTATGTCCACTTAATTAGTACTGGTTAAGGCATTATTCCAATTCCTTAAGGTTCTCAAATACAATATTCTGCAGGCCAAATTTTTATTTATTGCCTTAGCCACTCTATTTCCTTGGAGATAGTAGTTAGTTGGATAACAAATAATTATGCCCTTATCTAATGAAAACTCAAATAATTGTGATGAAGAGAAATATGAAGTGTTCTAAAATACAATAACCAAAGGAATTATAAATCTTATGGTGAAAAACTATTTAAGAAACTGAATGATAATATTTATGTTTACTTGCACTAATGGTATATCCTCAGCCCACGTAATGAAATAGTTAGTTGTGTTTAATATTTACTTGTGATGCTTTGAAGAACATTGATTTCTCCCATTATGTCTATACCCCATTGTTTGAAATGTTTACTAAGCTACAATGTTATTGATACCTTTTTCTCTCTTCCAATGCTTAGTTGATAGATTTTGTATTTTCTAATGTAAGCATAGTAATCATTAAATAGCATGGACCAATAATAACCAACTCTATCTTGTGAATTGTTGTCTCACCAATAAAACTACCTTCGACTATCCATCATGGATATCTTTCAAGACTTATTCAGCATCACTAGCACCATTATTTTCAAAACAATGCAGTAAAACTCCATTATAATTCCATTAGAATAGGATACCATTCAAAAGGTTGTATAGTATGCATTTCAAGCATAAGGCATCTTTTTTCCTTTGATTTTGTGTGGTTAGGACTCATCACATGGTGAAATGTATTTTTCAAGTATGAATACCTTGAATCAATTTATTCTTTTCTTTTTGTTCTATATTTTATTTCCTGGGTTTTTATGTCTTTCTTCTTTGTTGGTGATTATTCCTTTCCCCTTTATTGGCCCTCTTTTCTTATACACCACATTTTATTTTCCTTTTCCTTCTTATTTATTAACCTTAGCTCTATTTCTCTTCACCATATCTTTATCTAGCACCTCAAGATGGACCTCCATCGAAGATATAAAACATTGAGAAAAAGATAATGGATGTGGCATATCTAGAATTCTTTGTCAATATCGCACCCTGTAGAAGCCTAAAATTAGAGACCATGAATCAAAGTTGGAAGGAATGTAGAGGATTTCATTAATTAGAAATATGAACTCATTTTCCCGTTCTTCTTCTTCCTTTGCTACATAATCTTATGATTTACAAAATCCTTGACCTTGTACAACATGAGTAGGTTTAAGTTGAATTCCATAATCTTGGATGATTAGTACGCACCTCCATCTTCTCTCCTACCCCTATTGAATGAGAAATGATTGAATAGTAGGGTGAGGGGCTACTCAAACTAAGTACATGATAAGCATTAATGATCAAACCTTTCTAGCATTCAACCATTCCACAACTAGCAACAATAAGTGAATAATCATTAGGTACAAATATTTCATTCTTTATAGCTTCTTTCAATTAAGAAAATAGAGTAACATCCTTATCCATATAATGGGACTAGGCTCAACTATCCATTCACTTTGAGAAGTTATATCATGAAATGTTTAAGAAGTACCAATAGAAAATGTATAGTTATCTACCTTACATTCTAAACTTTGGTTATATAGTTTGGTTAATATTTCAATGAACATGTCTACCCCAAATTTCTTCAATTTATGTTCTAGGTACATATTATTTTGCCAAAAAACCTCTTATGCATGTACCAATTGCCCACAATATTGGTGAGTCGATTTTTTTCTACATTTCTTAATTGAATTTTAATCACCATCCTTCTTGTTAGTTTGGTCAACATGTTAATGTTCTTTTTGTTAATGACCTATTTTTTGTAATTCTATTGAAATATTCCCTTTAGCAAGTGGCCATATTTCTTGACCTCAATTTTCCCTTGATTACACTCTACATCTTACTGAACGTTTAAATATGTAAGTAAAAGAAATAAATATCCTTTGACTATTATTATGTGTGATTGTGAATTTACATTAAAGGTATTTGTTATAGGAACTACATGATGAGCATTTTCTATGGAAGTGATAGGATAATCATATGGTATAGAATTTGTATGATGAATTACCATCATGAATGGACGAGGTTTTATAGTTGATCATTAACCACGAACGACAATTTCCACTCAATCCATTGGGATTCCAAGCTATTCTCCTAGTTTTATTCCTCAAGAATAGAATGTTCTTGTAAAAGGAATAACCACACATTTTTATTTTTGTGGAAAATATAAGATTGTTTCATAGTTTTGGGTGGTAGTTAATATGGATTAGATAATTGATTCACAACCTAATTGTGCCTTAATTTTGGTACATTATAATGTATAAAAGGGGTTTCTCAACTACAAATAGAGGATATCATTTTTGTCTTGATCTTATGAACATATATGTTGTATCTAAGTTTAACTTAATATTAAGAGAAATTCAATTTATTTGTGATTATGTATGTGCATTTCTTGAGGACAATTAGTTAGCCGCTAATTTCTTTCCATGATACTCTACTCCATGAGGAGGGCTCACTCCCTTAAGTAAGTATCATTTTGTATTAATAGTTTAGATATATTATTGATAGCATAGATGACTTCATGATTACATAAATAGATTTATGTTAGTGTGAATGTATTATTGTCTTCATAGTTAAGTTATTAATCCTTTCATTTTGATTTATTCTAAGAATAATTGAAAAATACAAGATTGAATCAAAGACTTGTTGATTAATCTGTGTGTTATTGTTTGTTTCCATTATTTGAACTTTCTATTAAATATTAAATGAATAACACTTCGAAATATAACAATAGAAGTATTTTCCATGATATTGGTTTAAATATTGATTAGATTTCACTTTATTTTTATTTAAAACAAACTTATGGCTGTTAATAAATTGTGGCTTATAAAGACAATGTGTAACATCTTTAAATTAAAGAAAATTATCTTAGTTTGACAAGTAAATGGTTTGATGAGTTGTTCGTTTCTAAACATAGTTAATTTACCTCAACATTTTTGCATTGTTTTTAGAGAGGTTGTCCATGGCACAACAATACATCAAATGTTGGTTTTATTTGGCACCTACAATTGAAACTCCTGGAAGGTGGTTGATAACAAGAACCTCTAATCAATTATGTCTAGATTCTTTTCATTTTAATTTTAGAAGAATGAGTATAATTTCCTTGAACACGGGGAATAATAAGTGGTAAGACAAGAGGTAACAACCAACGCATTCACCAGGAAATTCTAAGGTGAGATTTTATTCACCATTGGCAATGCTTGTAGTTTGAATGAATAGAAAAAATAACCCCCAAGCATCTGATGCAATTAAAGTCGATATTAATAATAACCATTTTATAGGTGGACAAGGAGGACCAAGACTAAAAGGATGAAAAGACCCTGCAAAGGAGAAACTTGTAAAAATTCTTCCTTCCAACTCATCCTTTGAGGAAGAAGTGGAGTATTCCTCCATGGGAAGGACGAGGAGAGGTGGGAGAACTAATCAATGGGAAACTAACTCCAAGTTTGAATCTCAAAACAATCCAATTGTTGAACCATTCAATTTTGTACGGTTTGAAGAGTCGAGAGTGGTGGAGAGATTAGAATTCCCTAAGATAATAATGGTAGAAGAATAGGTAGCCTCTAATATGACTTTTTAAAAGTTCCAATGGAGATATTGACTAGGAAGCCCCAATGCAAATATTCCTCTCTTAGCTCTTCCTAACATTCATGGGCTATCAAGAAAATATCCTGACAAATTTTTCTTTGAGTTTGATGTTTTTTGTTAAATCTGTGGCTATAATTCAAATGCCTAGAAGTTAAATTTATTTCCATCCACCCACAATAATGTTACATTAAATTGGTTCATGGGGCTTAGTTGAAAACCTACCAACACCTAGAACAACATGAAGTAGAAATTCCCACTGAAGTACCAAGACTATTGCAAGACAAGAGATCTATGAGAGGAGATCTTTAAAATGGCCTAAAGAGAAGATGAGAGATTAGAATATTATAGAGAGTAGTTTTAGTACAATATTTTTAGGTCCAATATCAAATTAGACAAAATTACACCACATACTATCATCCTCAAGGGGATAAAATGTGAATTCATAGATCTCTTAAATATCATGGGTGGGGGAGATATTTCCCAAGAAGACTATGATGATATTTTTGAGATATGTATAAAGTATTCTAGATGGATCTCTAATAAAGGAGAAGGATCGAGAGATGTCCTCACTAGAATTATGAGGAAAATTATAGGCAGAGTTACTCATGTAGAAATGGGTACTATATTGGACAATTTTAAAACATATAGCCTTAGCTCATTGGATTTGCAGATTGATACTCTACAAAACTGACAAACGTAGGCCAGATTTGAAAAATAATTTTCTATATTTTGTTCAAAATGCATATAAACCCCTTGAGAGAGATCCCACTTAACACTATTGATATTTTTAGGATTTGTGAACAAGATCACACAACTAACAAGTACCCTTCCTTTCCAAAATTGAAAGTAGTCTACCAAGGTTATAATGAAGAATGGAACAACATTACTTAATCTTTAGCCTTGGTAGCCTTGACTGAAAGGTATGGGTCATAACCCTTCTCAATTTTCTATTGATTATTCTTTTAAACAACACTTTTAGTATCCTTCCCCATCCCATCCATGGTACCATTCTACACCTTGGAAACCATGACCACCACAACCAAGTATCAAATATCAATGGCCACAAAATTGGAAGGTAATCCCTTATGGAAGCACACAAATTTTCCAACAATAATAACCCCATCAAGGAGGTCAAAAATTTCCTCAACAATCACAATTATAATTGCCACCAATTAATCCCCTTCCATAAGCACAACTTCCAATGAAACCCACACCTAACCCAAACAATAAAGCCACCCAACATGATTCAATTGTTGAATGGAAATAATATCCTACATGTTCTATTTACCCTATTGAATTTCAATACATTCAATTACGATAATGAAGAAAAATAAGAAATAAGGCTTCCCCAGTTATTTTTTATCATGATGACGAATCCAATGAACCAATAGAAAATCATAATAATATACATCCCCTATACCATTATTTTATTAAACCACAACCCCTCCCCCCCCTTAGAAACTTAGTCCAACCATAGTCTTTAGGTTCTAAACAACTACCTCCCTTCTTAGGAAGGTTAAGCCTAGAAAAAACCTTAAATCAACTTGAGTTTGATTTACTGGGAGAACCCTAAAATGTGTGTATCAAACTTCCTTTATTACAAGAAATAAAGAATGTTCTAGTTATGCTAAAATTACTAGAGTTATGTATTAAAAAGCTTGGTAGGAAATTGAAGGAGCCCCAAACTATTCATGTAATCAGTCAATTAGTAAATTTGATGTTAGGAAAATCTTTGATTTGATGACGAGATCTAAGACAATTAATAAGGTATTACAAACTCATGTGCATTGATTTGTCTATGTTATTTTATGCAATGGATCGATAAGATTGCAAAATACACAGATAATGAAGCAGTAAAGAAGCATAATAGACAACACACATAAACACAACAAGTTTAATAAGGAGTTCACGGAATACTCCTAGGCTACATTTCCTGGTCCGGCCTTCAGTGGTGACCTCTCTATTATGTCTTCAACGCAGAGTTTTACAACATTGAGCTGAATTTGAGCCTCACACAACAGATACAAAACAATAAGGCTTTACTTGGATCCCCCAAGTCTCTTCTGAGTACACAGACTCTCCTCACAGACTCTTTATCTCTGTTGCTCTGTCTCAACACTACTGCACTACTGCTTACCTTTGTTTCTGTCTTCTGTGGCTTTAAAGCCAATCTGCTCTACCTGTTCGTTTCCTCTTCTCGGCTTTCTGTTTCCCGGCCTCTATCTACTCGAATCCCTCTTCTAGCATTAAATAATCATTGTATAACACCTTTAGGGGATGTGGCCACCTATTCTGTAACGGATGAGTGCATCGGGCCTTTGAAATCCTTGAAACGACCATTTTTTTTATTTACACAGAGAAACACGTTCGAACATAGGAAAAATCGCCAAACACTGTTCACCCGGACTTCAAATATTATGAATTCACTTTAGAACTCCTATCAGGTCCACCTTTGTAGCAATATCACATCTCCATCGTTGAACTGGGATATCCAGATCCAACGGTCATGGTTCATTTCGGGTGGCCCTTTCGTATGGGAGTTAATCATCCGATGAAGGTGGTTTTCTCTCCCCTCGGCATGGACATGTGGCAGCCAAAGTATGGGCTCAGGCGAAGCCCAGCCTAAACCACTTTCTGCCTTTGGCCCACCCGAAACCCCGCTTATATCGTGATTTTATTTACATTTGGAAAAACGTTAAAAACACTAAAATCCCATAAAAATGGCTTTGGGTGGATTTGAAATATTCTACAATTGTGTTCACAAGCCCTTCGGGTCCGGGTCTCATCGCATCGACGCTTCGCTTCGCATTTCATTTAATAAACGAAACATGTGAAAATACATTAAAAATGATATTAAACAGATCTCAAATCTTATGCAATAACGTTTATATATCCATCGGGTCCGGCTAATCGCATCACATTTATATATATGTATAAGCCCCGCTCCACTGAGTTTGTCGATTTCGATATCGTGATGCGATTGATCGCAATCATATATCGCAATAACCCCGGGCCATTTGGGGAGCTATTTGCCGATTGTGATTTTGTGATGCAACGTGGGCCATTAATCTGTGCGCTTGATCGACGGTCCTCGTTGACTCCGCCGATCGCCATCACAAGTTTCGTATGGTTTCTACCGATAACCTCCGATAGCCTTTGTCGATTGTGATTTGACAACCAGATCTGGACCGTTGATCAGCCAGATCTGACAGCTATTGTGCATTCACTGTTCAAGCCTCCGAAACTCTATTTTTCACTGTTTTCTTGTGTTTTTCACCTCCCGATAGTGTTTTTTGTTGTTTTATGACGGTTTTCCCATGAGATAATTTTGATCTTTTGAATGATTTTGAAGACTTAGATAGTATTCAAGGATCCATTTGGATCATGCCTTCCCACTGAAAAAGGCTTTTGGACCACCAAAAGTTGGTTTTTAAGCATCAATCAAGTGAGGATACAACTCTCTCACTTGCCCAATCTCTATCCATCTTGCACTGCTTGGTTTTGAACCTTTGAGTCCTATCCTGAGGTACTCAACATCCCCTCTACGCGTAGTTCTCACCTTCCTGTCCAGAACTATGTCTTCCTTCAACTCATTGAGATATTCAGGCAACAGATCATCAATAGAAGGCAACTGACTTTGCTCTTCTGGATCTTCAATCAAAGAAGGTTCAAACAGTCTCAAGTTCTCTGCATTAACTACTGAATAAATGTGCATGTAAGCTGGCAAATCAAGCCGAAAAGCGTTCTCACCAATTTTCTCAAGTATCTTGAAAGGCCCATACCTTATTGGCTTCAGCTTCTTTCCTTCACCTTGCATTTTTTCCTTGCTGATATACAACCAGACTTGATCATCGACTTGGAAGCTATGCTCCATCCGATGCTTATCATGCGTTGCCTTGTACTTGGCTTGGCTCTTTTCCAGCTATTCCTGCATTGCTTGGTGAATTTCCTGGATCTATTTGATGAACTTAGTTGCTTTATCCACATCATTGTGTCCATCAACTGTTATGTCTTTACTAAGGACAAAATCCAAGGGAGACCTTGGTGTAAAACCAAAACAAGTCTCAAAAGGAGATCTTTGTGTAGAAGAATGTTTAGCACGGTTGTAAGCATGTTGCACATAACATAAATGTTCATCCTAAAGTTTGGGATGCTTGCTACAATATCCCCTGAGTAATTGGATCACTATCCTGTTGACCACCTCTATTTGGCCATCTGTTTGTGGATGAAAGGTTGTGCTCTTCTTTAGTCTAGTGTCCATTAATTCCCATAGACTTGACCAAAACTTCCCAACAAATCGGGAATCTCGATCAGATACTATGGAAGTGGATGAAAGGTTGTGCTCTTCTTCAGTTTGGTGGCCATTAATTCCCATAGACTTGACCAAAACTTCCCAACAAATCAGGAATCTCGATCAGATACATGCTGAAAGAACAACTTTGCTATTTGTTCAGCTGTAATTTGCTTGTTACAAGGTATTAAAATACACATTTTGCTGAACCTGTTCACAATAACATATAAATAGTCATGACCTTTTCTAGATTTTGGCAGTCCCCCAACAAAGTCCATGGAAACACTTTCCCAAGGATGAGAAGGAACTGGAAGTGGAGTGTACAAGCCTAGTTTTCTATTGTTGGGCTTGCTTTTAGCACACATGGTACACCTTTTAATATATCTAGAAATTGTTTCATACATTCTTGGCCAATAACAAAATCTTTGCAGTTGTGCAACTGTTTTACTTACACCAAAATGACCTGATATTAGAGAAGCGTGTTCTTCTTGGATTATGTTAACTCTTTCAGTTTGAGGAATGCATTACTTTCCCAAATGATACAAGAGTTGGTCCTTAACATGATAATCCAATTCTTCTACTTGTTTTCCATGACTTAAAGTTGCATATACATCTTTAAAATCTATATCTTGAGCATATTGTTCAATGTAGCTTTCATGCAATACTGAGTTATGCTTAAGTATAGTAGATGCATTTATAATTGGTCTGGATAACATATCTGCAACTTTCTTGTGTATGCCTTTCTTATATATGATGACTAGATGAAACTGTTGTAGAAATCCCATCCACCTATAGTGTCTTTATTGCTACAATTTAGATTGTGAGTGCAAATATCAAAGTTGTTGATGATTAGTGTGTAAATTCTTTCTTTGCCCAATAGGTAATGTTTCCATTTTTTCACAATCTGTACTAATGCATACAATTCTTTATCATATGTGGGATAATTAACTACTGCAGAATTAAATGTCTCAAAATGATAACATATGGGTTTACCGTGTTGCATCAACATTGCTCCCATGGCATAGTCACTGGCATCTGTTTCGATCTCAAATGGTCTTTGAAGATTTGGCAATGCTAGTAATGGTGTTGTACTAATTTTTTCTTTCAAGGTGTTGAAGGATTTTTGTTGTTTGCCTCCCCACTGAAACACCTTGTTCAATCCTGTGAAAGCATGTAAGGGAGCTGCAATTAAGGACAAGTTAGCAATAAAATTTCTCCAATACTATGCTACTCCTAGGAAGCTTCTAACTTTTGTAGCAAATTTGGGTTTAGGCCAGTTTATAATGACTTCAACCTTAGAGGGATCTATCTTCAATTCACCACCCCCTACAATATGACCCAAATAATTCAAAGATGTTTTGCCAAATTCACATTTAGATAGCTTCACATAGAGATTTTCTTTTTTCAAAACATCTAGAGTCTACTTTACATGCTTCAAATGTTCTTCCCATGTTTTACTGAAAACAAGAATTTCATCTAAATATACAATTACAAAATCATCAATAAAATGCCTGAGTACATCATTCATTACTCTCATGAAAGTGGCAGGAGCATTAGTTAAGCCTAAAGGCATAACTAGCCATTCATATAGCCCTTGCTTTGTTTTGAAAGCAGTCTTCCATGCATCTTGTTCTGCTACTCTGACCTGATGGTAGCCACTATGCAAGTCTGATTAGGAAAAGTAAACAACTTCTTTCAACTAATCTAATAGATCATCTATGCGAGGAAGAGGATAACGATTCTTGATTGTTATTTTATTCAGTGCTCTGTAATCAATGCACATCCTCCACGAACTATCTTTCTTTCTCACCAACACAACTGGAGATCCACATGGTGATGTGCTTGGTGGCATGAACCCTTTTTCGAGCAGCTCCTGTACATGCTTCTTGATTTCTGCATTCTCTAAAGCGAATAGCCTGTACATTCTGATGTTAGGCAATGGAGCATCTTGCTGCAAATGAATATCATGTACAATTTCCCTTTTGGGTGGTAGACCTTTAGGTTCTTGAAATAAGATATCATATTCTGAAACAACTTTTTCTAAATCAGCTTTCTGTTTAGCATCATAGCCTTCAAATACATTTGTTTTATCAGGGGTCTTTTCCTTTACAACCATTAATAAAAATTTCTTGCATGAATTTACAATTCTTTTTCATCTGCCCTGAGTTAATGAGAGTGTAGTTATTTTTGAGCTGATGAGCTCTTACAATATATTCTATCCCATCTTTTCTGAGTTGATACTTATTTTTTTCTCTATAGAAAATGGATTTTCTATCATACAAGTAATGACTTACTAAAACAATACCACATATATCCAAGGGAACTATATCTAACTCAACCTCATCTACAAATGCTGACCCAAAAGAAAACCTAAGTTTTCATTGTCTAGTCACTTTTAGCTTTGCTTTATCACATACCCAACCGAATGGATATGGCTTCTTGTGAGGTGTGGTTAGTAGTACCAACTTCTTTACAATTGCTTCAGAAATCAAGTTTACTTGTGAACCACTATCAAATAAAGTATCAATCTTTTGATGCTTGGAAATAACTCTAATATGAAAAAGCTCATGTCTTTTCCTCCCATTTTCTTCATTATCAATAGTTGTGCCGAATTACTAGTAGATGCTTTAGAATTTTTACCTTTTAAACCTATAGCTGCTGTTGTTGTTTCATCACCTGAGTCTGACCCCAAATCCTTCTGTATAGCAGTAGCTGTCTTCTTCTTCTTACCATCGAACTTCTTGGGTTTCAGCTCCAGATGCAAAGACTAGAAGTGTTCATCATTGTGTCCACCCTTCTTGCAGTGAGTGCATGAAGGTTTGTCTTTCTGTACATCATTTGTCTTCCTCTCTTTCCATTTCTGCTTCCTCTTTTCCTTGTTCTTGCTTGCAGTGGGTTTTGATGATCCCCCAATCTCTGGGTTCACATTCTTACCTCTAGCCTCTAGATGTGTAGCTTGAATAGATACCTCATCTATGCTAGTAGGGTTAAACATGAGAATGGTGTGCCTCAAATAGTTGTGTAGACCACCTATATACTTCAGCAAAGTTATAGGTGAGTCTAGAGAAATTCCTAGAAATAAAGCTCCTTTTCTAAATTCCTAGGTATAGCTTTGTACACTTTGCCCCTTTAATTGGCGAACAGTTTGCTAACTCATCATGGCTTGTTGCATATAAGCTAGTGGATAGAACTGTTTTTTAATGGCAGAACAAATTCACTCCAAGTAGAAAGAATTTTACCATGTTTCTTCAAATCAGCTTGGGTCCTGCCTTCCCACCATAGTAAGGCAGTTCCTCTAAGGCGTAGGCTGGCCAACTGAATTTTACTCCTATCTGAATCAATTTTCTGCACCCTGCAATACACATCAATCTGTCTAATCCAGTTATCTAGCTTTTCTGCATTTAATTCTCCATCATATATTGGAAAATCAAATTTTACATCTAACTTAATCAAAGATGTTTTCTTCTTTTTATTTTCAGGGCTATCATGAGGTGTTGTTAGAGGAGGCTCTTTTCCTTTCCATTTTCCTTCAGAATGGCCATCTAGAGGAGATTCCTCTGTTCCTTTGTCTTGTTTTGAGGTTGAAGAATCTTCACTTCGACCTTTCTTAAATTCTTGATACATCTCTTCTACCATGGCTCTCATGGTCATGAAACTGTCCATGAACTGAGAGTCTGATTCCAAGGGACTTTTTTTAGCCATTTTCCTCCTAGGATAGACTCTTCGTATTTCTGGGTTAGCTTCAACCAATTCTCCTTCTCCTGATTTGAGCTTTGACCTAGTTATCATTCACCAATCCAGCACAAGCTTGTCTAACCTTAGCAACCTAAAGCTCTGTTACCACTTGATCTGATGATGAGATCTAAGACAACTAATAAGGTATTACATACTCATGTGCATGGATTTTTCTATGTTAACTTATGCAATGGATCAATAAGATTGCAAAATACACAGACAATGAAGCAGTAAAGAAGCATAATAGACAACACACATAAACATAATAAGTTTAATAAGGAGTTCACCCAATACTCCTGGGCTACATCTCCTAGTCCAGCCTTCAGTTGTGACCTCTCTATCATGTCTTCAAAGCAGAGTTTTACAACAGTGAGCACAATTTGAGCCTCAGACAACAGATACAAAACAATAAGGCTTTACTTGGATCCCCCAAGTCTCTTCTGAGTGCACAGAATCTCCTCACTGACTCTCTATCTCTGTTGCTCTGTCTCAGCACTACTGCACTACTGCCTGCCTTTGTTTCTGTCTTCTGTGGCTTTAAAGCCAATATGCTTTGTCTATTCGTTTCCTCTTCTCGACTTTCTATCTCCCGACCTTTGTCTGCTCGAATCCCTCTTATAGCGCTAAATAATCATTGTATAACACCTTTAGGGGAGGTGGCCACCTATTCTGTAATGGATGAGTGCATCAGGCCTTTGAAATCCTTGAAACGGCCATTTTTCTGTTTACATAGAGAAACGCGTTCAAACATAGGAAAAACCGCCAAACACTGTTCACCAGGACTTCAAATATTATGAATTCGCTTTAGAACTCCTATCAGGTCCGCCTTTGTAGCGATATCACATCTGCACCATTGATCTGGGAGATCCAGATCCAACGGCGTGGTTCATTTCAGGCAGCCCTTTCGTACAGGAGTTAACCGCCTGATGAGGGTGGTTTTCTCTCCCCTCGGCCTGAACACGTGTCATCCAATGTATGGGCTCAGGTGGAGCCTAGCCAAAACCACTTTCCACTTTTGGCCTGCCCGAAATCCCACTTACATCGTGATTTTCTTTACATTTGGAAAAACATTAAAAACACTAAAATCTCGTAAAAATGGCTTTGGGTAGATTTGAAATATTATACAATTGTGTTCACAACCCCTTGGGGTCCAGATTTCACTGCATTAGTGCTTCCCTTCTCATTTCGTTTAATAAACGAAACATGCAAAAATACATTAAAAATGATATTAAACGGATCTCAAATCTTATGCAATAACGTTTATATATCCATGAGGTCTGGCTAATCGCATCGCATTTATATATATGTATAATCCCCGCTCCATTGAGTTTTTTTATTGCAATATCGTGATGTGGTTGATCGCAATCGCATATCGTGATAACCCTGGGCCATTTGGGGAGCGCTTTATTGTATTTGCCAACTGCGATTCTGCGATGCAACATGGGCCATCAATCTACGCGCTTGATCGATGGTCCTCGTTGACTCTGTTGATCGCCATCGCAAGTTCCATATGGTTTCCACCGATAACCTCTAATAGCCTTTGCCGATTTCGATTTGTTGATCAGATCTAGACCGTTGATCGGCCAGATCTAACGGCTACTGTGCATTCACTGTTCAAGCCTCCAATACTCTGTTTTTCACTGTTTTCTTGTGTTTTTCGCCTCCCGATAGTGTTTTTTGCTGTTTTATGACGGTTTTCCCATGCGATAATTTTGTTCTTTTGAATGATTTGGAAGACTTAGAGAGTATTCTAGGATCCATTTGGATCAATATTTCATTGTGAGATATGATGATCCTAGTAACCCAATTGTTGATGTCCAAATTAAGAATGTCTATGCCTCCAAAACCTTAGTATATTTCGGTGCTACCGTAAACATAATGACAAAGGAAACCATGGAGAATATTGGACTAGTTAATCTAAGACAAACCCCCACTATTTTATAATTAACAGATAATTCTATAGTTAGACCTAAAGGAATATTATAAAAAATCAGCATCACTATTAACTCTTGCGAATACCCAACTGACTTCAAGGTCCTATATCCAAATTCCACTTTTTGGGGTCACTCTCTTATCTTATGGAGGTCATGGTTAGCCATAATTGATGCTTATATTGGATAAAAGTCTACTAGCATGAAAATATATTGTGGCAATTCTAAAAATGACTTATTTTATAACCCTCACCAAGCCTGGTGAAGATCATGAAATTCCTATGTGGATAGAAGATTGGCCAAATGACGAAGAAAGTGTAAAATAAAACATTATTATTGATAGAGTAATTTGTCTTAAATATGATACAAAAGATGACATAATTAATGGGTTCCTTAGCAACCCTCATACATTTTCTCACCCAAACTTTCAATTCATGAGTTCTGTAGTGAATATTTTTGATAAAAAAAAATATCGTTGTAGATTCAACTCTTGAACTTTTAACCACAGGTGCCCCTAACACGATATGTACAACTGTTCTTATAGAAATTAGTCCCATAAAAACCTTGAACATTAACCCATATCCCTTTGATACATAGAAACAACAACTAATTCATCTTCTACTTGAACAAAGTGAAGCATTTGCAAGTGATTAGATAGATATGAAGGGCCTTCACCCAAAAATATGCACTCACCACATTTATATAATGTATTACTCTAGACCAATCAAACTACCTCAAGTTCAACGAACCCAACTACAAGGGACATAGTTAAGGAAGAACTGAAAACATTGTAAAAAAGGAATTTCATCTACGCCATCCCTAACAGTTAGTGGGTCTCCCTTTAGTAATATTTACAAAGAAAGGTGGAAAGTGGTAGATCTATGTTGAGTATAGAGAAATAAACAATTCCACCCAAAAATATCGCTTTACTTTACCATTTATCAACCAATTCCTTAACACCTTAACAGGGAAAAAGTTGTTTTCATTCCTTGATGGCTTTAATGAATACAATCAAATCCAAATAGCCTCAGAGGATCAGGATAATACCACCTTCACTTTCCCATGGGGAATATTTTTTATTAAGTATTACCCTTTGGGCTACATAATTATCTTTTACCCTTTAGTAGGGTTCCCTTGGATTTTTTTACCAATCTAATTCATGATTACATTGAAATCTATATGGACGATTTAACATGCCATGGTCAAACTTTTGAAGAAGCTATTTTTTTATTTGGAAAAAATACTTAACAATGTAGATACACCAACCATTCTCTTAGTAATGAAAAATGTTGCATGCTTCTCACCAAATGTATTGTTCTTTATCACCATGTTTCCCCTATAGTACTAGTCCCCACCCTTTCACATTTCTACAAATGCTTCAGACACATCCATTGGAGCAGTGTTGCAACAATGTTACAGAATTAAAAGCAACCCTCATGAGTGTGATAGCCCTTTATAACCCTCTTGTAAATATTGCTTTATATGTGTTGTGAAATCTAATGTAAGTTAATATACATATTTAAAAGGATGATTGGATTGAGAGTGGACACAGATTCATGAGTCTAAAGAGGGGAAGTTTTAGGGAAGATTGCTTGAGGAAGAGACAAGATTTAAATTTTCCATTAATGAACCACCCATTTTCCCTTGTTGCATTAAAGGAATAAACTGATCCTGCATATGGGTGCCTTGCCAGTTGAAGACTTGGAAGGATAGAGGAAATTAAAGGTTGCATATGGGCATATGGAAATTAAAGTCGTCCCATTGCTAAGGAAGAGGTGGACCTGGTTAACACATCACAGATTAATGTGCGGGAAAATGAGGATGCGGGGAAATCAAAGGGGATTTTTTCTTGCAAACGAGGGGAAATTCATGCATGCATGGAGAGGGAGATGTAAGAGATAGAGTGTGGATCAGTTAGGATGAAAACAATCAAACATAAGGAGGTGAGATGCATTGAAGACAAGAGATATTAGGTGGAGCAGGGTCCTTTATATCCATGTGTTCTTGTTCAGGTGGAGACTTATGCTCTCTGGATTCATGAATATCAATTAATAGGTGGAGGTCAAGATCTTTGGGTTCCCATGGAGGCTATTTGGTGGAGCACATAATGTGCTCTAGATTCCTACAGGAGACAAGTGGAGGAATTGTGGTTCTAGATTCCTAAAGTGCAAAGTGGGTGTAGATGTTTATATATGTGGTTTCCTATAGTGTTGTTTTGGGTGGAGCATTATAGCAATGAATTCACTGAACTAGTTGTGCAGTGGAGTTGTAGCAGTTCTAGATTCACTAAAATACTTTTGGGGTGGATTTTTAGATGCTCTATATTCCTTGACTTGATTGCATTTGGGTGGAGAAATTGTGCACTCTGTATTCCTAGAGGCCAAGTGGAGGCATGGTGGATTGTAGATTCCCTTGTGAATGTGCATATGACTAGTGTTGGTTTCCCTTGAGCACTTCCCTTCACAGGCTCTGAATCCGACCTTAGGGTGGTTAACTGCAAGAAAGGACAACAATGGAGTTAGAATATGGTTGGAAGGATATTTGAAGTCCCTCTCCTAGTTTCCATTCATCTACTTATTAAGACAAGTGAATTATTTATAATGTTATGTTTATCTTTTGTATTTAAATGTTGTTCATGCTGCTATATGGTGTTGGAGCACTGGTTTCTCAAAGAGAATGTGTATCTCTATGTAATGAAATGCAATGGTTGTGAATTTGATGGTTTTACTCGTGAAGGGTTAGAAAAGTCTAAATGTTGAATTCCTTTGAGTGATCAAATGTCTCCATGTTCTTGTCATTTTATTGTTTAACACATGAAATTATAAGTCATGCCTTAAGTCTAGAAAGGCGAAAGACTTTCATGATTAGAGGTTTATTTTAATAACTTATCTGCATAATTATTATGATGAGAAAGACCCACACATTGTAAGTACATAATAAAGGCATGGGCGTCATGCCTCGGCCTTGAAAGAACCCACGAAATTCGCTACTTAGTTGTTAACCGCAGCTACGGAGGAAAAATGATATAATGAAGGATTGTAAAGTGGTTTTCGTTGCTTGACATGGAGTTTCTCATCACTTAACCAAATTATTTCCTATTCCAAAGCCTAGGAGCAGGGTGAGCTTCCCATCCCATAGCAACCTTGGTGGACGGGAACCATGAGATGAAGGCTTTGAAGAAGAGATCATCATCGTATAACATGAAGTGCACAATTCCAGTCCCTGAGGGGGTCGCCCTATGGTGTTAGAGTGAGATTTAGCATTGGTGTGAGTACATGGAGGCTCAGAGGATAGGATCCACATTTGACAAGAAATTCATTTTAACGGAAAATTATCGCTTTTTACACGAAGTCGGGACCCTGGTGGGACCTAATTCAAAGCTTAGGTGACAAAGGGATGTGGAGGAGATGAGGATGTGGAATGCATTAGAGAAATTTTGAGGTCTAAAATGGGCCTCCTAAGGAATATTATAAAATAATAGTGGAAATAATAAAATAAGATTAGGTTACATCATCAAATTTTAGATGGAAAAAAGAAAAACTACTTTTTCAACTTATCTCCCTATGGTTTTACTCAAATTTTGAGCGAGAGAACTCATTGGATGCAGAATTTAATTCCTCATCGAAGGAGTACCCATGTTTCATAATTTTGATGGACCCTGCTACACGAAAAATGAGAAATACATGAAAAAACATTATTGCAATCACATTTTTCATGTATTTCTTATTTTTCATATAGTAGGGTTCATCGAAAGTATGCAACATGTGTACTCCTTAGATGAGGAATTAAATTTTGCATCCAATGAGTGATCTTGCTCTAAATTTGAGTAAAATTGTAGGGAGATAAGTTGAAAAAAAGTTGAAAAAGTAGTTTTTCTTATATTTTTATATTTTAATCTTTTTACCTTTTTACTCCAAGAATGGTTAACCATCCCCTATAGAAAAATGGCCACACCCATCCTTTATAGAAAAATGCAATCGGTCATTGTTTGCATCACTTGTATAATGTGATGGTTTTTGGTCGCACTACTACTAGACCATGCCTAAACTTCTAGTCTCAAAATTGAAAATCCCCAATTGAATATACATGGTTGTTTTAGAATTCTAGCGGTGTTAGATTGATGCTTGGAGGAAAATACGCAAGTTAATAGTGTAACCCTCAACATTTTCCTGAGTCTAGGATGTCTGCCTCTGGATTTGAAGTGACAAGGGACTAGGATTGCATGCAAATTATTTCAACCCCTAAGTCATAAAGGAAAATTTACTCATGTGGGAAATTGGATGCAGGACGAGAGTCAAAACTGGGACAGGTAGATATTTCAAGCCACGCCACACTACAAAATTCACTAGGGATGAAGGTAGTATTTATAGTGGCACCACCCTGTACTTAGTGTATAATAATTTGTTGGCTCTGAAAAAGTGAGACGATGGTAGCAGGTTACAGAATTATCTCTCCTCCCATGATGTCTATTGTTATGTCTTTGAGTTCTTATGGTTTACAAGTAGTGGTTCCCTTTTAAATATTTTTGGGGTGTACTAGGACTAATGCTTTAGTGTTTCTTGGCTCAAGGGGGCATCTATTTGAAAGTGGTTGATGTGTCTTCGGTGTATGGGACTTTATTTTCTTATAGGATTTGGTCACCCTGAATCCTCTATACCTCCATGCTTATCTTTTGTTTCAATCCATTTTATTTTAGTCTCCTCATTATGGTTTATTGTGGGTCAATTACCTTGCTATGTTTTTTATATTTTGGTGTAAAATTCCATAGCAACGCATGAATAGTAATAGGGGCATAGGGGGAAGATTCTAGCAAGGTCAACTACATGACCAAGCATAGGACTAGGAAGTTGGAGCCATCTTTCACTTTTCTACTCCTCCTAATAAATGTGAAGAAATTTTCCAGCTTGAAACCCTTGCCACTTATGACCGCTAGGCATATGTTGACCCTGATATCATGGAGGAAGTAACCAATTGTGTTTCTGACCTTGGTCATACTATGGGAAGATGGAACGAGTATCTAAACTCTATCACCCTCCATTGGCAGTTGAAAACCCTTTTGGGCAAAGTCTTGAAATAGATTTCGGAAGATTATAATGATAGCATATCTTCCTTGAATAATATAAAGCAGGTGTAGTGACATCAACACTCATGCTTGGCTAGCTTAGATGCTTGCATAGCTCATATGTAAAACCATATTCAATGTGATCTCAAGCCTTCTACTCTTGTCGGTACCAGTGCACAAGACCCTGCCCTAGTGACCTCCTTAGATTCTTGATCACTTGATATGACATGCTTTAGATTTTTGCTTCTTTATGTAACTCAATCATTGTCAGTTCTAGTTGTTTTCAATAGTATACACTTTATTTTGACACTTTCTATTAAATGATTAGCTAATAGATATGGTTTACCTCATGGAAGATTGAGACTGATAATAGTATGAATTGTGATGAACTGTGATTTTTGGGATGATGTAATGTGAAATTTTGAGGTAATGAAAAATTAACTTACAAAAAAAACATAAACATGTTTTATAGATATGATTTATTGTTATTAAATATTAAATATAATATGTATGATATAATATTCCAAAGAGAGAGAGAGAGAGAGAGAGAGAGTACTTGAGTTAGGGTTTCTTCCACATAGTTTTCCATGATTAGCTCCACAAGAAGGGGCGCTCCTCCATTATTCAGTTAAATTATTTAGGGAGTTTGTAAATATTTTGGATCTACTAGTATTCCATTTCAATTTGCTTATCTTTGACATCCTTTTCATTGATTCGTTGGGTGAAGTGGGGTTTTTGGTTTCTCAGACAAACTTTCGTTGTGTGCATATTAGAAAGTTATAAATCCATGGTGTTTACTACCAAAAGTGATGTAAGATCCAAAATATGAGGTTAAATCCAGCAAGATTGAAGAATATATCCAATATATGTAGGATGATGCTTTGATATGCAAGTTCGTTAACTTATGGCCCTATGAAATGTATTTGATTAGATGGATCCAAATTAAATGGAACCTTTGTGGTCAAATAGAACTATAGTTAGGGGAAAAAATTATTCTTCATGGTCATTTTATTTACCTCAAACAATATATTGAGGGTTTTTTAAGGATGGCCATATTTTTTAATGATGCAGGGCTCTTCATGCAATTTTGAGAGGAGTAGTATAATATGAAGAAAGAAGACTGAATTTCTACCCCATTGTGCAATTGACTCTTTTCTCTTCCAAAGAAATATTGGGAGGAAATCCTTGAAGGCATAGGAAGTTTCATTGGAATTTTTGTGGAGCTCTTGGAGGCAACTAAGAGAGGGAGGTACATATCATATGCTCAAATCTATGTTTATATGAATATCTCCTAGCCTCTGCCACCTTCAATAGATATTTATTATCAAAATAATATTTGGAAGTAACCTCTTGATTATGGAAATGTCCCCTTTAATTGCAGATGTTGTCATGAATACAAAAATATTATCAAGGATTCTATGATGAATGCAAAGGAATCGCCTGAAAGACACACCTCTTAAAAAGAGAAAGGGGATTTCGGAAAATCCCCACTTAAAATAAAAAATTGAGTCCTTGAGGTGCCTCTAATATTGATCAAGTCCCTAGATCTAAAAATATGTTCAAGTCTCTCCTCTCCAAAGGAGTCTACGAAGCAAGATCATATTCAATCATGCCTACAACTAACATAAGGAAAAACCCATAATCCTTATTGAATCCTGTAGTGCCTATGTAAAAGTTTCTAGATGAGTACCAACAAAATCCATTACTATAGGAAAAGGTATGCTCCTTGTCGAAAGAAGCTAGAGTGCAAGCCTTACTAAAAGATATGGATCCAAAGGATCCACGGTTGACTGTCCTTGCAGAATAATTGCGTGGAAAATATATGAAGGACACGCCTATTCATCATGCTAGGATTCTTTACAAGGCTTGTATCTGATGCAAGGAAGAAGCCCAATTGGCCTCAAGTTCTTAAAAGTCATGTCTTGTGGTTCACATAGATGATTTCAAGGTTGTCTCTAGGAAAGATAAGGAAGCCAAAAAAAGAGGTCACCAGAGGAATAAGGCATTAATCGAAGTAGACAGTGAAAAATTAGTCAACTTAGGGAAAATCATGCCAATGCCAGAGGCATTTCCTTCCTTAAATTCTTAAATATTCAAGGAGTTTTCAATGTAGTAATGATTGTCATAGTTAGTTTCTGATTGTCTGTTATTAGTAGGTAGCTTGCTAGTCTCAGCAAAGCTTGATACATAAACTCTTCTAGATTTTGGTAATTTTTGAAAATCCAAGTTATATGCGACTTTTTACAATTAATGAAGAGATCCACTAACTTACAAAGAAAAAAACTCCAAAAAAATAAAAACATAAACATATTTTTATAACTGTAATTTATTTTTATTAAAAATTGAAATATAATATATATTATTAAAGGTGAAAATGTTATTTGATATCATTTCTTTCATGGAAGGTGTATTCAAAACCATAGCATTAATGGTACATCCATTTCATTAAAGTTGTGACCAAAGGAATCCAATTCCATTGCTTGTCAGTGTAGTAATTAATATATGAAATAAATTATGTCTAACGAAATCTATGATAAAAGGAATGCCAACTTTTTTTTTCCAGAAGAAAAAGCTATATGTAGCTTGTTATTCATTAAGAATCAAAGATATATTACAAAGATGATAGAGCCATGTTCATACAAATAATGACTATTATATATATGTATACACTATTGAGTTTGATCTGAGAAAATCAATACCGAAAAATCTTACAATCTGTTACACAACATATGGCAAAATCATTGGTGATTTACACACCAGTTTTTCTTTAAACATGAAGATATCTACAAATAACAAGAATTTCTACCAACATTTTGTATAAATTCCCTGTAGATTCAAATTTCATATTGCAATATGCTAAAACAAGTGACTTGAATCTACTCTACTCATCAGCGAAAACAATAATTGATCGATGAAATCACGAAGAATAAAAGAGAAAGAATTTAATCACACATAACACAATAATTTTCTGGGGAAAGCCACAGCTAAAAAATCCTGCTATCTATAGATTGCATTAATCAGAAAATGTGATAAGATGCTTTGCTCAAGCCTGAGCAACCTCTGCACTATCTCAATATATCTCATTGCTTCACAAACAAGCTCCAGACAATACTTACCCAAATCTATTGCCTGCCAAGCTTTTATTTCCTTGCACACTTTCCTAGGGAATTATCCCATATTTAATTGGGAAATTCCTCAATAATGAACTGCGCAATCCTCGTAGGCCTTCCTCTGATTATACAACTGATAGTACAATGTCCCTGAACTCCAATCTCAACTGGGTCTTTCTCTGATCTAACATGCATGAGTTAATTATGAGTGAATATTCAGTTTACTAATTGAGCAGTGTTGGTTACACCCCACTACTGCAGGTTACACCCCACTACTATATCTCCCACTAATTCCTCCATCAGTTGGAACTAGTTTAATTGAATTTAACTCAGTTAAACTGAGTTAAATAATTACAACTCAAAATAAACTCAACTTCGGCCCCTAATATTTAGGAACCACTCTACATTACTCTAGATAGACTCCCAATTCAAATTAACTGAGCCAACTAAGTCAAATTAACTTAGTTAACTATTACAAGTTGCTATGAGAATTAAAATTACAATTTAATTCAAGGACAAAATTAAATTAGGATTTTCTTGTTGCATTTTTCAACACTCCCTCTCAACAAGAAAGGGATTATCTTCTACCCCAATCCTGCCTTCGTGAAACTAGAATTTGCATCTTGAAAATGCCTTTGTCAAAATATTTTCATCCTTCTCCTGTATAGGAATGTACTCCAACAACATGATTCTCCTATGCACATAATATTGTAGATGGTGATATCGAATGTTGATATTCTTTGGTCGATCATGAAAAAATGGATTCTCCTAGAGTTTTATACAACTCTGATTGTCACAGTAAATCATTGTAGGATCCATCTAATGACCAAATAACCCAACAAGGATATTTCTCATCCAAATATCCTCACAAGCTGCTTGACTAGCAACCATGTACTCTTCTTCTGTTGAACTGAGTGCAGCTGATCTCTGCTTCTTGCTATACTAAGAAGTTGTTGTTGACCCAATATTGGAGATTCCCACTAATGTGTTGTTCCCGTCAGATGGACTCCATGTCTAATCTGCATCTGTGTATCCTTGAAGCTTCACTCCTTTTATTTGTTTGTACCAAAGACCAAATTGAGTGGTGCCTCTGAGGTATTTCAACACATGTTTAGCTGCCTTCCAATAAATTTTGGTTGGATTAACCATGGCTTGACTAAGCTATTTAAATGCAAAACACATGTTGAGTCATGTGTTCACAAAATACATAAGTGAACCTACAAGTTGTCTATAAATAGTAGCCTTCTCTACTTCACCTGAAGTAGCATCTTCCTTCCTCTAGTGGCACTTCTTCAGTATCTCACTGGCATACTTTCCCTAAGACACAAATAGTTCCTCATATCCTGGCCATATTTCCATACCAAGAAAGTAATGCATGAGCCCCAGGTCGTTCATCTCTAATTTTGTTGCAAGATCCTCTTTGCAAGATTTATTAGCTTCTCATCACATGTTAGAATCAAATCATCGACATATAATACCATAATCAACAATCTACCTTCAACCAGAATATGGTAAAGGTTCGCATTTTCTTCACTTTTGGTGAAGCCCAACCCGGTGAAATAGCTCTCAATTCTAGTGTACCAAGCATGGGGTGCTTGTTTCGGACAATACAACACTTTTTTGAGTCTGCACACATGTGAATCTCTATTGAAGGTCTCAAATCCTTTCGACTGCTCAATATATACCTCTTCCTCAATCATACCATTGAGGAATGTTGTCTTCACATCCATATGATGTATCTTCCTTCCCATCTATGTTGACAGTGCTAAAATAGATCTGATTGATGAGTACCTTGCTACTAGAGAAAAAGTCTCATCATAATCAATTCCTTCCACCTAAGAGAACCCTCTGGCCACAGTGTGGCCTTTTGTTTCTCCACACTCCCATCTGCTACTTGCTTTACCTTATAAATCCATTTGGAACTCACCACTGACTTGTCTGCTGGTCTTGGGACCACTTCCCAAATACTATTTCTGATAATGGATTCATGCTCCTTAACCATGGCATCAACCCATACTAGTTGTTGCACTACTTCCTCAAATGAGGATGGCTCAACCTCTACACTCTCTCTCATAAGAGCCATGTAGCTAGTGTACCAATCTGGTGACCTCCTCTTCTGGCATTGTGATTTGTGTGCTCCCACATTCTCTCTAGAATCATGCATTAATATATCAACCTCTCTAGTGTGTTTCCTTCCATCTCTGGAAGTCTCTGCATGAGTGGGTGCTTCCACTCTATGCTCCTCTGCATGTGGCTGCTCCACATCACCCTGAGGTTCCTCCTTTGGAGCTAAGAGGTTCTCATCTACATGTAATTGAAGCTCCTTCTTAAGGGAACATCTCATGGCCTTCTCTTCATCGAACTTCACATCTCTACAAACCATTGTCATCCTGTTGGATGGAAGGTACAACCGATAGTTGTGAGGTGTATCAGTGTACCCCATAAATATGCCCAACTCAGATGTTGGTTCTAGATTTTTTCCATGCATCCTTGGTAACATGACAGTAAACTAATGAACCAAAGATCCTGAAGTGTGCCGCATTTAGTTTCTTCCCTAAAAAATCTTCTTCTAATGTACTCATCC